>WNWU01000162.1:3576320-3614126 GCA_012654045.1 Ptyas mucosa | reverse complement strand
AGGAAGGAAGGAAGGAAGGAAGGAAGGAAGGAAGGAAGGAAGGAAGGGTATTTCAGCATCATAGCAGCAACATTCCTTACTCTAAATTAACATATTTTCAGCAAAAAGGAGAAACTTTGCAGTAGTGTGGACAGGGCTAAGACAGGAATGCTGGGCAGCCTGGGCAGAAAATGAAGGGGTTCCAAAATGTACAGGTTGAATGGAGTATGAGCTTCTAGGCTTGGGGAATCATTCATTTCCTTCAGGAAACATTGTTGGATCAGTCACAAGATTTTGAAACAATAGTAAATCTTACCATCAGAGAATGTACCCATCCAGCAGCCCACAACAAAATGGCTGTTGGACAGAGAGGAGCTACTGGACTACCCCAATTATACTGGGGCTGTGACTCAAATGGAATAAAGTGCTGGAGCTCTGAAGCACTTAAGACAATTCAAGTTGGAAAGCATAAGATTTAAATTAAAACAAGAAGACTTGGGTGCAAGAGACATTTGCAATAGCTGGGAGTATGACAAGGATGAGATCAGCCATTGTGGCACTAGAGGAAGCCTGGACTGGCAATGGAATGGATCAAGTTGCACCTGCAGATCTGCCCCAAGTCAGTTTCAGTTGAAGCTATCTCAATAAACAAATACATGGACTGGAATAGACTGGAATGGAGTCTACAGGTGGTTGAGGCATTTTTACCAGTTTCCATTTCCTTGTATCAATGGCCAGATCATTTATAAGAATGACAGGCAGAATATTGATGCAGAATGCTAATGAAAAAAAACATATTTATTTCACTCTTCCCAATTTAATTACTACTCTGACAAGAAAGATAATTTCACCATGATTTGTTCTTTGAAAAATCCTTATAAACATGTTTTTTTAATGGATGCTCATAGACAATTTGGTTTATAATTTATCTAATACCCATTCTAGGACCAGCAATTATTAACTGCTTTCTTAACCCACCACTCCTATTAAAGATGCCTCGCAGGATTGTAACTTGCAATGTTGCTTTGTATATTGTTGTGGCACAGAAAACAAGGTCTTTGAGGGAGATGGACAGTTCAGATATGTGAAATTGTGTGTGTGTGTGTGTGTGTGTGTGTGTTGAGGGTGTGGGAGTGGGAGTGTGTGGGGGTGTAATTATGTGCATTTCTTCAAGGAAAAATGTTACTGAATTGGATTCAGATATAGAAATCTGCCATTTCTACTACAATATAATTCCACTTGGAAATATGCATTCGAATCCATGAAGCCCTAATGTAAATATTAAGTCATATACAGAATTTCCCCTCTAAATGTGGCATAGCTGTAAAGAGTCATATAAATAATGAATGTCCTAGAATAATTTATGTGGATTAGGGCTCTCTTTTCCATGTCATCATTACCATTATAGATACATTTCTATGAATTATTTAGAGCCAGAGAATAAATAGTATTAAAAGTAATTTATCATTAGTAAATATGTGGATAGCTGATTTCAAATAGATTAACCAAGTGGGCAAATGGCATCTGTGGAAGTTTTTGTTTTTCTTAACAACAGAAATAATATTTCCTCTGAGTCATCAGCAGAGGCATGGGGACTGAAATTATATATGGTATATCCAAAGACCCTTTCAAACAAAGTATGGCAAAAGTATTAGTATTGTTAGATTTTATCTTTACAACCAATTGCCTTCACATTCCAGTGAAGTAAGAAGACACTGAAAGAGAAGGAATAAGATTTCCCAAAAGGGATTACAGGTAGTCCTCGACTTATAATTGTTCATTTAGCGACCCTTCAAAGTTACAACGGCACTGAAAAAGTGACTTATGATCATTTTTCACACTATTGTTGTTGCAGCATCCCCATGGTCACATGATTTACATTTGGATGCTTAACAACTGGTTCATATTTATGATGGTTGCAGTGTCCTGGGGTCATGTTATCTTCTGACAAGCAAAGTCAATGGGCAATCCAGATTCACTTAACAAATGTGTTGCTAATTTAGCAACTTCAGTGATTCACTTAACAAATGTAGCAAGACAAATCATCAAATGGGACAAACTTAACAAATTTCTCACTTAACATAAATTTGGGGTTCAGTTGTGGTCATAAATTGAGGACTACCTGTAATGGCAGTTCGATTAATAGATTGAATATACAAAAAAAAACCTTGCCAGATAAGACCAAAGATCTACCTAGGTTGGCATGGGACCAATAAGTTGTATGAACGTAGGAAAATCACAGAGGAAATATGAAAGCATTTCTAAGGGCTGATTTGAAATACAGTATTCTAAAGATTCCAGAAGGACTAGACTGGAACCCCAGAATTGTTTCCTTACATTGAATATTCAGGAGGCTCTTAGAATTAGATTATCCAAACCTGCTTTCCACATGATGCATTTGCTATTTGATTTATAATTATCCTCCCATGAATAGAATTTGTTTTAGATTTGGTGCAGGAAGTTTCTGATTACGGGTCTTGTTTTGTTTTTTAGATTTTGGCCTTCTTGATATCATTCCATTGGATATAAATATAACAATGACTGGGGCACATGAAACACATGGAATATGTTGAGCAACCAAAGATGGGAGACATTTCTTACAGCAGTGAATTGAACCTGTTTGGGAATTAAATGAAAGATAATTTAGAATTGTGAGATTCATAATGCTTATCTATATCTATATCCTCAATATCAGGGGTGTCAAACTCTTGTCGTCACGTGACGTATCACAACTTTTTTCCCCTTCGGTAAACTGGCTGTGACCGTGGCCAGTGTGTGATGCATCCGGCCCGCAGGCTGCAAGTTTGACAGCCCTGATCTATATCTATATATCTGAAGTTTTTCCACGAAATAAAAACAATATAGAGTTAAAGATAAGACAAATAGAGAAAAGTAATATAAAAGTGAAAAAGAAATAAAGAAAGATAGAAAAGAAGGAAAAGAAAAGAGAATAATAAAGAAGTGGCTTCCAATATTATTAATAGTAGTTACAAGTACATTTATATTTATCCTCACTTCAAGGTTGCATCCAAGTTTACTTCATTCCATAATTTATCCTTTCTAATCATCAAAACCCATAAATCATCAGTTCATTTTTTTTTCTTTTTTCAGCAAGTAGTCCATAAAGGGTTTCCAGTCACTAATAAATGTAGAATGAAATTTCTGAACAAACAAGTTAATTTTGCTATCTTGGCTAGTTCCGTCATCTTCATCAATATCTAAATAAGCTTTGTTGAAATTGATTCTTAGTTCCCCAAAGACCATAATATAGAGGTAATGAGCTGGCTCATTATAATTATGATTAATTTTCTTATCAAGAATCCGAAGTCTCAGATACCCAAACTCAGGAAATGAATTACCAAGTGCTTAATTTTAATTTACTCAACAGATTTGTAATTTAAAATAATGTTTCCAGCACTCACAAAACCCAATGAAATTTATATCATAGTCCAACGAATTATAATTCTGTGATTTTCATCATTCAAACTTTACACGTATTGTGGACGTTTCTTGTTGAATTCCCCCTTCTATCAAGTTATGAAAAGAGGTCTATTAAAATAAATCTTAACCTTTGTTCTCATCCCTCCTTACCTCATCTACTTCTATCCTTAATGAACCATCACAGAATGATCACAATATGTCAGCCTGAATTCTTTTTTCTAAATAGAAAGCATTGTCTGCCTCCCTGCTTTCTTGAAGCAGGCAAGATTTCTTTAGCTTTAGTCATTTCATATAAAGTATTCTGTCTCAGGAGGAGATGGCTCTATCCATTAGAACTGCTGGCTTTCACTGAATTAAGTAGATAAATAATTCAAATCATTATATGTTTCATTAATGCTTCTACAGATTAAAGGCCTCCCAGGGCACAATCTAAACTTCAGAGATCAATGTTCTAAACTCTCTGGCAGTGCCATCCAGGGTTGCAGAACATCTTCCTCCTAAACTAGAATAGTTATACAGCATTAGCATGGAACAGATTTCAGGGTGTATGGTTTGGTGAGGACCCACGGTGATTGTTACTATCAAATTTAACAGATTTAAATTGACATAGAAAAATGTCAAAAAATGAGAGGCAAAGATATGGCCTAAATCAGTGTTTCTCAATCACAACCATTTGTATGGACTTCAACTCCCAGAATTCCACAACCAGCAGTTGGTGGAGGGGGAATCCCTCTGTGCTCCTTTATGAGAGAAGAAGCTGAGCATCATCTTAGAATGGAGTGGACTGCTCCCTCAGGTCACAAGGGCCAGATATCACATGTTGCAAATTTTGCCTACATTCAATGCAAGAAATGAAGCTTCAACTTTCCCTTCTTCAGTCAAAATGCTGTCAATAATGAAGCAGGACTTTTTTTATATAAATTCTGCTGTTATGCCTGGTGGTAGATCCTTAGTAAAATTAGGGTTGGGGAGGAAATGATTAAAACCTTATCAGTGGTGTTACAAAAAAATCAGCACCCTCCCCCCAAAAAACCAACCCCAACTTCCAGTCGGGGTAGACGTTTAGGCACATCAATTAGCTCACTCCTTTCAAAAAAGGAGAATGAACCCAAAGAGCTGGATTTAAAGGAAATAACCCTAAAGTTAAAGACATTTAAATAAAGGTATATTCCCTTTCCTTCAACATGCTTAAGCTTCTGAGATATTGTCATAAGCTATTGAGCAGCATTGTCAGAAAGCTATTGAAAAATTACTGAAAAATCTACTGAGCTGCTCCAATATCATATAAAATATTCGTGTAAAAGCTAAGTATTATTAATATTTCACTGCATACTATTCTACCCTCAAGCTGAGCACTTCATAGAAATTATGAGGAAGCTAGATCTTTTTAGAAACAGAAATGTATCCTTGCCGTGGATTACTCTGGAATGAAATTTATCAAGAATACAGCTTCTAAACTAGATTTTAGGCAGCATTTTTTAATAGGAAATGTATCAAACCAAAAATAAATCAAATCTCTTTGCAAAAGTCATGCCTTCCCCAAATTCTTGCCCATGTTTGAAAGATACAAGCATCATTATTTGGCACACACTGCATATATAATGAATTTTCAAGCATGTTATTTGATCTATAGGTCTGGAAATAATTAGTAATCTTGTTAAACTAATGGGAAATGTTAATGGTTTAGATCACTGATTTAGAGGAGGAATATAAATTACATGAAACTGAAAGTGAAAGCAACATAATTATGAATTGTTGCATAATGTTGCAGTAATTTCCTGGAGCAGACATTAAATAATATGACTTAAATAATGTTTGCAATGGTGCTAGGAGTTACAGGCTGTCAGATCTATTTATCCCTGTATTTTCTCGCTTTATGGTCTTCTTTCATCATTTTGCTTAACTCATTCAACTATTAACTCGAGCAAATCCCAATTCTGGCAGCATACCATCATAGTAATTTGGTCAAAAGTCACCACTTTTAAAATACAGGATCCTTGCCCATTTCCTCAAGGAACTTCCTGGTATTCCAAGAAAGCATCATTACTTCACCAACCCTTCCCCTTCAACCAGATGAGTTTCTGGGCCACTGCAATTAATCCATATTTAGGAAGCATGTTCTGTGTTTCAGGGCCATCATAGTGAGGTCTGTCATACAAATTTTGATTTTTCAGCTGTTTTTTCTCTCCATCACTTTCTCTCAAAAGCATCACTAACTTCAACTGTTTCTATGACATAGATAACTGGGTGCTTAGTTTAAATGTGTGTCTGGACCTCTGTTGGTTTATAAGAATGAATGGCTCTTCAGCTTTGAAACGGAGATGAGCACCACCCCCTAGAGTTGGGAACGACTAACACATATGTGCGAGGGAAACCTTTACCTTTACCTTTAAGAATAAAAACAGCAGAAATATTGCCCAGTTGAAAGCCATCTCACATTCCTCAAAGTGATAAACTAGATCCCCCTCCAGGGGGATGGGCAATGAAAAAAGCAGGAGAAACATTTTAAGAAAGAAGTAAATTGATTTGAATAACATACAAATTAGATTCACATCTGAGAGCAAAGTCTTCACTCAGTTATACAGCTAGGAATCTAAAGGAAGATGCCTACGTATCTCCTTAGTGATAGGTTTATACTTAGTTCAATTTTTTCCTGAACCCACTCCAGATGGATCCAACTGACTCCAATTGAGCTTCCTCAAATTACCGTATTTTTCAGAATATAAGACGCACCTTCCCCCCCCCCCCAAAAGAGGCTGAAAATTTGGGTGCGTCTTATACTCCGAATGTAGCTTTTTCGAAACTTTTTTTCAGCACTAACGAGCGATCTTCCCAGCTTTGCCTGCTCCCTTGACTCTCCGCTGTGCTTTAACGAGGCACTAGCGAGTGAAGCGATCTCCATGCTTTGATCCGACTCTCAGCTGTTCTTTAGAAGCTTTTTTTCAGCCCTAACTAGGCGCTAGCCGAGTGAAGTGATCCCCCCCCCCCCGCTTTGGCTGCTTTTCTCATTGCTGCTTCCTCTCAGCTGTGCCTTAGAAGCTGTTTTTTATCCCCAAGCAGGGGATAAAAAACCAGCAAACTAATGTGCTGAAGTTGACCAGACTAAGGACGCTAGCTGGTCCAGATATACCTGGTAGGCAGATTTTTTTTTCCTATTTTCCTCTGCAAAAACTAAGCTGTGTCTTATACTCTGGTGCGTCTTATACTCCAGTGCATCTTATACTCTGAAAAATATGGTAGCATGTATCCCGGCACAGTTTGTGATTCTGAAATTTTGTTCCATGGCTCCACATTTTGTCGGGACAATTCCTCATGTTCTTTTTCTTGGTCCTATTGTGAATTCTGCTCACTGCATGCCTTCAAATTATTTTCAGGCCACTAGAGCTATTATATCATAAAGGATGGCTGGTATCTCTTTCAATATAAGATGCTTCCAAACAGTAACACAGAAATATTGAAAGAGAATTTCTGAGAGTCACAAAATTGTTCATTTATCTTCTAAAGCCATATATTTCATGGCTTTCAAACTTTCAAACTGGCAGGATGAATCCAATGGGTTCACCCTAAACAAAATGAAAATTTTAGTGCAAGGTTGTAACTGCCACAGATGAAAATAAGATATTTATGTCCCATTGTAACCCATTCACTAATTTATGGAGCTTAGGTCCCCTGAGAAAGGTTGCAAATCTATATCCCTATGAGCCAGAATTTTTGCATTGAATTTGCTCCTAGCTAAAAGATATTTAAAAGTATATGAAGATGGACTGTTCCCTGTTGTCCCTGCCTCTATCCAGGCTCAAGAACTGGCTTTATTTCAGCTTGAGTGTGGCATAAATTGTCAGCAACTCTTAGGCAGTGGAAAGAGTGAATTTATTGGTCAGAAGTTACTTATTTGTAGCTAGATCAAAGAAAAGTGAGTTACAACATTATTGGAATGGGCACTGATGTGTTGAAAACCCATTCTGGCCAAGTAGTTATGTCTAATGACCTTCTAACTATTAGGAAAGGCTATAAATAAAAGATGGGCAGAGATGGGGAATGCAAATGGGTGTGTGTGTGTGTGTGTGTGTGTGTGTGTGTGTGTGTTCATGCCCATATACAGGTAACTGATTCCAAAGAATCAGTTTAGCATCAATCACTCTCCTATTCCCCTTCTCTTCCTCAGGCTGGCCCCACAGAAGCCTCTCCTCTCCTATTCGCAAATGTCTTTTAAAATTTGTTAAATTTATTCGCCCCCTATCTTGTTACTCTATGCTGAACTATACTAATATGCTATGCTACTATGCTACTCTGAATTCCTCATGCTGAGTGATGGTCAGATGAACCCTGGTTTTTTTTTAATATTTTTTATTGTTTTATTTCATACATTTCCATTCTATGTTGAGCAGTGTGCTTTCTAGGTGTCCAAAGTGTTAACATACAAACATACAAACATCATCATCGTCATATATATATGTGTGTGTGTGTGTGTGTGTTTGGTTATTCGGGTTTTCTCCCGTGTAAAATTGGAAGTGTCTTGGCGACATTTCGATGAAGTCTCATTCGTCATCTTCAGACTGGTGTTTTCGGCTTCATGCTTCTAGGAGCAATGAATGGAGCAATTTGCTCCTAGAAGCACGAAGCCAAAAACACCAGTCTGAAGATGACGAATGAGACTTCGTCGAAACGTCACCAAGACACTTCCAGTTTTACGCAGGAGAAAACCCAAATAACCAAAGACCTACATACAAACAAATATGCAGTAATATGTAAACAAATATGTGATAATATAAATCATATTATAACATATATTATCTTCCATTATAGTATCGGTTATATAACCATATACATAGTGGTGGGATTCAAGTAATTTAACAACCGGTTCTCTGCCCTAATGATTTCTTCCAACAACCACTTTTTTTTATATATATTTGATTTATATGCCGACCTTCTCCGGAGACTCAGGGTGGCTTACAATGCATTAAGCAATAGCCTTCATACTTTTGTATATTTTATACAGAGTCAGCTTATTGCCCCCACAAACTGGGTCCTCATTTTACCTACCTTAGAAAGGATGGAAGGCTGAGTCAACCTTGAGCCTGGTGGGATTTGAACTTGCAGTAATTGCAGGCAGCTAATATTAATAACAGTTAATTACACTGCTTTAGTCTGCTGAGCCACCAGAGTTCTGCCAAACATTGCCAAACTGCTCAGAAAGTTAACAACCGGTTCTCCCAAAGTGGTGCCAACTGGCTGAATCCCACCACTGCATATAAAGGTAACTGGTTCCAAAGAGTCAGTTTAGCATCAATCACGTAAATTTTCTGAAAGCCTCAGAAAGATATCGTTCTGACTTCAAATTAATGTATGCTTAAAACAGTCCATTTGGAGCAGGGGTGAAATGCTCCCAGTTCGGACTGGATCAGGCGATCCAGTAGCGATTGTCAGGGATATGATTGATCTC
Organism: Ptyas mucosa; assembly: GCA_012654045.1. Taxonomy (NCBI): domain Eukaryota; kingdom Metazoa; phylum Chordata; class Lepidosauria; order Squamata; family Colubridae; genus Ptyas; species Ptyas mucosa. The sequence goes on along the minus strand of WNWU01000162.1, from coordinate 3,605,263 downwards.
ATCCTGGCTCTGGGACAATCACACTTCAGATTAGAGGTTGGACCGTTGGCTCTCCTTGCAAGCATACTCTGAGAAAACAAACCCGAAGAAGTATTTTCTAAGAAAACTCATTTTATTGTAAAAGTAAAATAAAAATAACTCTTGCTAACTAATTAGTTACATCTTGGCAAGCGTTCCTGCCAGACATCTCAGCAAGAGAACAAAGAAGTAAAGATGAAGGCAAGAAAGGAATGTGGAGGATGCGCAGTTAGATACTGATAAGAACTTCTGAGCATCTACGGCAAGTCTATTAGTGCAGAAATGAGAGCTCAACTGGTAAATACAAGAACGCAATGACAGCGATTGTGACAGGTGGTTCAGAGAACCAGTAGCAATAGCGGCACGAAGCTCCGCCCACCCGCCCGGGTGTCATCACTTCCTGGTTTTAACCAGGAAATAATGTGGTTTTTACCCTCTGCGCATGCACATATGCAGGTTTTGCGCATGCACAGAGGGTCTGCGCATGCACAGAGGGTCTGCACGTGCATGTGACATGTGTGCACAGCATGTGCACTTTTGAACCAGTAAGGAAGGTAAGTAAATTTCACCCCTGATTTGGAGTCCATTTTATAGGAATGTCTTTCATATTTCAGGACTTGTGTCATGTTTTGATAAACTAAATTTCATTAACAGTTTTCAACAGGCTTCTTCCAGGATCATAATTGATGTACATATCTCAGAAGATTTTTCCAATCACCTGAGAAATATGATATTCTTAATTGAGTGGCAAGTTTTCCAACCATGAAGCATTTATTCTGAGCAGCTGATTAAGTACCAAAAGCACTTTGTCATGAATTTTCTCACAAACATATTCATTTCACTACTTTTCCAAATACTAATATTTCCTTTCTTTTGTTGTATTGGTGGATTCTGAACAGAAGAAAGGCAGAAAAGTGTTCCTCTGTTATTTCATCTCTCCCTCACCCTCCACCCAAGCCATCTATTGTGCCATTCAATTGTTAAGTCTTTCAATTTTTGCTTGGAATGTTGAAATAATATCTTTTAAAGAGAAATGAGAGGAGACAATATTTTTGCCATTGCTACTGTTGTCTGTTAACAGTGGATAAGAAAAAAGGGTGTTTGTGAATAGTATGTTTTTGGGGGATAGAAGATGTCACTAGCACTTATATACTACTTCACAATGCTTTACAGCCCTCTCTAAGCGGTTGACAGAGTCGGCATATTGCCCCCAACAAATTTGGGTCCTCATTTTACCTACTTCGGAAGAATAGAAAGCTGAGTCAACCTTGACCGGTAAGGATCAAACTCCTGGCAGACAACAGAGTTAGCTTGTAATACTGCAGTTAACCACTGCATCACCACAGCTCTATCGGTGGCAAATAAGTCATTGACTCCAGGCAGAATCAGGTTCAGTTTGCTCATGGATCACACTTGGATGGCCTTAGATTAATAATTTCATAATTTACTTCAATAAACTGTTGCGTAGGTAGACGACAGGCAATAGGTTCATTTAAGTTCCAAAGGAAAGGCAAAATTAAAATGGAAGGAGCTGGGTATCAATATCTTTTTGACATGCTTTAATTGTTTCCACATTTTTTCCCCCTGGGATTTTATTCTGCTGCTTTTGTGCATGTATATAGATACACATATACAGTATGTCTCAAGGTGAACTTCTCTGGAGATGGCATGAAGCCTTTTTTGTATTTTTGATGAAGCCTTCCTGTAATTCTTTGAACTTTATCTGCCGGAATTATGAGCAATACTCAAGTTTGTATTGTTTCTTTATGAATAAACAATGACACAAGATGGGAACTAAGTGTTGATAAAGATCAGTTGGGTCTCAACCAATGGTGAAATCCTGCCGGTTCTTTCTGGCTCATGCGAGCCGGTAGCACCGGTGGCGCGTGATTTGGTGAATCAGTAGCGGCGGCAGCACGAGGCTCCACCCACCCGCCTGGACGTCATTACTTCCTGGTTTTTAACCCTCTGCGCATGCACAAAGCCTTCTGCACATGCGCAGAGGGTCAAAAATCAGACATGATGATGGTGCGCGCACTTTCGAACTGGTAGGGAAGGTAAGTAGATTTCACCCCTGGTCTCAACTCTGACCTGGAATGAAAAAGAACATAACGTATTGCAGGGAACACCCCATCACATGAGTAGATTCAGCTTAGAGTGCAAAGGGACCTGAATGGTCTCAGCTAATGATTTCAAAGCCCAGGCAAATCCATATTAAAAGTAAATAAGCCTTTGCTGCTAACTTCAGGTGTTATATGGGAGCTATGGTGACGTGGCTTTTCCATTCTGTGCCTGGTGCCCATTCTTATTTTGTTACTGATAAATTGCCTGTTATTCCTAAATGTATCAGGATATTTTTTTAAAAAAAATATTTCTACTCTATGGATTGCTCTTGAATGCTTTACCAAAGGGATTCTTAAAACAAACAGATGGCATAAGCAATATTCTTGCTAGGTTGGAATCTCCCTGTAGCAATACTTTTTTTTTTTTGTTTTTTTTCTTCTAAGTATATTTCTTATTTCTCAAGTGATCCTCTAAGCCACCAAAAATAAATATTCATCATACGATTTCTTGAAGTGCAATGTAATAAAATGGAAATGTAATAAAATATGGGCCCTCGCATCCTATGCTGACATGGAAAAACTGTTAAGAAGGAAGGGCACATACAATTCATTAATTATATTGAATAATTGGGTCTTTTGATTTTAAAGGTATGTTAAGCACATGCTGCAAATGTCAATAAATTGCTTAATGTGTTATAGCTAAACATTAAGTGGTTTATGCTTTCTTCTACGATGCATTAGTTTACCTATTTACAAATATAACATATACAATAGCTATTTATAACCACTTAATAAAAAGGTTGTTCTACCTAACATACTGTAGGTATTAAATGCATACTTACACTTAAGTATAAAGTGCCATCCATTCTATTCTAGGAAAACAGTGAGTGATGAATGGTGGGTGACCATATCCTAGTCATAGTTTATTTGTGAATTTCCAAATGTAACTAATTTCATTTCCCCTTTTTCTATTATGATTTAATGAAATCTTATTTTTCTTCTGAGGGTTCATTGATCAAACTGACCATGTCCATTTAAGTCTGAATATAATTAAAGCAATACTTCTGAAGAAAGATAGATTTGGTGATAGAAGAGACGGACACAGTTCTTCAGTAACAACAGCTCTTTAATAGTAGACCAGTACAACCCAACAACCTGCTTGTCTGGCAGTGACCCCTTTTATAGAGGGCTGCCAGACGACTTAGCCAATGAGATTCAAGTATTTTCCTGCCTATTTGGAGGACCTGAGTAAAGCCTGCAGCTCACTACCTTACTTCCTTGTATGGTATATAGCACACCCATTTTTATAAAACATGCATCATTGTACCATGTACTCTGGAGAAATCCCATAGCTTTGTAGAAGAGCACATGCTGCCTTAACATATCATACAAATGATGCTATTAGTCGAAAGAGCCCACAGAAAACACAAAACTTCCCTAATTGAGAGAAACAAAAAGGTATGCATATTTGTACAAAGGAAATGCACATAGACAATAACAGTTAAAATAAATCCTTTGAGAAATGTGTTTATAAAATCACGGAGACTTATGAAATAGCTAGACCAAAAATTAGGTAATTCTTCAAAAGTACCAGCTAGATTTAGAGGTAGAGCAGTATTTTATACTACTACTCACTTTATTCTTAAGGGACTAGAATTCTATTAGTGCAGTATTTGATTTTTTCCCCTGTATTTTTCAATTTTTTCCCCCAAGTTTATGGAGAAGAAATTGCCTTCAATTTCTTTTCAAAGGAGAAGTAAATGTCATGGATGAAATGATGGTGAAAATTCAACATAACAGAATAACAGAGTTGGATGGAATCTTAGCAGATGTGAAATTCACTTACTTTTGCTACCAGTTAGCAAATGTGAGCCCGCACACCTCCTTCACCCATGCACAGAGCCTCTGCACATACGCAGAGAGTCAAAAACGGGACGTGATGACATCCGGGTGGGTGGGTGGAGCTTCCCGCCATCAGCACTACCAGTTTGCCCTAGACAGATAGAACCAGATGAATTTCACCACTGGATCTTAGGGATCTTCTAGTGACTAGTCCAACCCCTTGCTCAAGCAGGAGACCCTATACCAGTGATGGTGAACCTTTTAGACACCGAGTGCCCAAACTGCGTGTGCACATGCCCAAACTGAAAGGTGTGTGCAAATGAGTGCATGTGCAGGCATGCGCACACATGCACAGACATGTGCACATGCATCAGTGGACATGAATGCATGCATGCATAGCAGAGGATTGAAGACCAGCTGGCTGGCAGGAGGCAGGGCATCCCAACACCAGCAGCGCAGCAAGAGGTAAGATCTTTTTTTTTCGTCTTCTGTTTCATTGTTTGCAGGTAAACAGAGGCTCACGAAAGAAATACCACAGAGATCTGACCTGGGGCGATGCACACATGCCAGCAGAGCGGGCTCTGTGTGCCACCTCTGGCACATGTGCCATAGGTTCACTATCATGGTCCTACACCATTCCAGACAAATGGTTGTCCAATCTTTTCTTTAAAACCTCCAGTGTTGCAGTAGGCAAGTCATTCTACTGATTAATTCTCCTTACTGTCAGGAAATTTCTCCTTTCTAGGTTGCTTCTCTCCTGGATTAGTTTCCACCCATTGCTTCTTGTCCTGCCCTCAGGTGTTTTGGAGAATAGCTTGACTCCCTCTTCTTTGTGACAGCCTCTGAGATATTGTAATACTGCTATCATGTCTCCCCTAGTCCTTCTTTTCATTAAACTAGACATACCCAGTTCCTGCAACCATTCTTTATATGTTTTAGTCTCCAGTCCCCTAATCGTCTTTGTTGCTCTTCTCTGCACTCTTTCTACAGTCTCAACAATTCCAATTGTTGGTACTTTATTTTGCACTCTATAGCAATATAATGCAAAATAAAAATATAGCAATACACTTCACATGGCAATTCTGAGAGCGTTTGTGAGGTTTTGGTGGGCAGGGAAAATATCACACTATCCTCTTTCTCAATGGAGCAAGAAAGGGGAAACTGTTCAAACTAAATCATTTTGATTCAATACTTTGAACCTGGTTTATGACCATGGTAAGTATGAAAAAACCCTGTTGAATGTCCACAAAAAGGAAAACTTTTATCTGTGAGAGAGTAAATACTTAGATTTATTTTTTATTTATTTATTTTTGGATTTATATACCGCCCTACTCCCGAAGGACTCAGGGCGGTGAACAGCCAAAAAGATAAAACACATAAACTACAAAATTTAAAAGACAATATAAAAACCCATTAAATAATTTGGCCCAAAACAAATTAAAACACCCCTAATGTTTTAAAACAAATTTAAAATTTACAATTAAAAGGGAAAGTTAGGCCAGGCCAGTCTGTTGAAATAATAAGGTCTTGAGGCACGGCGGAAGGTGCGTAAATCCGGGATCCTCCGTATCTCCAGGGGGAGCTCATTCCAGATGGCAGGTGCCCCCACAGAGAAGGCTCTCCCCCTGGGGGCCGCCAGTCGACACTGTTTGGCTGATGGCAGCCTGAGGAGCCCCTCTCTATGTGAGCGTACTGGCCGGTGAGAGGCTGCTGGCAGCAGAAGGCGGTCCCGTAAGTACTCAGGTCCTAAGCCATGGAGCGCTCTAAAGGTGGTAACCAGAACCTTGAAGTGCACCCAGAAGACCACCGGGAGCCAGTGCAGCTTGCGCAGAAGAGGTGTCACATGAGAACGCCACGTCGCTCCCATAACCACCCGCGTGGCCGCACTCTGAACCAGTTGGAGCCTCCGGGTGCTCCTCAAAGGGAGATATGGGTAGCATAATGCTTATTTACTTAGCTACTTAGTGACAAAGATGTGTGAGTGAGTATTCTGTCCTTCACTACTATACACAATGTTTCCATTAAATCTTAAGGGGAGGCCTAAATTCCTAAATTATAGGAATTTTTCAGATCAGGGAATACAGGCAGTTAGGTACAAGTTACACTAGACTAAGAAACCAGTGCCATGTAGGTCAGTACTACTTTTATACTACCAGAATCTTCCAAATCTGACTGTATATTTATGTGAACTAGGGAGAGGCTTAACTGAGATTCATTTTCTCAAATGAGTTTCTTGGGACATTTCAAGGCCTGTTTATTTGACCCCATAATGTTGATAGCAGCTCTTCCTCCAGTCCTTCAAGGCCATTTCCTATGCCCTCTACAGGCAGCTAGAGAAGCTATAAAATGATGGAGTGACATGCAACAGAACACAACAATAAGTTGAAAAACTCTCCAAAGGAATTTGAAGGAAATTCCAAAAGGCTGAGAAAACCAGAGAGACTTAGAGACCTTTGGGTGATTGAACAGCGTATAAATTGCAGTAATAAATAAAGAAAAGAATTTCCCAACAGAAGAATTTTTTCAGGGATTTTTTTTTTGCAGGCTTAGCCTTGTGTGGTGTTAATGACCATAAAGAGAACAGCTTGAAGTTATAGCTCCCTGGTGACAGCCTTACTTTTGTGCTGACTGCAAGAGAGATACCCAAGAGATTGAGCGAAGGAAAGTTTAACATGAGCAATGACTTCCTTTCAGATATATCTAACAAAGAAGAAATGCCTGTAGTGTTTGATTTCATAATCATGCTCAGCAGGGCATGACAAAAAAAGTCAAGAAGATAGTTATGACTGTACAATTGAAATCCCACACCTTGTTTAAATAAATCATGATGCATCTTTTTAAAGGGTGGTGCTTCGATAACACAATTGAACCCACCATCTTAACTTTTTTTGACCTCCTAATGAATTCCATGACACTGCCCAGGATCTCCTCCTTCAAACCACTTTGTGTTCTAAAAGTGTTTCCAGAACTTTCCAAAATACTCTTTGTTTGCTTGTATGCCTGCTAAAGACAGTGAAAGGAAGAAACAAGTTTGCTATCAGCAATATCCATGGTCCAAAAAATTAAGATGGTAGTCTTGGCAGCATGACTGTAGTCCTATCTCCTTTCTATCTATATCAACCTTGTATGCAAACACTGTACAAAGGAACACAACTTCAATCTTACTGCCACAAACACCATCTTCTTTACATACTGATATTGCTATAATATCAGTAAGTGGGTATCCCAAAGTAATCACTTTTTTAGTGTGTATCAAAGATTTTAATCTCAGACATATATGTATCTATCTGGATTTATATGACCGCCAAACTCACCATAGCAACTCTGTGCAGTGTCAGGTTGCAGTCTATAAAGAAAACTCCACACACACAAATGATGGTTTGAATCAGTGGTGGGTTGCCTCCGGTTCGTAAAACTGGTGGGAGGCCCTGCCCACCAACCCCGACATCACCAAAATGCTTTTGCGCATACGCAGAAGAGAGAGAGCGAGTGAAGTGAGTGCACATGCGTGGCCTCGTTGCGAACCGGTAGTAAAGGTAAGTAGAACCCACCCCTGGTTTGAATCCTTTACCAGCACAAACTAACATCCATAAATCAATACAGGAAGATTTTGTTGGAGCTAATGCTTTGTGCTCCCCACCACCTTATAAAGCTTTATCACCCAGGTGACCCTTAACCTGGCTCCTCCCCACTCATTAATCATTGTTCTCTTAGATACTGCAATTAGGCATTACTCCCACACGCTCCCAGCTTGCTGGCTACTCCTCCAGATTAGCCATCATTACAGCCATTTCCAGACCTCTCCATGACCCTCAATGCCTCAGCCTCTCAGCCTCCCCCAACAGCTGCTCAGTCAGCAGCTCCCAGCTGCACTCGCTGTCCAGTCCATTCAAAAAGATTGCTGCCAGGCCATGAGATGACGAAGAGGCAGACAAGGAGGAATCTTCACGTTGCTGGGTGGCCAGGAGGTAAGCTGAGGAGCCAGGGTGCCATGGGAGCTGCCGCTCTGCCAGAACCTCCTCACCCACAGGAATGGCAGCCCCAACACGCAGCTGCGCATTGGGGCTCCCATGCAGTTAATAACAGAGAAAAACATTATACAAAATAAAAACAAAAATCAAACAGTCTTTAAAACCTGTAATTACCACCAAGGTAAAAACAAATCTAATCAACTAAGAACATCCTATGGACCATATCTAACCTCTCAAGTAAGAGTAGAAGTGCAGACAAAGACACAAAGGCTGTGCATAGAAAGGCTGAGCTGCAGATTTGAGTTTTCTAGGTGATAACGCAAAAGCATTTGGGGTAGAATAAGTGGCTTGATTTAATTGCATATACCAGAAGGATAGTAGCACTTCAACAGAATTGAATAATAATAATAATAATATGATATATTGCACTTTGGATAAAATCTAAAATGATATTTCCACTGTAATATTGTCAGTCCAGCATCCCAGGTACAGACTGGGCCATTACACTTTATATCTGAAGCCAATGAAGGCAGCCTGAAAATTCATAACAAGAACAGAATTCAATCTGTAACTTCCGATGAAGCTTTTCACTTTAGTATCGTCCTGCTCATTTTTCCATCTCTGCCTAGAAACAACAAATTTCATAATTGTAACACAATTATGACTTTTATATGAAGTATACATTTCTTTGAAGAAATGACCCTGTTATGAAACTTAATGTGCAGTCAAGGAGAAGCTAAATTGCTTTTTCAGAGATCACAATTAAGTTGTTTAAAATAAAAATGTGGTTGGAAAGCAAATCTGTAATATTGTTGGCAGTAAAAGGAAACTGCTATTAACAGAAGAGAAACATAGTAAGTGTGTTGTTGTTGTTGTTGAAACATAATTAATGTGCATCCTATGCAGTAAGCAAAGGGATAAATACAGTCCTCGCATCAGTTAGAATGCATCTCATTAGCACCAAAGCCACTGTGTATCAAAATACATTATGTTCTAGTAAAAAATGTGTAATTGAATTCCCATCAAACCATAGTTCATCTAAATCAAATCAGACTGCACTCAACTCATTTGAGCTGTGGTTGGAAATTAGGATTCATTAAAATACTTTCTAGTAATTTAAGTAAATACAAAGGCAGGTTTGAAGCTGAAGAAGGGAAGAGAAAATGAGGAAGGGAATTAGAAGTTTAAAGATAGAAGGGAATATTTGTAGCTCAGGGCTGAACTGTGGGGTCCTTAATGCTCTCTGACCTTGGTGGTTTTCTTACAGACATTTCATTGCAGGTAACATTATCATTGCTAAACAGGAGTGGGGTTTGTTCTTATTTTGATATACTAGTCATTTGCCTTGTCAGTGTTAATGGGAGTAGTCTTGGTACTTCCTTGATTAGGCTGGTATTTACTATCATCTTATTTGTCTGTGTTGGTAGTTCCTTGATTGAGTATTGTATACTTCTTGATTGTTGGCCTAGTGTTAATCTTGGTATTAATCTCTGTTCATATGGATGTTGATTGCTGGCCTCTTCACATTTACATTGGGGGAAAGGAATTGCAGAATTTATTATCTATATTTAATATCTCAAGTTCCTCTTCTGTGATTGCAATGGGTGTGGCCTGCATGTGACGTTTCCAGCCCATGGGCCACCAGTTTGACGGGCCTGGTCTAAACCTATCAATGTGCTTTCCATATTCAACACTTAATGTGTCTGAAGACACATACCATGGATGGTATGTGTCTTCCTCAATCTTGTGTCCTCCACCAGAGGCCTGAAAGTTTGAGGGTTCAGTGGAATATCATATTAGCTGTTTCTAGCCCTGCCTTCTTCTGGACAGAGAGTTCTGATGTCATTCCTGGGATCTGTTGGACAGCACTGTTTCATCTTAGGAGACACAGCCCCAAGTGCTCCTATCCCTGGGAGCGTCACTGGGATCACTTTGGCCTTTACTTTCGACTTCCTCTCCAGTTCTTCCCTCAGGCCCTGGTACTCCCCCACTTAGCACCACTAAATGTGTTTTGATCTTTGTCTATTACCAAGAAATCTGGTTGATTGGCTAGTTGCTGCTATATACCATTCACTAATTTCACCTCATCGTGAAGGATGCTCTAAATAAGAAAGACTGAATTTAAAGTTGCCTGAGGTCTGATAAACCGGAATGAAAGCAATGTTCCAAGTAAATGTAAGAAGGCTTATTGTCCTTTGATTTATGCCATCTGTGGTACTTAAGCTTTCTTTGCTGTGTGATAATAGTACAGAATCCTTGCATTTCTCAAGAGTTTTCTGTTCACTGAAGCTTCTTTCCAAGCAATTTTGTTCTCAGTCAGCATTACTGTTATCAGTCCAGAGGCACTAGCTTGTTCCTTCCACAACCAGTGGAGGAAGAACAATACTAACTTATTAAATGGTGATTAGAAAAGGATTGTCCATGACACTGTGATATGTCTGAAAAAAGATTTCATTACACTGACAGTCTTCAGCAGACCTTGGAACATGATCTTAATTAGCAACACACTGGTCTGGCTGAGCAGGAAAAGGATGAGGAAGGGATTTCTCAGAGACATTACATTTGCTATTTTTGTGTCAGCCTCTGATGTTTAATATTTTGATCATTTATTTGTCTTAAAAACGTGAAATATCCCCCATGACATTTTGCTAATCTCATGGAAGGTCTTGAGCTCTTCCAGTCTACTGTTTGCTCTTTGCCAAAACTTTAAGAGAACCTGGCTGATTTTTTTTTTTTTTTTTTTTTTGCCAGATCTAAAAATTTCTTTCAGAGCAACATCAAAGGGGCATTCAAAACTCTGGATCATGTCTTCCATTGTTCTCTAAATTCAAAGCCTTAAAACTACTTTTTCTTCTGTCTGCAGAATTAGGTGGTTTTTTTTTCTCTCCTGCCTTTAGATATATTTTTCTTCTTCCAAAAAGAAATGAACGATAGCTCTTTCTTTCTCAGAAGAACTGAAAAACTTTCAAGGTCCCTCCAACAATTCTTATAGACACCTGGCTAAATTCTTTTGAAGCAGACATCCTTAGGAGGACTGGAGTCATTAACACATTTTGAACAGAGTAGTCAGGCAGTGAACTTGATGACACATAGATAACACATGATTACATCAATAAGTCTCACTTGGCAAATGAATAGCTTTTCAATATAATGCAAGACAATACATTCAAAGGGTATTCTGATCCTGTACTTACTTTCTTAGACCACAATATTTCCAGTGAGACTTACTTCTAAATAATTTCCTTAAATATTAAATAAAATCCTCCATCCTCCTGCTTACCCAAAGTACTGGATTTACCCGTACTTTGTTCCATAAAAAAAGTAAACACGCTGTTCCAATGCTAGTCTCCAGCTATTCCCTCAATACAGTCAGAATGTTTTTCTCTATTGCCTAGAATTTCCCCAGTGACCTCCACTGAGTGCCTCATAAATATTTTCTTGTTTTTGTTGCTATTCTCTCATCACTGTGTATTGCTTTATTTTCCCTTTGAATATGATTTTCCCAATGATTGGTACTTTTTATTTTGTTGTCATGACATGATGCTTTTATTATGATGATATTTTGATTATTATTTATTTTACTGTGCCTCGGTAAAACCCGTCCCTTTTTTCTGAAGCACATTGTAGCCATTTTTCAGGTCCATATTCACTTTGGGGTGCTTACTGTTTAAAGCAGGGCTGTCAAACTTTTGGCCCGTGTGCAGGATGAGTCATGTGCTGGCCACGCCCATGCCCGGTTTAGCAAAAAAAGTCCTGATATGTCACATGACACTGCCATGACGATGTGAGTTTGACACCCCTCATTTAGTTAAAAGCTTTTGATCACCAGGTGAGAGTCCTTGTGTATCAATCAGATAATTGGACTCAATGGCCTAAGCGGCCCTTACCTATTCTATGATTTTGGAAAAGTTTCTTTTTTCTCATCATCAAGTGTACTGTAACAAAAGCAGTATTGTATTTCCAATGTATCAAAATCCAAAAAAGAGATGGCTTTTTTAAAAAAATCATCTGACAAATAACTTTCAAAAGTTCTTTTAGAGCAAGGATGAAGAATCTCATATATAGCCATACACAGAATAAGTTTTGATGCTATGGCTTCTAACAACTGTACAATGAACCATCCTGAATTTGGGGGAAGAAAAACATATATAAATTAAAAAGGTAAAAATATTTTTTTAAAAAAAAAGATTAAAAAAATAAGTCAAAATGCATTGTTCCTCAAGTTGCCCCATTAAGTCCATTATGAGGAGTGACTTTCTGTGAATATGAAATGAATGAAGGACTGTCTATCAAATACCTTGTTTCATTCTTGGCACAATACCAGAGCAAAGCAGCTGGATTTAAAGAAAATTCTAGGAGAAGAATCACCATTTAATGAGAAGCTAAGGAAAAACACTAGTTAAATAAAGAAGAAAATTGTTGAAGAACTGTAAGCTGTTCAGCTGAAAATTTCACTGTGTGTGAATGTTTTAATGATGGGTTTCCTAGATAAGAGACAAGAATTCAGAGTTTATTTATTTTTCAAAAAGTATAATGAGGAGTGCAGAACATTGATTCTCAGCACCTATGCTCCCATGAGTTTGTCTTCTGGAATTTAGCTAGCTAGTAGATATCACACTGATATCCTGTTACAATCATTACAACTCTCTCAGCAGTTTACAAATAACAAAACAGCTTAAAGCAGCTATGATTAGCATAAATATAAAATCAATTATAATAAAAATAAAACAATTCAAAAAATAGAATAAAACAAAAAGTGACCCGGTCCAGTTATAACATTGTCAGGAATAACTTGTTATTCATCATATTTATGACTAAAATCAGGTAGGGGGTCAGTCTGATTTCCACAAGAAGAATGTTCCAGAGAATCAGTGCTGCAACTAAGAAGCCTCACTTCTTGGTCTCAGCTCTTACTTCTCAAAAGTGGAAAAGTACTTTCTCCATTGACCTAATAGGTTAAGATTATTCTGATTGGGACATACATTCCTTTTTCTACCTAGGTGATAAAGGTTTTATAAGTCAAACCCAGCACTTTAAATTTTACCTGAAATTGGCAGTCAGGCAGAACATAACACAACACAACATAAAAGTACTAAGCAATGGTTGCCAATTAGTTTATGAACTAGGGCATCCTGAAGTAACTGCATTTTCTGAATGGTTGAAGGCAGTACCTTGTAAAGCATGTTTTAATAACAAAACCACATTGTAAACAGAGCATGAATTATTGTAATAAAGTTGTTTTGTACTAGTACATCAGCTAAACTTGGGTAAAAGCCCCTAAGGCCCTAACCTTAGCTTCCACCTAGTGTATTAGAAGCAGCTGTGAGTCCAGAAGTACCTTCAGAAATAGTGCCTACCCATCCAGAAACAATACCCATACTGATGAAATGCCTTCATGAACAAATAGTACCTCCATTTTGGTTTGAATCAGGGGTGAAATTTACTTACCTTCGCTACCGGTTCACAAATATGAGCGCACGCGCCTCCTCCACGCATCTGCAGAGCCTCCTGCACATGCGCAGAGGTTAAAAACGGGATGTGATGATGTCTGGGTGGGTGGGTGGAGCCTCCTGCCACTGGCGCTACTGATTCGCCTGAGCCGGATAGAACCGGCTCAATTTACCACTGGTTTGAATTCACCTTCAGTCTGCTCTATCCCATCCAGTCTGTAACAGTCTCATCCATCAGCTTCATGTAGATATTAACAAGTAGAAAAGATAACTAATCCCTGTGCAAGTCTGAAGAGCAGGTGTCACCAAGCCAACTGCTTATCACCCACTATAGTTTATTAAGCCTGTCAACTAAGCAAGGAATGGTACTACTGAAGATAGTACCTCCAATCCCCAAACCTATTAGGTGATCTAACAAGATGCCTTGATTGATAATCTCAAAAATCCATAAGTGATCTAATCTTAAAGGGCTTCATAACTGATGCAGCAGTACCCACTTAACAACTTTCCCTAAAAGTATGCAATAGGTATTAAAATCTTTGGGTCCAAAGGCCTTGTCTCCTGGAAAGGAATACTATTGCCTCTTTATATAATTTTTTTATTCGATTTCTCTGGTCACAAATATTCTATCTTTTCTGTCCTACAGTTTTTACTTTGGTTTTGTTTTTTCATATCATAGGAACTTCCCTGAGAAAATTGATCCATCAAACTCTGAATTGATTTCACCTTCATCTATGTGTACTGGAAGACAATTCAAAAGTTTTACTTTCAGTTTTATGTTTCCTTTTTTTATCCATACTACTGGTAGGAATCATCATTGAAGACTGATGATAATTGGTTCCAAAATCATATTAGGTTATAAATAGGTTAAATAGGTTATAGATTGGTTAAAGCTAACTGTAGGCAATACAAACCATTAATCACTTAAGAAGCACCAGAGGCACTACAAGCATGTTCTTCCATAATGAAGAATATTTTAGTGTGATGTGCAAACATGGTCTCTGGCAAAAAATAAATAAAAATCAGTTTATAAATATTTATAATAGAGTTCTATAATGTTTTAGGAGATAAATAATAGTGCTTGCAGCATCAGAAGATAGCGGTCAGCTTGCACTTAAGAATATGGGTATTTCAGAAATAACTAATAAATGATTAAATACAATTATTCTTTAATTATTCTAAGTTATGTTTCAACATGTTGCAAAGACATTCATTAACCCATTTGATGTTTTTTGGTGCACAAGGGCACTACATTAAGTGCAAATCTACCATCTAATACATATTAGAAAAAAACATACATATCAGGCTTAGCACACTCTGTAATAATTAATGAAAGCCAGGATATTTCTTTGATTAATGCATTCCCATGTAAGATTCTGAACCCTTTTACATTATTGCCCAATGTTATTTGGAACTACAAGGAATATTCTCAGCTATATTCAAGGATTGTCATGGACTTTTTTTCTCTGCTTGCTTTCTTCATCAGAAGTCTGGGTAAAATTTGCATTCTCTAATAGCATGAAAGCAAATAGGAAATTTTCCTACAGAGAAAAGTGAGTCATAGACAAAATGGAATGATAAACTGAAATTATAATAATAATTTTAAAAAACTAATCCAAATTATTTTTTACATTTTTGTTGTTATTGTGCTAACATCATTATTCTTATCACTATTTTTACGCTCAAAAGTATAGCGTAAAAATAGTGAAAAAAGCTTCATGATCCCAGATGAGGTCTGAAACTCAGAACCCCTGAGCAATGAGGAGGAGCGGGGGCGGAGGATCCATGCTTATTCAGCCCATCTCAAATCAGAAATCCAGATGCAACATGTAACGGAATAGATTGAATATACTCTTCTGAAGGTTGAAAGAAGTCTGCTGATCTTGCATTGGTCAAGATCATGCAGCTTTAAGTCCTATAAGTCTGAAAGAGTCCATGGCTGTACCAAAGACTATAGGGAGATATTATCAATGGTTTTACTAGTCTTGTTTTGCACTCAAGTCATTGAACTGCAATAAACACACCTTCCTTTCTCCTGTCCAAGGTCCTGATTTCCTAGAAGCATGAACTTATGTTAGGCAATTTATGCTTCTTTCCACCATCTCTTCAAAGCTATTATGTCTTCTTGGTGAGAGAAATTGCAATGAATCAGGACAATTAGTGAAGGAAGATATAATAGGAAGCTCTCTTCTGCCGGTTCAAATTATTATTTTGTCTGGTGAATATTGCCTACTCTGATTACCCATGGCTCTTTATGATCTTAGAAAAAACTTTTCCCTTTTCTCATTCACCTGATTCTTTTAATTACATACAACTGGAATTCCAGAAAATATGTGCTATGCTACAGACTAGTATCCCATTATTATCTTGCACATGCATGTCAGTCTAAAAATTGTATTCCACAATGGTTTTTTTTAAAAAAAAAGCATATTAACTACATTCAGGACCTAAAGTGGGAGAATCTTTAGTTCAATTCAGCTGTGTAAAATCTTCAAAAGAGCTGTTTAGAACAAGAACATCACACAAACTTCACTTGTTTAAATTGTTCTAGTAGCTACATCAATTGCCAAGCTCTTTTGGAACTTAGCCTTGGTTGCACTCACATGTGAAGTAGATGTACAATTCTAAAGAAAATATGCATATAAAGCATTCCCCTATATTTGGAGATAACTAAAATATTTGCAAAGGGACACGGTGGCTCAGTGGCTAAGATGCTGTCAATTGAAAGATCAGCAGTTCAGTGGTTTGATTCCCTAATGCCACGTAACGGGGTGAGTTCCCATTACTTATCCCAGCTTCTGCCAACCTAGCAGTTCGAAAGCACGTAAAAAATGCAAGTAGAAAAATAGGGACCACCTTTTGTGGGAAGGTAACAGCGTTCCGTGTGCCTTTGGTGTTTAGTCATGCCAGCCACATGACCATGGAGATGTCTTCGGACAGTGCTGGCTCTTTGGCTTTGAAACAGAGATGAGCACCGCCCCCTAGAGTCAGGAACAACTAGCATATATATGCGAGGGGAACCTTTACCGTTACCTTTAAAGTATTTGCCCAACCCTAAGTTTTAGTTCTTCTTGGTAATCATAACAAGAAAGTGTATTATGAACCAACTTTACAGGACTGAGGTCTGGAATGCCTTTCCTTCTTAAGTACAAATTTCCTGAAAAAAGACCAAAGATCTAAACTGTTTCATTTTATATGCCACATTATTTTATTTATTTATTATTTTATTTATTTTATTATTCATATTTCTATGCCGCCCACTCTCCGAGGACTCTGGGCAGCTTACACCAAAGACAGTATACTAAATAAGATATTGCCCCCAACAATCTGGGTCCTCATTTTACCCACTTCGGAAGGATGGAAGGCTGAGTCAACCTTGAGCCAGTGCGATTTGATCCGCTGATCTGCTGAACTAGCAGTCAGATCAAGTAGCTGCTACTATTATTTTTATTTGGCCACATTATTTCCCAAGGATAAATCTTCTGGAGAATTTGTTTTCCAGAATATGTGAAAGCGATATGGACATTGTGAGAAAGAAAACCTGATATTTACCAATGCTTTGGGACAGCTCAAGAGCATCACAAGTCTCAAACATCCATCTTGTTCCTGACTTCTCAGTATTAAATATGTTTACATATTTATTCCTCTTCTCTGCTGTGCTGACGCATTCCCTGAAAAGCCTGTCACAATTCATTATTTCCACCATTCAAATCACATTATCTAGATCTACTGAAAAAACTCCAAATTTAATTAACTAAATTAAATATTTATTAGAATCAGAATTTTAAATACAGATTAATTTGAATTTACTGAAAGGAATCGCCTGGCTCCATAAATATCCATTTGTCTGTGCAAAGCATGCAAAATTATTTGACTCGGGAAGCATAAACTTGCTAAATATGAAAACATTGTTCTCATGTCTTCAACAGAGCTGAATGGGTTTTTAAAATGCATTTATTATTTTTTATTAAATTTATTTATATGGCTGCCCAAATCAGAAATTTGACTCTGGGTGAGTGGCTAACACGACATTAAAAGAATACAAAAAGTGATATCAACAAAAGCATAAAAACCTACAATAGTTGTTGAAAAACAAACCCCATAAACAATCATGTGTGTGTGTGTGTGTGTGTGTGTGTGTACACATATATGTATATATGTGTTGAAAATAAATAATATACAATATATATAGTTGTCCTAGACCAAGGTGTCAAACTGGATTTCTTCAAGGGCTGGCTCAGCATTGTATTTCTTGTCCACAGGCCAGCGCACAGGCCCCATGAATGGCCCCCCAGCTGGCAAAGTGCTTCAGGAGGCTGTCCAGGCTGAAACCAGGCCTCATGGGGGCTGCATGGGGCAGTTTTGGCTGTCAGAGGCACTGCAGGCCAGTCCTTTGCTATTTCCAGGCCAGCCCCGCAGGCCAGATTTAAGCATGCTGGAGCTGCATCTGGCCCACGGGCCTTGAGTTTGACACCCCTGTCCTAGACTGGTAGACAGATTGTGCCTAATGGCAGCAGATCAGGAAGAAGGAATATGTGAATATATATATTTGAGTCTAGGACAACTTGTCCTAGCCAACTCACCTCAGCCAACTCATCACAGGACAATTTGCCATGGTCACTTACTGCGGGACAATTCACCTCAGGATAAGAGTTACACTAATATCGAAGAAATGGTGGAATATAATCATTAAAGAATGGATTTCAAAAGGAGGACAAAATGAAACGTGAATGAAAAAAATTAAAATAACTTTCTCATTATTTTAAATAATTAAACTGAATTGTTGGATTGCCCTGCAGCACGTTGTCCTATGAGGAAAGTTGGCCATGGTGAGTTGGCCCATTCCATGTCTATCACTCTGGTCCTTGTCTACTATCATGATGTTTGAATGATTGGCCAGTACCTCCCTCTCCATCTGGATCTCGAAGTCCCACAGGATGTTAGCCCTGTTATTCTGCACAACATTCTGTGGGATCTCACATATGAACTTGGATGTAATCTATATACAGATGTTCTTGTACCCAATGCCAGTTACTTATTTGTGCCATTTAGGGTATGTTGTTCCTGCCTGCATCTTACACACTATATGCCTTTGAGACAGATTTTTACCTTGAAGACTGTATGTACAAGTCCTTCAGTTTTCTTAAACTGTTCATAAATACTCAACAATAACAACTTCTCATGGGCCATCTAATTTCCCAACCTACAAGCTACGGATGCTTTAGGGGATAGTGAAACATTTTCATCCCCTATAAATCTTCCATGGCATTGTTTGGCAAAAGGAGATAATCTTTGGATTGTGAGGAAACATGTCTACTTTAATTCAGACACCCTAATAAATCAATTTGCTACATATTCTCCTATCATTGAACTGCTGAATGAATGTCCACTTCAGAAATGGAAGATGATTTCCCCAGGTAAGTTTATAATAATGGATTAATTCATTGTAAGTCTGCAATTAGGGGACTGGAACTGAATGTAATGTTAAAGGTAAAGTCATTTAAAAAAATAAAATAAAGCAGATCCTGATTAATTTAGTTCAACCTACCATTGAGTTTTTCTTTGGCTGCTCCATGCAGCTGCTGTCTTATTTCTGGGGGGGGGATGACAGGGGTCATGTCCACTTAGCTGAAAATCCATTTCCCATCGCATTCTCATCAAGCTATGTGTTGTCACTTCAGTGGATCTAGTTCATAATTTCTGCTGCCCTGTCA
Source organism: Ptyas mucosa (assembly GCA_012654045.1). Taxonomy (NCBI): domain Eukaryota; kingdom Metazoa; phylum Chordata; class Lepidosauria; order Squamata; family Colubridae; genus Ptyas; species Ptyas mucosa. Next base: position 3,586,205 of record WNWU01000162.1, on the reverse strand, counting down.
TTTTTCAAAGCTCTTGCTAAGTCTTTAATCATATGGATTAAACACATGGATGTTTCCTCAGGGCAGGACAAACTCAGTCCCTAATGTGCTGTATACTTTAATACATCATTTTTTTCCATGGATAGAGCTGGTGCGTGTGCCTTATGCAAGGAGTTTTTTCAAACATTTTAATATATTTATAGAGGTCAAAAACTAGACCTAACCAGCATAATGCATATCCTTTTATGTTTGGCCTGTGCATAGGTCACATCTGAAATGATCAAATGACAAAAACTTATGTAAGCACATTAATTTTTAAAACAGATCATCACCTGTGATGCATAAGTACACCTAGCAACATGTAGGAGTAACTCAATAATCAGTTTGACTATGTATGAGCTTTCTTCACTATAGATAATTGCAATCCCCTTGTGACCACAGACTTATGCAATCACATCTGCATTTACCCTGAAGTAATCTAAGCCAAAAAAATCCCATTGCTTCTGTATAGTATACCTAGAATTCATGTTGTTAGCATTTTCCATTACCATTGTTTTTACAAATTTTGGGCTGTTGTCCAATACACTTTTGTTTAACTATAGAGCCATCTAAATCTTGTTAGCTTTAGGAGAAAGGGGGAGGCTAATAATCAATATTTTCAGTTCACATTACCCTCAGGTAAATGCATCAGCCTTTATATAACAACTTATGGAGCACTGAGTTCTTGCAAATAAATAGGTAAAGTTCCAGTATAAATTGTATAACTGCATCCTGCACTTACAGTAAGCTGTGTAAGTAGTAGACCAACAGGAATCAAATCAAGGGCAAAATTATCTTCAAATTAGTTCCACAAATAGTTATGGAAGAGTTAGATCAGTCAAAGGCAAAATTATGAAAAGGCGAAATATTGAGTGCAAGCTAAAAACAAATTAGAAAGAGTTTCAAAGTTTCTGATGGAGACAAGTTCAGTGGAGCTCTGAAGTCAATATCATATGAAAAATTGAACAATTCCTTTCTATTATCTGATTTTTGATCTATAATGAAGAAAGAACTACTAGATTAATAAGGGAGCTGGAAATCAAATTCCTTCAGAAATAGTTAAAGCTGGATATTTTAGCTTGCAAAAGAGAAGATGAAGAAATGTGATAGTAATCTACAAATATTTAACAAGAAATCGTGTAAGAGAAGAAATCTGTTTGCCCTAGAAACTGAGAGCAGGACAAGGACCAAGAAGATACAGCTATTCAGGTTGATAGCCACTTGTCACGGATGATGTGGATTGCTACTTCACAGAGGATTGAACTAGATGACCTATGAGGTCCTCTAACTCTGTGATGGCGAACCTATGGCATGCATGCCACAGCTGGCACGCGGAGCCATATTGGTGGGCACGCAAGCATTGACTTAGCTCAGCTGCAGCACGCATGCATGCACCGGCCATCTAGTTTTTGGACCTTCTGGGCCCACCAGAAGTTGGGAAACAAGCTATTTCCGGCCTCCAGAGGGCTTCCTTGGGGGGATGAGGAAGGCCCATTTTTTGCCCTCCCCAGGCTCCAGAGGCTTTCTAGGAACCTGGAGAGGGTGAAAATGGCCTTCCCCACCCCCCCGGAGGCCAGAAACATATTGAATTATGGGTGTGGGCACACACATGTGCAAATCAAATGATGCCAATAACAGTGAAAAAAAATCAGTTCCTGGCCATCTTCGGAAAATTAGTTATTTAAATCTTTTCTCCTTCTTCTTTCAAAATCAGATGTAATTTCAGTACATTTTATCTTGATTTTATGGCTATCCTTTCTTCATATTTCTCATCTACCAGTTCATATTTCACTCATTCAGTTCAACCTGTGGGGGGGAAAAACCCTACAAGGGAATTATGATCGTTTGAGACATCATTACCATACTTCAGGATTTGCTTTAGAGGGATTGCTGATCTGGCTTCATGATGAAAGAGGTTTTTTGGGGGGGGGCGGTCCTTTGTATTTTAGTGACAGTTTCTAATTTTAAGTATCTCTTGAAACTGTCCCTATGACAGATCAAAGGATCAGTTTTTGCCACGAAGATCCCAAAATATAAAGAGACTATGCCTGATTTGTTGTGGGGCAAAAACCTATCAACATTTTTTCCCAGTTTATGAAAAAAGCGAGGAAATAATTGATTATTTTTTCATTTGAGTTTTGTAAGTGAGTGGCACTCAAGGTAGAGAATGGCAAATGGAGAAGTGGGGAAAGATTGTGCTAATCAGTTATTGGCTAGTTTGGCTTAACAGTGGCTGAAAGTTCAGTGTGAGAGCACCAGGCTCACAAACTTATAAACAATAAACATGCTGAATCTTAGATCTTCTGATAAATAAGACAAAGTGGGAAAGTGTCTTGGTTTTTGTTTAATCCATGAGATATTACATTAAACCTTTTTCATGCTAAAGTTAGTGTTGATCATTCCTCATATGTTCCCTTAATGTTTCTGGTGTGATTCAGTCCTATAATAATGATTAGAATAGATACATAGGCAGAGTTGTCACTGGGGTCTCTTCCCCCCTCCCTAGTTTTTATATATCCTATGCAGTGGTGAAATGTAAAATTTGTTACTACCGGTTCGTTGGCATGGCTTGGTGGGGGGCGGTAATATGACTGAGTGGGCGTGGCCAACCTTTTTTTTTTTAACTTTTAAAACCATTTTTTCTACAACCTTTTCGGCTGAAGAGGTTGTAAAAAAAATGCTTTTAAAGCCTCTGATGATCCCAGCTGACTTGCCTGATCGGCGGAGGCTTTTTTTCCCTTTAAAAACATTCTTTTTATAACCTCTTCGGCGGAAGAGGTTGTAGAAAAAATGCTTTTAAAAGCCTGTGATGATCCCAACTGAGCCGCGCAATCATCAGAGGCATTTTTTTTACTTTTAAAAGCATTTTTTTGGCCAAAGAGGTTGTAGAAAAAATGCTTTTAAAAATTAAAAAAAAGCCTCTGATGATTGTGTGGCTCAGCTGGGCAATTGGGGGGGGGGGCAGGGATTTTTGTTACCAGTTCTCTGAACCACCCGCCTCCATTGCTACCGGATCGGGCGATCCAGTCCGAACTGGGAGTATTTCACCCCTGATCCTATGTCTGTGTCGCTATGACATGGCTTGTTTTTGTCTATTGGCAGTTGTTCTTATTTAAGTAGCTATGGGTTGTGAACATGCTCTGAATTACAAGATTGTGTAGAGGAAGTGTCATGGTTCAGAATGGTCCGTAGAGGATCAGTAATGTGTTTGAGTAGTTTTAGCTGACAGCCTTAAGCGAAGACAAGTGGTGTTCTGTTGTTTTCTTATCTGGGTTTGTTTTAGAGTAGATTATCCCTTGGCACTAGTGAAGAACATTTATTTACCGTTATTACTCTATTATTTTATTGAGTGGTTATTGCAATTTGAAAAATACAATGGATGCAATGAAGATTTTTTTTTTAAAACAGAAAGAAACGGATTCAGCTGATAAATATGATGTGTGCAGTGTTGCAAAGAGAAAGATCAGTAACTCCTACTGTGCTAATCTCACGGTTCATTATAATGTGGTTTTTTTGAATACAGACTGGAAATTGCAGCAGGTGACTTGTGCTAGTCCATGTGAACATACGTGTTTCATCCTGCCTTTATTGTTTTTTTATAAATATCTCAGGGCAGGGAACATACCTAACATACCTTCCTCTGCTTATTTTCCTCATAAGAGCAACCCTATGAGGTGAGTTGGGCTAAGAGTAAGTGACTGCCCGTAAATCACCCAACTGGCTTTCATATCTAAGGCCAGACTAGAACTCACTGTGCCCTCATTTCTAGCTTGGAGCATGGTGTCTAACAAAGTATTTACAAGCTTAGGCCCACTAAGGGCTGCATTATCTCATATTCTTAGACCATCAAGGGGCTGGTCTTCTTATAGATGCATTTGATATCCACTGTTAATTCCCCCTGCTTGTTATAGTACAAATTGTTTCTGGAGTTGGAACAATTCCCACACTCAAAACCATTAGGGAGTTAAAACCATTTTTATTCCCCCAGGTCTTTACTATTTTAGGGTTTGAAATTTAAGACTTTATTGTTTCAGTTTTTAGTACTTTATATTTCATACTTTAAATAGTATTTTTATCCTTGATATATGATATTTTTTAAAAAATATCCTGAGTTGACAAGGACATGTGATGATGGATGGATGGATGGATGGATGGATGGATGGATGGATGGATGGATGGACAGACTAACACACTGTCAGGACTGGAAGCCATCTTTTTCATTGGATCTTCAGGCCTAATTAGTCCCCCATCATATGGTCACCTCAGCACAAATATCTGAATAATTTTAGCACAACATGTGGATAAAAGAAACTAACAGAATTGTTATACTTCCTACCAGTTTTGTGGACCGAAATGCATCTTAAGTGAAGATTTTCCTCTCTCTTTAACCTTCCTAATGGGAAGGTCAGGGAAGAAGAAATTATGCCAGCAGATTTAATCGTACATGTTGTCGTTGAAACAAGCCCTCCTTTAAAAATGTCGCTAATTAGTTGCGTAATAGCCAAATGTTATTAATTCCACAGTTCCTTAAGTAGCAATCACCCATTTATTTATAATAGCATTTCCACTGTAATTACAAGCATCGCAATGCATGTATTGGGGGGAGGGAGCTCATGGAAATGAGATATTTATATCCCTCAGGAACTCCATATGACAACCACCCTGCTTAATGTGAAGATTTTATTGTTTTTAATTTGTAATGCCTTGTTCATTAATTTGACTTTTTGCCTCTCCGTGCACGGCATGTTTGGGCAACTAAAAGCTAAGAACTCTTTATAATTATTCTCCACTTGTGAACATTTAAAAATAAGTAATTTAGCTAGAGGACGAGCCAGCTTTGATTTGGAATCAAGTATTCCTTTTTGACTCATTCATTTCAAACCAGATTGTTGCTGGTTAGGAGTTTTGGCAAAAATTAAACCATGATGCTACTTCACATTTTTTTCATGCAGTTTGATTCACTATAGACATCTTTGAAAATAATAGTTTAAAGAGAAATGTGGCGAGTTCAATTTTTTTTTAAAAAAATGAGATTATTCAATTATTTGGAGAAAAAAAGAAATATTACAGTAAAATCTATAAAGTGAAAGGAAAATAACATTTTAATCCATTAAACTCTCACTGTAATCCATAGATAACAAAATATGAGCAATTGCTTTTGAGCCTGTAACATTTTAAAACAATGGGCAGGGATTAAGGATGACAAAAAAGATAAGAGAGCATTACACACATGGGTGAGGCTTCGGGAACCCTGTTTTAAGGCTGATATTACAATTTCTTATTTTTATAGATTTAAATGGTAGGAGTTACTCAAAGAATTCTGAGATGAGAAAAAAAGGGACCTGCTGTTTCTATGCAGCCTGATTTTATGTCAAGGCAAAACAACTAAATAAGGGCCACTTTGGAACAGAAGATTTCCCACAATTACATTCTTTCCCCAACAGCCAAAACCATCATTATTCCTTTTATTATATAGTACCCTGGAGAACCTAATCAAGGGACTGATGAGAGAAACGTGGATGTTTCAAATAGGAGACAGGGAAGGGATTTCAAATGTAAGCAACTCAGAGGCACACATGCAGAGAGAAAGATTTTCCACCTATTCCAGGTCCAGTCAGACTATTTTGAAAAATAGTCAAAACCAATAAAGTTAAAAGCACGAATGAAAATTGGTCCTATAGGCAAGATATCATTTTGAAATTCAGAATGGTGTGGATGGATTTTTAAAAGTAAACAGCAGGCATGCAGTTGTAGGAAGTTAGCACCCACCTCTCTCCTAGAAAAATGAAATATTTTAGGAAATATTAAAAGGGCAGAATACTTCCCCTAAAAGGGAGGGAGAAACTCACGCACACCCCTTTGTCAATGGGCCATTAACACCTGGGCCAGTCTATTGTACATAACAAAGATCTACCTCCTTCAGGCAGAGCCATAATAGGAATCCCAAAGCCCTTTCATTACATCATCACCCAGCAAAGTTCAACCAAGCTTGGGACTCAAAAACACAACCTACAAAGTTACCCCTGCATGGCCCCATGGGAATCTGACAACCAGTCAGAATACAAACTCAAATTCAAAAGCCCAGAGAGAGTATAAAACTCAGGCACTCTCAGCGTCTCTTCCCTTTTTTTCTTCACCCAAGATCTTCAAGGCATGTGATCCTGTCCACCGTTAAAACCATTTTTCCAAGCAGCCACCATGTTTCCAGTGTCTTTCTCCCCACTTGGAACTGAACCCAGAAGGACATTTCTTCCAACACAGCAATCTGGTGAGAGCCTTTGTCTAAGGTAGCTGCACAATTTTCATCAGTCCATACCAATTTTTGAACAGAATTCTTTATTGGCCAATTGAACACACATCCTTGTGTGTGGTTGGACACACAAGGAATTTGTCTTTGGTGTATATAAAAAGAAAAAATACATTCATCAAGAATCATAAGATTTAACACTTAGTGATAATCATAGGTTACTAAATAAGCAATCAAATCATACTAGGAAACAAAATAATATAAATCAAAGAGATACAAGCAACAAGGTTATAGACATAAGTGGGGGAGATAGATAATAGGAATGATGAGAAGAATAATAGTAATACAGTCTTAATAAATAGTTCGACAGTGTTGTGGTAATTAGTTGTTTAGCAGAGTGATGGCATTCAGGAAGAAACTGTCCTTGTGTCTAGTTGTTCTGGTGTGTGCAGTGCCCTATGTCGTTTTGAGGGTAGAAGTTGAAAAAAAATTATGTCCAGGATATGAGGGGTCTGTAGATATTTTCACAATCCTCTTTTTGACTCGTGCAGTATACAGGTCCTTAATGGAAGCCAGGTTAGTAGCAACTGAAAAGAAGGGACACTCCTAAATTGATAGAGGAAACAAATTGGAGGGGCATTGTTAATACAGGGTCATGAATTTACAGTTTTGACAGACTTGACCATTGAGCTCTACCCAACAAAAAATTGTTCAATGGTGAAAAATGTAAGGTTCTGTACTTAGGCAGGAAAAGCCAAATGCATAGATATATTATAATATAAAGAGTATCTGACTTAGTAATAGTACTTGCAAGAAAAATCTGGGTGTTTTAGTAAACCGCAATTAAACATGAGTCTTAGCTGCCAAAAAGAGCCAATGCAATTTTGACCTGCATCAAAAGAGGCATAGTGTCAAGATAACAGGAAGTTAATGGTACCCCTATATGTAGCATTGGTCAGATCACACCTGAAATACTGTATCCAGTTCTGGTTGTCACAATACAAAATGGATGCTGAGGAACTGGAGAATTATTATGTAAAGAGTATCCTACCTCCTGAAGTTGTAGATGTTTCAACACAGGAAGTTTTCACAAAAAAGATTTTGCCTGGGATTATACAAAAATATCTGCACTGGGCAAGGAGTTGGGTAGAAGATTTCCAAATATTATATTAGGCACTCTGGCCCTATGATTCTATGGATGTACTTAAATTTGCAAATAATATATCAGGCATTCTACAGTGTCATCTCTAATTCTAATTTTCTGAATCATAGCCTATTATAATGCCATCTTTTCTTACTTTGTCACTGAGCTAGGAATTATGAAGAAATAGCTATGCTAATCTAGTATGAAAAGACAATGTACTCATCATCTAATATCTATGGCACAATAAAAATTATATATTTTAATCTAAATCTTCATTGGAGAGCTAATTCTCCCACTTTGTCAGTGTACAATTCATAATTTATTGTATGTGTGAGGGGGATACAGATGACAGCAATAGATACAATACCTTTGCTTCTTTTGAAAAAATGCTCAGTGTTTCTGGGTAAGGTGAGTACACTTATAGACATGTATATCACATGCATGTATAAATAAAAATGATACAGGTTAACAGCCCTTTCTCTGCCTTCTATGAGACTGTTTTTCCATTGTTGTCTTTTGTAGTGTTGTGTTTTACTTCTAATTTGCAAAACAGAAGCTGCAGCCTGGATATTAAATTTCTCTTAATTAGTATGTGTTGCTGTGCACCACTCTATTGCCAGAGATAGTTTTTATTCTGCTGTGGTATGTTTGCCTCATACATAATGCCAAATAAGAACAGTCTATTGAAATAAATGTTGCAACCCATCTCAGCTCAGGTCTTTTCAGAGAGCACATTAAACTCATGGGGGTGGGTGGGGGAGATTGCAAACTTGCATCAATAAATGATCATAAAAATGTAGCATCATTTATAATGGAGCTGAGAATGAAATTAAGCTCCAGGATCAATTTAGAGTGGAAATATCAAGGGAGGCTTGGGGGGGGGGGAGGTGACTCACACCCAATAAAAAGCAGAAAAAAATTAACCTAGAAATGCTTTAAAATATTTATGTTATACAAAAACTTATGTCTTTTTTTAAAAAATGATAAAATGAACGTCAAATAATCTGAAATAGCACTAATGTCTAGCTATTATTTGAGTAGCCTTGAAAAGTTGTGTCTTTCCACAGGCATTGGATTGGGTTTACGATGATAGCATGGAGCTCTAGCATAGGGGAAGTGATTACAGTAGCAGTCTTGTGGTTTTATTGAGCCTCAGTACAGTTTTATTTGGGGTTTTGTTTGATTGGTTGATTTTTGGTTTAATGGAATTCTTCATTTTTATCTTGTTCAGGCTCCAGAGTTAATTAGCTAGATGGTGGTCATATAAATTGAACAGATATAGATACAGAAATAAACAGAGAGAGATTACATATATAATGGAATTTTTCTTCCAAGAAACTGGGCAATATTCTTATAACTTATAAAAAGTTTTCCAAGCATTATGTTGCTAATCATTTTTAAATAACAGTTTTTTAAAGTTTCTGTACAGAACAAAAGAAACAATAAAAGATAGAAAAACGTGATTTCACTTTTCTAAAAATTCACACTTTATTAATTTCAAAATTCACATTTGAATTAAACGAGATAAATACGTCTCCAATATTCAAATAGCGTTGCCCAAGATTTTCATATAAAATAACACAACAGATAGTTATTTAATATCTTATTAGAGGTTGTTTTCTATTTTGGAAAGATAGGATTGTAAAACAACATAACTATTTTAAAAGCTTAATACTTAATTCACTCAACCATCACTTTTGTTTTGCAAAAACAGAGTGCTTTAATAACTTGCAAAATAAGTCATGTTGCTATGCAATCAAACATTTATACGGTATTTCAAATGGAACTTAATATAATTTACTGAAAGGTTCACTTAGAAAGTAGCCTATTTCACAGTTAAGATGTTATGAGTTGACCAGACTTCTGCAGACATGTGTTTGTGTGTGTGTTTGTGTGTGAGAGAGGGAGGGAGGGAGGGAGGGAGGGAAGGAGAGGAAGGAGGAAGGGAGGGAGGGACAGAGAGAGAGAGAGAATTTATTTTTATAGCTGTTGGAAGTTGAGTTTATTCATATAATTTCATGTATTGTAGATAGGTCTTTAATATCAAGTCTTACTGGACACTTGAAAAGCAAAAAAAAAGTTACAATCTCAGCTTTTTGTTTTACATTTCTAAATTATTTCAAACTATTTCTATAACAACAAAGTCATTCTAATTGTCAAAACCTAAAATCAAAGGGTTATTTTTTTCAGTTTTGAGTACAAAGTCCAGAAGTGGTTTTCAAATAGAAACCAGACTAGATAGGTTTGCCTCTTTAATAAGAACAGCCTATTTTAGAATATATAAGTATAAATAATATATAAGAATAAGCATCACTCATTGCTCTATTCAGAATTAATCAGAGCAGCGGGGAGTTATAAGAAGGAAGGACCAGTCACAGCAATTTGCAGGATCGGTGTAGCCCAGCAAGGCAGTGCCTGCTCAAAACTCAATAAAGCCACATCTCTTTAGCCTCTCAAAGCAATTAATACAAACCTG
>WNWU01000162.1:3562084-3576310 GCA_012654045.1 Ptyas mucosa | reverse complement strand
GACCATTGACTACTTACGTACGTGTCTACAGCATTATTAGCCTTAGCATTAGTTCTTCACCGAGATGTCTTCTATTGTCCTGGAGATTTTACCCAATTGTAGGATATCTGTATGATTCTGGATTTGCCCATGAAGGAGAGTGGAAGTTCTCCCATCTGGGTCCCTTTAGTGAGTTTCTGGTTTACATTATCATGGAGAGTGTTCCAACAGAAAACAAACAGAAACAAGAACAAATAAATCTTACTTTGATTTTGTCACTTGAAACTGGCTGTCATAGCAACAAATGCTACATGCCATTACAAGTCAACTTTTAAATAATAAAAAATACTATTGGATTTTCTTTGATTATCAGAGTGTGAAAGCATATATAAAATAAATTCTACCCATATTGAGAATATTTTGCTTTCAATGTTCTCTGAAGAGAAAGTCATGTATTTATTTATTGCTATTTATTTATGGAATTTATTTATTGCCTCAGTTGCCTAGACTCTAGGCAAAGCACAACATCCAAAAAATGTTAGCGTACTTATTAATTTGAGTTCTTGTTCCATCAAGCCTGCAGCCCAGTTCTTATGTATTTGTGCTTGGAGATAAAACCTTCTGAGTTAATTGGGCATAGTCACAAGTAAATGAGCATAACACTGCAATTAGATTTTTCCTAACTCATCTGCACATGTTTCAAATGCATACCTAAAGCAACATTATAAAGATTATCTAATGGCCTATTGAAAAATGTAATTTGCACAAAATAAAAGCCAACACAACTTTGTTTTAGCCTTCCAAAATAGTTTGGTGGTGTCACAGAGTGAACAGAGAATATTTCAGCACATTTTTTTCTTTAGTATGATTGGGATAGGTTGTTAAGTTTCCTGTTTAATTAGCATTCATATAGTTTAATTCTGGAAAAAATGTGAGGGGAAACAATGTGCCACTGAAAATAACAATTTTCCCATTGAATATTGACAAAATGGTTTGGGGGGACTCTGGAAGCTACAAAATTGGACGGGGCAGATGCACCTTGACCATGGTTTTACTATGTCTGTCTGTCTGTCTGTCTGTCTGTCTGTCTGTCTGTCTGTCTGTATGTATTTATTTATTTATTGGTTCGATTTATATGCCACCCTTCTCCGGAGACTCAGGGCAGCTTACAATGAGTTAAGCAATAGCCTTCATACTTTTGTATATATCTGCTTAGTAGGGCTTTTCGCCGGTGTTCTTTTTTATACAAAGTCAGCTTATTGCCCCCACAATCCGGGTCCTCATTTTACCTACCACAGAAGGATGGAAGGCCGAGTCAACCTTGAGCCTGGTGAGGTTTGAACTCGCAATAATTGCAAGCAGCTGGCAGCTAAATGCTACTTTAACAGCACTTTAGTCTGCTGCGCCACCAAGGCTCATGTAATCCCTTATCCCTTATCTATTCTCTCATGAACTGAAAAGCCATATCTAACATGGTAGAAAAATCATATCTAAAATGTTCAAAGGCTATATTCTAGAAACAGATGATCAGATTTTGACCCATGTTTTTAAAACATTAAATAAATGTAGAATTTTCAATATTTGAGCAGATATATAGGAAACCGAATACAGGACAAATAAAAATAAGGACTTCTCCATCCAGTGTATAATCATTTTATAGCAATAGCAATAGCACTTAGTCTTATATACCGCTTCATAGTGCTTTTACAGCCTTCTCTAAGCAGTTTACAGAGTCAGTATATTGCCCCCAACAATCTGGGTCCTCATTTTGCCCTCTTCGGAAGGATGGAAGGCTGAGTTAACCTGGAGCCAGTGAGATTTGAACTGCTGAACTGCAGCTAGCAGTCAGCTGAAGTAGCCTGCAGTGCTGCACTCTAACCACTGCCCCACTTCGGCTCTTGTTTAGACCTTGTTTATGTTTAAATAAAATGTTAAAATAACTTCTATCCAAAGGGAACGAAGTGTAAAAACTTTAAAAGGTGACAAACAAAGACATTATCCTTCAGAAGTAGAACCATATCATGCTTCTCACTGACAATTACAGGTAGTCCTTGACTTACAGAAGTTCTGTTCAAAGTTACAACAGCACTGAAAAAGTGACGTGAAGATTTTTCACACTTATAACTGTTGCAGCAGCTCCATGGTCACGTGATCAATATTCAGATACTTGGCAACTGACTCATATTTATGATGGGGCTACAGTGTCCCAGGGTCATGTGATCCCCTTTTGCAGCCTTCTGATAAGCAAAGTTAATTGGGAAGCCAGTGATTCTCTTAACGGTTGTGACAAGAAAGGTCGTAAAATAGAGCAAAATTTTATGTAACAAATGTCTTGCTTAGCATGTTGGGGTCAATTGTGATCATAAATTGAGGACTACCTGTACTACAAATATAGCAATATAGGACCAGGCATTTTTTCCTGTCTACCTTGTGGATCCCTACACCTTATCACTAACTTATCACTTTGTAGGAAATAGCATTTTGGGCTTAAATTAACTTTTAGCCAGATTCAGCAAGTTGGTTTTATAGCCTTATGTTTTCCAATGTGGCAAGCTGAATATTTGACAATGCTTTCAATAGCATTGAGGATGACAGAATGGGTTCTTCCCTTCGTGGATTTTTAATAGCTTGATATCTTATATTCCAAAATAAACTATTTTCTTTTAATGAACACATCCTTCCTGGGACAACCTGACAATAATGAGGAGCAATGTAGTGCATTTTTAATATTGTTTTAAAAAGCATGAAGGAAATGCAGTCCTTCCTACAGAATTCAACAAAAAAATAGTCCAAACTTCCTCCCTGACCCTCTTGTTCTAAACATATAAGTGGGTCAGAATATTCAGAGCTCTACCAATTCTCAATACCCGTATTTTCCGGCGTATAAGACAACTGGGCATATAAGACGACGCCCTACTTTTCCTATTAAAATATAAGGTTTGGGCTATACTCACCATATAAGACTACCCCTCAATGTTGTCGGCATTCCTGTAGCGTCATCGGTCAGTGCCGGCAACTCAGATTCGGGAAGCTGTGCCGATCTCGTCAAGGCTGCATGCCGCTGAATGCTGGACCCAGCTGGTTGCTGCGCGGAGCTTCCCCCACCGTCCCAGGCATCCAGGTGGATATTACCGACACTCCGACCCCCAGACAGCTGGGGCTCGCCATCACTGGGGGTCAGCTGGGGAAGTCAGAGCGTCGGTAGGCTTATACCCGGCATAGAAGACGACCCCCAACTTTTGAGAGGATTTTCCTGTGTTAAAAAGTAGTCTTATACACCAGAAAATACGGTAATTATCTATCAATTGTTGGAAATTGATAGATAGATAATAATTGATAATTATCTATCATTTATCTATATAAAGTAGGAAAAATATTCTCAACTGGGATCAATTTTAGCACTGTGTAGGCAGTAAACCCCAACGATGATGTTTTAAAAGAAGAGAAGAAACAGTAATGGTTAATGTCTCAAGGAACAAGATAACTCATTGTTATTTTATTTGCTTCTAAGAGGCCTGCTTTTAAGTCAGTAAAATCAATGCAGCCTGTTCAAACCTTATGGGTTGGACACATAATGCAGTTGTGGTCTTAGACAGAGATAAAATACTTGCCAAATCATATAAAAAGTTTAAAACCTTTAACTTAAGAAGACTGCTACTTTCATCTTCAAGGTGTTATTGAAAGAGATTTTAAAAATGCCTTGTCTTTTTTGGGGGGTGGGGGAGATTTCTAGCACCAATTCCTACCAATAAATATGGAAGCTACATGCATAAAGCTATTATAAGAACAGGATTTATATATCATACTTACTATAATTTTATCCACTGTTTACTTAGATGAGATTGTAGATTTGGGTGTTATAGTTCCCCAGCAATTTTCCATTTTATCTAACAAGCCTCTCAAATCAATGATTCTATGATAACAGAAGAGTATTATGGAACAATCATATCATAACTCATAGAAATGACCCTTATGAGATATACAGGAAAAGATTTAGTGTTATGTTTTCAAAAGAATGAAAGCAAAAAAAAAAAAAAGCAGTCAGTATAGTATAAAAGAGGGATTAAGACCAGAGAGAATTTCAGGATCAAGTTCAAGTTCATCTTCAATCAAAGAAATTCAAACATTAATTCTTCCTTGCTCATTTTTAAGCAAGAAATGCTTATAGCGTTGTTGTTGTGGGGATAAAATGAAACAGTTTTTTCCCGAATGCCATCACTCTGCTTAACAACTAATTCCCACAACATTGTCAAATAATTTACTAAGAATGTATTACTATTTTATTCTCTTCCTTACTAGTATCTATCTCTTCCCACTAATTACTATAACCATGCTGCTTGTATCTTTCAATTTATATTGTTTTTATTTGTTTCCTAATATGATTTGATAGCTTAGTAACCTTGACTATCACCAAGTGTTGTATCTTTTTATTCTTGATGAATGTATTTTATTCTCCTTATGTACACTGAGAGCATATACACTAAAGACAAATTCCTTGTGTGTCCAATCACACTTGGCCAATAAAGAATTCTATTCTATTATCAGAAATGGTGATATTGTGCTATATCAGTTAATGATATTTAAAAAGTCACCTTCACATGTTTATTTTTTCCAGTTTATATACAGGAAAATATTTTTATTCAGCTGAAATCAAACTTTCCAGGAATCGTATCTGAACTGGTTTCCATTATTTAGTCAAATAATTTGAAAGCCAAGTGAAGAAATTAAGAAAGGTTCATTATTATTCCATTTTAATTTTTACAATTTGGTAAATTAGCTAACCAGAAAGATGGAGTGAAACAAGTGTCCCTATTTAATTTTGTTCAGGTAATTTATCACAAAACTCTGTCCTAAGCAAAATGTCTTAAACAAAGGAAAAAGACAATATATATTACCTTCTTTTGCTTAAGGTGACACTTTTGAAAAGTGTCCTAGGTATAGTAATTATAGTGATATAGATATCTCTATAGGTATTGCTAAGACCAGCATATGTATATTTTTATTTAGGATAAACATTTTACTCTTGACTTCAAAGTCACCCTCAAAGGGATAAGTTTCCCTTATCTTTACTTCAATGACAAAGTTGGCTTGCTTTGATATTGTTCTGCACATTCCAGATGATATTCTAATAATAACAGAAACAAATGAACTCCATGTTTACATAATTCTAAATTTATCCCAAGTAGCTGCTCTAAGATTTTGAGCATCCTTTCCAAGTACCCAGTCCTGGATGAGCATTCATCTATTATCCCACAAGAAAGCTTAAAAAAAAAAGTGGTATCATATCTGGATGTTATGCTCTGAATGTTCTCAATGTTGTTTTTCCAAAAGAATCTTGCAAAAGGCACCTCAACCTGAGCTCCTTATCTCTAGTTACTATTTAAAACTCAGATGCTTGGAGGCTTCTGTTGTTATCAGTTAAAACTATCCTTTTGGAAAAAAAATACTTCTTATATTTTACTCAAATGTCATCCCTTGCAAATGTCAGATATCTTGTTTATTAGTGACATTTCAGGGGTGTCTGTCACAGCTGCTTCAGTGGATGTCTTAAGGCAATATTTATTATTCTCATATCTCTGTGGTTAGGGAATGTCTTCCATAATGCCAAGTTTCTCATACTTGCTATTCCCTTCAATGAACAAATGTTGCATATTTTCTGGACCTCAGTTTCTCTGCTGTCTATGAATTCTCACCCATCAGTTTTTCACAGAGGAATCTCCGTATATGCCTCCCAGAGAATTATATTTATGGGGGGGGAAAATTGGTTCCTAGAAAATGTTCTAAATGAATGCATTTCAATGTAAAAAAATATTATTCAGCTTGGTGATGAATGAATGAAAATGGATGGATGGATGGATGGTGAAAATGAATGAATGATGGTGAATGATGGTGTTTGGACCATTTGAAGACCCAAAAATATATTAGAATGATTACAGGTGAATACCTGCTTAGAAAAATATTTATCTGTTTAGAACATGTGAATTAAGCATAAGTCAATTCATACTTACACATGGCACAGAAATTTTGATGAAATACTGAGAGAATCTATGAAAGATGTTGAAGAAGAGAAATTGGGGGTAACGTAAATCCATAAATGTCAGTAACCAACAAAATATCAACAAAGCTATAATCATACATATTATAGAATGTTAAAAATTGTAAAGATACATATAGAGATGGTGTAAGTAGTAAAATGTATACAGCCAGTTTGGTGTACTGGTTAAGGTGCTGGTTAGAAGCTAGGTGACTGAGTTCTAGTCCTCCCTTAGGCATGAAAGCCAGCTTGGTGACTTTCGACCAATCAGTCTCCCTCAGCCCAACTCACCTCACAGGGTTGTTTTTTGCAGGGAAAACAGGAAGTGGAAGCATATGACACATATGGTGTCTTGAGTTTATCCCAAAAAAAGCAGAATAAAAAATGAAGGAAGGAAGGAAGGAAGAAAGGAAGGAAGGAAGGAAGGAAGGAAAAGGAAGGAAGGAAGGAAGGAAGGAAGGAAGGAAGGAAGGAAGGAAGGAAGGAAGGAAGGAAGGAATATGTTAAAATATGGATATGGTTTCTTTATGTAGTAGCTATAAAGCTTGTTAACATGTATGACAACTGCATTTTTGCCTTCTGATTGGAAGAATTTTATTATTTTCCCTGCATAGAAGGAGACAGATAGCAAGAGAAAAACTACAAAGGTGTTAACTTGTTATATGACCCTTGGGAAATATTTGGCAGAGTTCTGATCAAAGGGATAAAAAACAAACTTTGGGAAGTGCAGTACAGCTTTATGTCAGGCAAAAAGTGTTAACATCAGAAAGTTGTGCTTTAGCATGTCATTGGGAAACATATAAATCTGAGAAATAAAGTTTATTGTACATTTGTTGATTTAGCAAATGGTTCAGAAAATAAAACATGGATATATGGTGTTAGTTGTTTAGTTGTTTAATAGATTTATGAAAAAATATTCCAGGAATGCTAGTGCTAATGTTAGAAATGAATTAGTTGTGGATTTAAATTTATATGTACTTTTTTACATATATGATGTTGTGTTGTCGGCTGAGAATCCAAATGATTTGCAGTGAATGTTAGATATAAGAATGTAAGATATAAAAAGCGTGGATGTGAACATGAATATATTAGAAAAAACATACTTCTGCGCCTTTTTCATGTGAAATTGAGGAGGGAGGAGGAGGAGGAGGGATGAAATAATTAAGTAAAAAAAATTGGTATCAGCTAGTTTTAACTACATTTGTTATACTTTAAATCATTATTTTGACTTCTTTGGCTTATTATTCCTCACTCTGGTGTTCTGCATAATGCTTCTGACTCATGATCACATGATCAAAATTCAGACGCTTGGCAACTGATTCATACTTATGATGGTTGCAGTATTCCGGAGTCATGTGATCACCTTTTGTGACCTTCTGACAAGCAAAGTCAATGGGGAAGCCAGATTCACTTAACAACCATGTTGCTAACTTAACAGCAGTAGTGATTCACTTAATATCTGCTTCAAGGTGCTGGTACTCACCTATAAAGCCCTTCATGGCATGGGCCCAGGGTATTTGCAGGATCACCTCCTACCAGCCTCCCACCGCCCACTCACATAGGGCTGCCCTCCTCCGGGTCCCCTCAGCTAGACAGTGTCAGCTGGTGGTCCCCAGGATGAGGGCGTTCTCTGTGGTCTCACCGACCCTCTGGAATGGGTTGCCCACCGAGCTCTGGATGGCCCCTGACCTCCGCACCTTCCACGCCGACCTAAAGACATGGCTCTTTCAGCAAATTCCCTGATCTGCTGTGGATTTTAACTTGGGGATTAGGGATTTTAAATTGGTCTTAATATTATTTAATTCTTATTTATTGTTGGATTGTTTTACTGTTGTGAGCTGCCCCGAGTCCTATGGGAGAAGGGCGGCATATAAATCTGACTAAATGAATGAATAAATAAATAAATAAATAAATAAATAAATAAATAAATAACTGTGCCAAGAAAAGTTCTAAAATGGAGCAAAGCGCAATTAACAACTGTCTCACTTAGCAACAGAAATTTTGGGCTCAATTGTGGTCTTAAGTTGAGGACTACCTGTACAATACAAAAATGGTAAATAATCCTGTTAAACAATATGACAGGAAGAGATTAATCGGTCTTCTTCTTAACCTTGCCATCATAAGAAAGACTGAAACAAAAAAAATGAAAAGTAAATTTCAGCAATGAAATGGGAAGCGGATATATTGAAAATCTTGTAGTCAGTCTTGCAAATGGTTGTAGTGTGGAATGTGATGTCAAAATATTCTGTTGAATATTCATTCCATAGAAGAGAAAAACGAAACAGAAAGCAAATGAAATCTTTTAAAACAGATAAATTGGGTAGATTGGAAGAAAAATATGTACAGTGTCATCACTTTACAAGGGTCATTCTGTAGGTGCCTGTCTTATTTCATTATTTATTTAATGCATTTGATACTCCTTCCTGTGTAAGTATGTAGAAACTCCCCAATGGATAATTATGTAAAATAGTATTATAGTATAGTATCAAAACAGCTACTTTAAAAACTGCAAACCAGATATTAATTTGCATGTCCTTTGGCTGAGACCTTGGCATTTCGCTTGCACCCATACTTCAAGATGAGCTGCTTAATTGGAACATTTCTCCTGATGGAGTGACAATGCTTGCATTCCACGTTCTTGTTTATCTGTGCACCATTATTTCTTTAACAAGCGAAATTCAACATCTCTTTTGTCTCTATTAACTCAGGAAGAATAGGAATAAATCTGTAGCTCATACTGACAAAGGGCTTCACAGTGGTGATATACGTTTCTAATTAAAATACTGTTAGTGCTGTGGAGTCTCAGAATTTTCACAGAGGACCTCCATTCTAGACTGGAAATGTGGAAATAAGGAAAGTGTGTGCAATAGAGTGATTTTCTGCAGAGGGTAGAAAAATAGATATGTGCATCTGGATGTCTGTGCTTTCTTTTGCTCAGTAACTCCCATACATTATTCAGGTAGTATTTGACTTACAACCACAATTGAGCCCAAAATTTATGTTGCTAAGTGAGACATTTGTAAAGTGATTTTTGCCCCAATTTAAAATAGGATAGGATAGGTAGGGTAGGGTAGGGTAGGGTAGGGTAGGGTAGGGTAGGGTAGGGTAGAGTAGAGTAGAGTAGAGTAGAATAGAATAGAATAGAATAGAATAGAATAGAATAGAATAGAATAGAATAGAATAGAATAGAACAGAACAGAACAGAACAGAACAGAACAGAACAGAACAGAACAGAATAGAATAGAATAGAATAGAATTCTTTATTGGCCAAGTGTGATTGGACACACAAGGAATTTGTCTTGGTGCATACGCTGTCTGACTTTCTTGCCACAGAATTAATGCAGTTGTTAAATCAGAAACATGGTTGTTAAGTGAATTTGGCTTCTCCACTGACTTTACTTGTCAGAAGGTCGCATGACCACAGGACAATGCAACCATCATAAATATGAGTCAGTTGTCAAGCATTTGAATTTTGATTATGTGACCATGGAGATGCCGCAACGGTCATAAGTGTGAAAAATGACTATAAGCCACGTTTTTCAGTGCTGTTGTAACTTTGAACAATCACTAAATGAACGGTTGTAAATCAAGGACTATTTGTAATCTATTTGTCATCTAGATAATTTAATTATTTTTTCCATATAAATGGAGAAGTCTGGTTGTTATTTTTCCTCCAAAGAGAACATAAATTAAGGAGATCAAGCCCTTCTTTTATCCCTTCCTATTCTACTGCTGTTTTATTAATTTTTATGCTTGGGTGGCTTTGATACGGTATAGTGCTTGATTGTAGTTGGATAGTCTTACATCCTGCTATTTTTTAAATATGTAGTAAAATGGAATTCCAATGAAAAACAGTGTTGACATCTTCTTTTATTCCAGGCAATAAAACAAATTTGATTTATCTATTCTATTTTAGCACTTTCTGATGAAAAACACACTTTTATGGTTTCCTTAAATAACCTTGCCCAGCTGATCATGTAAGTCTTGTTACAGCAAAAATTTAACACCTTTAAATCCCATTGAATGCTTTTTCCATTGGCTATATGGCAGGAGTGAAATCCAGCAGGTTCTAATAGGTTCTGGAGAACCGGTAGCGGAAATTTTGAGTAGTTCAGAGAACTGGCAAATGGCACCTCTGGCTGGCCCCAGAATGGGGTGGGAATGGAGATTTCGCAGTATCCTTCCCCTGCCACACTACACCCACCACACCACACCACGCCCACCAAGCCATACCCACAGAACCGGTAGTAAAAAAACTTGAATTTCACCACTGCTATATGGGTATCCTCTATTTGGATTAATGAGATTTGAAAATATTTGACTTTGTCTAAGGAATATTATTGCCAAAAGAGTATTCCTTGTTCTAATTTCAGATAGTGTCAATTCTTTTTTTTTTATTTACAATGGATGTGCATGCTTAAAATACATTGTTTGAAATACTGAATGACACAACTCAATCACTCAACTCAATGGACTAGTTGCATCAGCTTCAGGAACATGTCATTCTTTCTGTTTAATCATCAATAAATATCCAGTAACCATGCTTGCTTTCTAATTGAAGAATGTTGCTATAAAGTGGAAAGGTTGGGGTGGGAGGGGAAACATAATTATGCAATATACTCAAATTTGTCCTTAACACACCATAATAAGAGTTAGAGAGTTCCATATCTTGAAACAATTATTTTTAATTTGTGGCTTTAAAAAAAAAGTGAAGGTGGGATATTGGGGGCAGATTTATGAATTTTGAGGACATATCTGCAATTACCCAAATGTTCCGATTCAAGATTGCTTCATCCTATATTATCATGTTTATCTAGTTATGGAATCCTTGGTGCTCTCTAAGCTTGGTTGTTTTTCTGCAGACATTTCAACACCTGGCTAGGTAATATATTGGTGCTAGTGAGCATGGTGGTTGCTTCTTGTATATATACAGCAGCTTGCCCTGTCAGAGTTAGTGGAGGGGCATGAGTTTCTCCTTGGTAGTTCCTTGATTAGGATGTTGTTTTCTACTTGATTGTGTCTGGTGTTAATACCTGCTTATCTGGGTGTTGGCTGCTAGGGAGGATGTGTTTTGGTCATTTTGATTCTATTTTTTTTTTATTGTCTCTTTTGGTTTACCTCTATGTGTCTATTGATGGCACTTTTGCCTGAATGCCAAGCTTCCAGAAATCCCCTAGTATTTTTGGAATTAAAGTTTCCCTGCCCAGTTAATAGACAAAAAAATATAAAAGCCAAGAGACAATAAAAATGCTAAAAAGGATATAACAGAACCTATAACTATATAACGTATTTTGAATATAAGGATAACCAACTGAAGAACTGGAAAAAATATGTTTGCTGGAAAGCACATTTTCCCTCAAGGAACTGTTTGATTTCATTTAAAAATGTGAATACTTCATTACAGAATAGATATTAGCTGGCCGCAGTGGTATTTATTCAACATAAACTAGAAATTGTTAACACTATGATAGTTTAGATATGACAAACCTTTGAAGATAAGAAGAAAAAAGAGTTTATATTAATGTTGCATATAATTTCTAAAATGGTAATAAATATAAGGTTTCTTAAATTGTATAATTAAAGTTGAGAATTGCATTGAAAGACAATTTCAAAATGCTTTGAATTATTTTATAACATAAAATGCTTTCCATCCAAATGTATGCATGCCTTGAGGAAACTTCATTTTATCTAATCAATATGTTTGCTTACAAATTAAAAAAAAATCAAATTTGGCACTCCCCCCCCCTCAAGGAGTATGTTAATGTGCCATGTTCTTTGTCAGGGGAAAGGGAAAGATCTAAGTATTTATTTGTTTTAGTTGTCATTCACATTTTCTTAATTAAAATGAACTTTGATATATTAACCAGATGTGATTTTCATTTGAAATGTACTAATTATAGTGGGGAAAAGATTTACAAAGATTTTCATAATCTTGCACCAAAGACATATAAACCATCTGCCAGGTGCAAATCCATTGTGTGATAAAGTGCTAATCAGGCTGTTAGCCTACAGGAAAACTTTGGCAGGGAGGAAATTGTCTAGAAGTTAATTATTCTCTTAGGAATTTTGATGGCTTGTAGCTGACATTGATGATATAAAATGAATATTTCATTCATAAAATCTCATCCAGGACAATTTTCTCCTTCTATCCATATCTGGCTGATGAAAGCTCGCTCTTCTGCTTAAAATTTGACCCACTAAATACCATGCAGTTGCATTCACACATGCTCTTCCTGCTGACTATCAATTCTGCACGTGATCATTTCCCCTAATCAGTTTTCTAGAAGAATTTCATAGGATGGGCCAACTTTAAAAAAAAAAAATTATATGGCCATAGTGGCTAATATCAGATTTATGTTAATGGTATAAAACAACAACAACAACAACAACAACATACATTTATAAAGCCTATAATAGCAGCTGGAGGCAAAACTTTATCACTATTAAAATAGCAATATCTCACAGGCTCCCACTAGCCTCCCAAACCTCTATGCCTTTTAAAGGCTTTAGGCATCAAGGCTTTTAAAGCTTTTTGAAAAGCCAGAAAGGTCTAGTATTATTACTGTAACTTCATAAAGTAATTTAGTAAAGTAATGTAACTTCATAAAGTAATTTAAAATATGCTTTGACATTTGGCAGAAGAAAATAATGTATGTGCTGCTAAACAAACAGGATGTTAGACAATGAACAAAGTAAATTTGTTTTCAAGCATGAGATATTACTTCCCAAAGTTTGGGATATTCGTCATTTCTTCTGCCCACATGATTTCTTCTGTTTAAGGAAGTGCTTTCCATCCAACCAAGAACCCCATTGATATATGGGGGAAGATTTCCTCGCTCTTCCTCTCACTACTTCCCCACCCAGTTTTGGAGGGTGTCCTCAATCCATTTCTTAGAGTTTAAATAGATGTAAAAAAAGAGAGAGAGAGAAGAGGCTATGCCAGCAGGAATGTCTGTGAATTCTTTTTATCTTTAAAAAAAACTGCAGAGAATATGTTAGGTTGAGTGGAAGCCCATTGGGAAAAATAGTTTGATAATTCTCTCCCTGGAGATCACTTGTCTTCCACTCATCCTAGAATTGCACCAACCTTACAGCTGCATTACAAAATAAACTCTCAAAACATCACGGAGCACAATTATCTGTCAGAGAGTTGCAATACATCAGGATAATATTTTCGGGTACTCAGCCTCAACGAGACACCAAGCTAGTTTATAGTGATAGACAAAGGAGCCGAGGGGATTCTGCTGGGAGAACTTATATATATATATATATATATATATATATATATATATATATATATATATATATCTCATACATATATATATGTTGGCAGAATGTTTAAGTGGGTGGAATGTTTTCATCTCAGGCACGAAATTCTTATATTGTAGACAGCAAAGCTGAATTTCCCAACTTCAACCACATTCAGAAAAAGTGCGACACATAAAAGGGGTGGGACTTTGGGACTTCCATTAATTATAAATTAGCTTATTAATCCTCATCTACTCTGACTCCATCTTTCCTTCATCAAATGCTCTCTAGATGTATGATGGTCCAACTCCCATAATTCCCGGTCAGCATCCTGAACACTGATGCCCAGCATACACAGGGGACATGAGCATGAGAAGATTGTCTTGTTCCTTGACTGATGATAGAAGTTTCATTTTATGTTAATTCACCCATAAATCTTAAATTCATATCTTCCTGGATATTTTTCATTTGTCAACTTCATTCTGCTTTTCCTTTCAGATAACTAGCCCTTAAATATTAAAAGTAGAAAGAAATACTGCTTCCAGGCAGCTGGCTGCCAACATTTAGAGTGCAAATTACATCACCATTGATTTTGGGGGCAAGAGAAGGGAGCAGCAGCACACTAAAACTTCAAGCATGTGTGCGTGTTGGGCAGAACAATAGACCAAGGTTATGAGTTTCCCACTCATGAGCTAAAGCAGAATGGACTGTCTTGCTTCTGCTGATGACCGTATTTCACCACAATTAATCAGGTGGGAGATGGGAGATTGGGTTGAAACTAACATTTTCTCTCTCCCCCCTTCCTCATGTACTAAGCTAAAGGAATGTGATTAAGAGTTTTCCCAAAGGTTTGTTCTGACTTCTAGCCTTGGGAAAGTTACGTGCTGAAATTGAATCAAACGCATCCCTATTCCAGTCTCTGAACAAAACTTGAAAACGTCATCCAGAAGCAGCATGAGAAGGTT
>WNWU01000162.1:3532430-3552974 GCA_012654045.1 Ptyas mucosa | reverse complement strand
ATTATTATTATTATTATTATTATTATTATTATTATTATTATTATTATTATTATTATTCAGTTAAAAATTCAGGAGATAATTATATAAAGAGCCACTTGCAAGCTCCTTTGTTATTAATGAAAAGATCTGCTCGTTCACCAGTTCATGTTCTGTCCCCATCCTCCACATGCACAGACCCACACAGACAGTCGAGGGTTAAATAATTGGCACACACAAACGTTCCGTTATCAGAGGCTTGGCAGCACTATGGGAACCGGCTGCCAAATTCTTTACTATAACAAGAAGGGGGGTGTTCCTCCACCAGATAATGAATGCAATACACACCAGCTGGGAAAAAACAGTCCAATTCACAATCCTTCAGCAGACTGAGGCTTTGCACCAAAGGAACTTGCAAGAATTAACTTTGTCCATTACAGAATCTAAATGGCCACCCCACTCCTTTATATAGCCTGTGGGCTGTGGTCCAGTGACTCAGCTAATCCCTGGCACGCTTCCTCCTCTGCTGTGATCATTTAGCACGCCGATGCTGACGTGGGTCCAGCCACAATTTGTCTCCCTCATCACTCTCCGACCGATCGGAGACACCTGGCTCCTGGCCAATCTCCTCTCCTTTGGCCGACACCTGAGGAATTGTCAGAGAGGAGGGCCGGGGGAGGGAGGCCTGGCCGGCTCCTCTCCTTCATGTTCGGAGCCTTCTTCCTCCGATACGATGGGCTCGGGGGTCGGAGCCACAACACTTCACAGGAAGGCAGCTAAATCTAAAATAAAGAAATCACCATCCTTCTATACTTTGGAGATATATCAGTTTTAGATGAGAAAAAAGTTCCATTAGTTTGAATGTTTGTAATGCCCTATCTTTCTTTTCAATAAATGCTGCTAAGCAAAGCCTGGGAGAATTGTGCTTAGAAAAGAATGACATTCACTTGCAGGTAGAAGCCAAAGAGTGAGGCATATGCAGAACTTATTAACTCAATTTTTAAATGTACACATGTGTATATATGTTTTATCGTGTTGCTTTGACTACTACTTCAGTTGATTCTGGCTTGTAATCATAGAACTGCCATATCTGGACAGGGAAAATCTGAATGCCTACTAGCCAACAGCAAAGAGCCACTGAAAACTTTCTTTGTTGCCGTTTTTAGATGTTTCGCACTGAAGTTGAATTTCAATTAAATAGTAGTTCAGGAACAAAACAATTCTTAAGTTAACCTGGGGAATCAGACACACATACCATCTGCCCTAAATCGGGAAAAAAGACCAAATGGATGAACAGAATGCTAAAAACTATATAGCTATAGAAATATTAGCTGAAAAAGTTTCCCAAATGCCATCACTCTGCTAAACAAATAATTCCCTCAACACTGTCAAACTATTTACTAAGTCTGCATTACTATTAATCATCTCATCGTCCCCACCACCCATCTCATTCCACTTATGACTGTATGACTGTAATTTTGTTGCTTGTATCATTTGTACCCTATGACTATCATTAAGTGTTGTACCTTATGATTCTTGATGAACGTATCTTTTCTTTTATGTACCCTGAGAGCACATGCATCAAGACAAATTCCTTGTGTGTCCAATCACACTTGGCCAATAAAAAATTATATTTTATTCTATTCTAAAAAGTATCCTGGTGAGACAAGTTAAAATTCCCTTTTGCCTTTCCCATTGTTGAGTCAAATTTGTTCCTCCCCCTTTCTTTCTCTCTCTCTCTCTCTCTCTTGAATTCCAAAGAAGGGAAAAATGATTTTAATTAACAGAGATGACTGGTGAATTTGTCTCCTATAATGAGACATGTTTAAAACATTAGCCTCTAATTCATGAAAATTTAATATCCTTTAAAGAGGGACTGAATATGCTTTAGCGTTCCAGACATTGCAAGGAGATACCCAAAACACTCTATAAATGTGCATGGTGAAGCTCAAATGATGTGGCAACTTTCTAAGCAGGTACAGGTAGTCCTCAACTTACAATTACAATTGAGCCCAAAAAATTTTTTGTTAAGTGAGACATTTGTTTAAGTGAGGTTTTTTCCCATTTTATGACATTTCTTGCCCAAGTTATTAAGTGAATCACTGCAGTTGATAAATTAATAACTTGGCTGTTTTTAATCTATGAATTTCATTTCCCCATTGTCTTTGCTTGTCAGAGGGTCACAAAAGGTGATCACATGACCCCAGGATGCTGCAACGGTCATATGTATGAACCAGTTGGCAAGTATCTGAATTTTGATCTCCTAACCATGG
Source organism: Ptyas mucosa (assembly GCA_012654045.1). Lineage (NCBI taxonomy): Eukaryota > Metazoa > Chordata > Lepidosauria > Squamata > Colubridae > Ptyas > Ptyas mucosa. Next base: position 3,550,725 of record WNWU01000162.1, on the reverse strand, counting down.
GAAATGCTGGAAAGGTTGTAACTGTGAAATATGGTCATAAGTCAGGAGTCAGGAGCCTGAGTGGCATAGGAGGCTAATGCTTCCTACTAAGGCAGCATTTAACATCCAGCTGCCTGCAATTACTGCGAGTTCAATTCTCACCAGGCTCAAGGTTGACTCGGCCTTCCATCCTTTCTAAGGCGGGTAAAATGAGGACCCGGTTTGTGGGGCAATAAACTGACTTTGTATAAAATATACAAAAGTATGAAGGCTATTGCTTAACGCATTGTAAGCCGCCCTCAGTCTCTGGAGAAGGGTGGCATATAAATAATTTTTTTTTAAAGTCACTTTTTTCAGTGCCATTGTAACTTAGAATGGTCACTAAATGAACTGTTGTAAATCAGGGACTACCTGTATTGCTAACAGGATTACATCTGGATGACACCAGACAAACAGCAAATTCACATATATATATTCTCTGGAATTACTACTGTTTGTTCACTTGTTTTAAAGACATCAACATGGCATTATCTTCAAATGATTCTTTTGAAGTGTGCCTCTATTCTGCTTCTGTATCTTTTGAAATTTCACAAAACATCTGACAGGAGGGAAAATAGCACAGATCGTCTTAGTTTATACTCTACTTATATACCTTGATCATTCTTAAAGGCTCTACTATGAGTTTTCCTATCAAGTGATGTATTTATTTATTTATTTATTTTTGGATTTCTATACCGCCCTTCCCCCTAGGGACTTAGGGAATGTGGGGCAGGTGGTCCAAGAGAGAGGTCTTCTTGATTTGGAGCATCCTCATTAATGGTCTACCTGACATTCCGCTACTTATAGATATTTCAAAAATTGTGAACTCATTTTGACTGAGTGGCAACTATTCATTGGAATAGTGGGATAGATAGGTAGACAAAGATAATATTATGTTACATTATTATACGTATTTATATTTTATTGCTTTTTTAAAAAATTTAGGTAAAGGTAAAGGTTCCCCTTGCACATACATGCTAGTCATTCCTGACTCTAGAGGACGGTGATTATCTCCATTTCAAAGCCAAAGAACCAGCACTGTCTGAAGATGTCTCCATGGTCATGTGGCTGGCATGACTAAACGGCAAAGGCGCATGGAACACTGTTACCTTCCCACCAAAGGTGGTCCCTTATTTTTCTACTTGCATTTTTACATGCTTTCAAACTGCTAGGTTGACAGAAGCTGGGACAAATAATGGGAGCTCACCCCATTACGTGGAACTAGGGATTCGAACCACTGAACTGCCGACCCTTTGATCGACAAGCTCAGTGTCTTAGCCACTGAGCCACTGCGTCCCATCCGATAAAAATAAATAAATAAATAAACATAAATTTACTCCTCTTTTTAAAATTTTTTTTTACAAACTAATGTTTAACTAGCTTTGTAATTCATCCAAAGAGTATCAAGTTTGGGGTAGATTGGAAATATGAAAAATTAAATAAATCGCATTTTGATGGAAGCATTTCAGTACTAAATATGGATTTTAAAACATACTGCTAAAATATTTTGTTTTGTCATTCCCATAGATACAAAGCTATGTCATATTCATAAATGTAGTTGGAAACAATGAAAGATCAATTATAGAAACAACAATGTGCCCTTCTCCATTATGGTAATTGCAGTGCCACCTACAGCCTATAGGAAACAAATAATATCTGCCAGCAGTGAATGCCATCCAGATCTGAAGGGAGTCTAAAAATATCCACAAATAAAGGGCTGTTTTCCTACATACAACAAATTAAGAAATGATGCTGGGCTCAGAATTAGCCAATTAAGGGTCAAGATTGCAGGAACCTGCTGTGGTTCCTTGCTAATATTTCTTTAAGAGAAATGTGGAGAGAAAAAATGGAAGCATCTTCCTTTTTTTTTTTTTTTTTGCAAAACCAACCCTTTGTGAAAAAGTTATTACAGTGAAAGTGCCATTTTCCCCCTGCTTCTGTTGGTCCATTGGAACTAATTGGTTTGTGAAAAAGCCAAAGTATCTGGCCTCATACCTCATGGATTATTTGATTTTGATTTGCTTTGATATGTGAACCAAGCTATTGTAGTCTGTAAACCTGATTTCATGGTTCAGTTGTGATTTGTGAATAGGTTTTTGCCTTCAACCTTGAACTGGAAATTTATGATGCTCTTGTCTTCCTATTTTTCTATAAATATTTGTACAAGTAGTCCTCAGGTTATCACCTTTTGCTCGGTGATCAAAGTTACAAAAGACACTGAATGAGGGGGACTTACAATCAATCCGCAAAGTTGCAGCCCTCAGAGAGTCCTGCCATGTGATCATGATTTGAATGTCATTTGCAAACTTCCCTACTAGCTTCTCACAAGCAAAGTCAATGGGGAAGCCAGCAAAAAGTCGCAAGTCGATCCTGCTTCTGGTTTTTTGCCTGTCTTCCTGCTTGCAGCACCCACCCACCCACCCACTCACCTATGCTTTTTAGCGCCATCAGTGACACCCACCCACTCGTGGCACTTGCTTGCGGTGCCCACACTGTGTCTGCATTCAGTGGAAATTCCCATACCAATTGCCTTTGTAACCCAAGGGCTATCTGTACTGATTTTTGAACCAGGATTGTGTGATTATATTTCTTGTACCACTGTGTGAGACTCAAAACAGGACAGTCTTGTCTACTTGAGTTGCACCTATTCAGGACCGGTCATCCAAGATAGAGGACAAGTTTTATCTTAAATGTACATGTACATGTAATACTGTATGGGGAGTCGGAGAAATAAACTAGGAAAAGTTCTCACAGATTAAAGGTTTCATTTTTGTAGACATTCAACAGGGTTTCTTCATACTTACCATGGTCATAAACCAGGTAAACGGTTCATAAATTGTTGTGAACCGGTAGTAATGGTAAGTAGAACCCACCCCTGAAGTATATTGCTATATTTTTATTTTGCACTCTATTGCTATAGAGTGAAAAATAAAGTAACAATAATTGGAATTGTTGAGACTCTAGAAGGAGTGCAGAGAAGAGCAACAAAGATGATTAGGGGACTAGAGACTAAAACATATTATTATTTATTATTATTATTAATTCAATTTATATGCCGCCTTTCTCTGGAGACTCAGGGCGGCTATATATAAAGAACGGTTGCTGGAATTGGGTATGTCTAGTTTAATGAAAAGAAGGACTAGGGGTAACATGATAGCAGTGACATCAGGGGCTGCCACAAAGAAGAGGGAGTCAAGCTATTGTCCAAAGCAGCTGAAGAAAGGACAAAAAACAATGGGTGGAAACTAATCAAGGAGAGAAAATTCCTGACAGTTAGAACACTTAATCAATGGAACAACTTGCCTCCAGAAGTTGTGAATGCTCCAGCACTGGAAGTCATTAAGAAGAGATTGGATAATCATTTGTCTGATATGGTATAGGGCAGGGGTCCTCAAACTACAGCCCACAGGCAGCATACAGCCCACCAAAGCCATTAATCCAGTCCATGCATGACCACGAGACTGCCCTTTGGCCGAGTGTAGGACTTACCTTTGCGAGCCCTGCAGGCTGGAACTGGAAGGTAAGGCCAATATTTTTGCAGAGTGCTTCTAGAGGCAGGGGAGGTGAAAAATGGACTGTGCAGACACCCCGGGAGAATAGGATGGGATGGGATGGGATGGGATGGGATGGGATGGGATGGGATGGGATGGGATGGGATGGGATGGGATGGGATGGGATGGGATGGGATGGGATGGGATGGGATAGGATAGAATAGAATAGAATAGAATAGAATAGAATAGAATAGAATAGAATAGAATTCTTTATTGGCCAAGTGTGATTGGAAACAGTCAATATAAATCTTAAGGATACCAGCAACAAGGTAACAGTCATACAGTCATAAGTGGGAGGAGATGGGTGAGAGGAACGATGAGAAGATTAATAGTAATGCAGAACTAGTTTGAGAGTGTTGAGGGAATTATTTGTTTAGCAGAGTGATGGCGTCCGAGGAAAAAACTGGCCCATTTTAGCCCGTTTTTGGCCTGCAGAATGCTTCTGGAGGTGGGGAGGTGAAAAACCGGGCATGTGGACACTCTGGGAGGCCAAAAACTAGCCCGTTTTTGGCCTCCTCCACCTCCAGTAGCACTCTGCAGGCCAAAAACGGGGCGCACCAAGGCCTCCCTGGGCATCCGTGTGCCGCATTTTTCACCTCCCCTGCCTCCAGAAGATAGACACAGAGAGAGAGAGACAGAGAGAAAGAAAGAGACAGAGAGAGAGAGAGAGAGAGAGAAGGAGAGAGAGAGGGAAAGAGAGAGGGGGAGAGAGAGAGAGAGAGAAAGAGAATGAGTGAGTTGTTGATTGTAAGCTCCTTGGGGGCTGAGAAGAATTGCTGCAAAATTGAGTTTCCTGAAGGGGACCACTAGACTCCTAAACAACTGAAAAAATGATCTAGTAAAACGAAAAGTCAACCAAAAGAGCAACATGCAAACAAAAGCAAATAAAACACCCCCAGGATTAAATTAAATTAAATTAAAGTTTAATTTGTGTGCATTGTTTAATGGACTGCTAAATTGGCCATGCCCACCTAGTCATATGACCTCCTAGCCATCCCCACCCAGTCACATGACCACCTAGCCATGCCCAGCCAGCCAGTCTGCAGCTCCCCCCCCCAACAGTCTGAGGGATCGTGAATTGGCCCCCTGTTTAAAAAGTTTGAGGACCCCTGGTATAGGGTTTGCTGCCTAAGTGGGGGGGTCAGACTAGAAGACCTCCAAGGTCCCTTCCAAATCTGTTATTTTATTCTAAGAAAAAGAGATTGGAATTTCCAAACTTTTACAACAAACACAGTGTCCAAGGAATACAAACTTTGTCAGGCAAGACTTAGTAATCAAATATCCTTATTTGTGCACAGGAGAAGCATGTCTAAAAGCCTGTGTTACCATCCCATGTGCTCTATAATCCAAACTAGGGGGGAAATTACTTACAGACTAACTGTCTGGATTAACCAAAAATCTCATCTGTCATTCTTTTTTATCAAAAGATTTACAGGGCCAAATTCCACAGCAGTTGCTCAGAAATCTACACTGCCAAAAATCTTAATTGCCTTTCAACGTATCTCAAAGACTATTTTATCATGGGGATGAACTTTCTTCTGAGAGAAGCCTTATGTTCACATCTATGTTCAGGTAATTAACTGATGCCTATAATAACATAGTCTTCTGAGCTGGAAATATGCATCTCAGGTCTAAAGTGAGGGGCTCTAAAATTTGGCTGGGACAAGAGTGACATCTGTAGGAAGTTTACTGTTGGTGCAGGTATATTCGACATTAAAAAGATAAAAGATGCCCTGAAGTCCAGTTCAGATGAGGCAATCAAAGTGACTGGAGAAGAAAGAGGCAGGAAAAATGAAGAGAGTGAACAAATGCATGGAAATTAGGCAAAAGAAAGAGGATGAAATAGAAGGCAGGCAGGCAGGAAGCTTCAATAATAGCAGCTCCATGAGCGGGAAAGATGCATTGATACAGAAGATATCAGAAGATGGTAGCAGAATGGGCAAGACTTAAGCCTTAAGGCAGGGGTCCCCAAACTTGGCAGCTTTAAGACTTGTGGACTTCAACTCCCAGAATTCTCCAGCCAGAATTCTGGGAGTTGAAGTCCACAAGTCTAAAAGGGAAAAGTATCAATGCCTTTGAGGTCACAGCAAATACTTTAGCGTTAGGAATGGTAATACAATATGGCTCAGGACAATTACACTAGGTGAGGGGTGTTAATTATTGTATTTTATTTTGCCAGCTGCACCTATCACTGATAAAAGTACCATTTGTCCACTGCAAATCAGACTCTTTTATATTTGGCCCCAAGAACAGTCTACATCTAAAAGCTCACACTGTGATTTTACAGTTCATCAAACAATATGAGCCTGGAAGTACAAAAAAAAGCCAGGGTAGTGGGGGCTGCTTTCCAAGAGCATGTTTCTCCTTTTCTCCTCCACGGAGGTATAATATTCTGCCTTTTTAATATTTCCTAGAATATTTCATTCTTCTAGGAGAGAGGTGGCTGCTAACTTTCTACAAAGCCTTTGCGAATCCACTGATGACATAGCAGCCCCCCCTCCCAGGTGTCCATGGACCACAGGTTGGGACCTCTAAACCACTTTTTTAGAGCATATCATTCCTTTATTAGCCATCAAAATATCTGTAGACCATGGCAGTAATCATGCAAATGACGCATAGAGGATGTGCAATTCCAAGTCACAATGAGTGCATATGACTTATATTGCTTGATAAACAGTAGTGTGCTCTATTTAAATTAGAATATGCTACAGTAAAAAAATGGAGTTGGAAAATGTGTCTGTCTTAAAAATAATTCATGCTAAGAAATTTTAGCAACCTTAAAAAAACATTATTTCTCCTCATTCCATTTTACACCAAAGTGAAATTTTATTTGGAATAGTGCAAGTTTGCCACCCAGTGTTCAAAAAATAATATTTCACATCTACTGTCTAAATTAAGGAATGTTTATTTTCTTGAAGCAATAATCTATTTGCTCTCAAAGAACACAGAGCAGCAGGCATGGAGATCATCCCTTAAAATATTGTCATATCTTAAAATGCATTTTAAGCCATATTTTCTCTCTCTCCCCCCCCCTCTCTTTTTAATCTGTGCCATAATTAAGACTGATTTTCAATGGATCCTGAAATACAATTCCACATATTTTATAAAATACTTTTTTTTTCTTGGCCAAATTTCATAAAACACCGTTCAAACTGAAAGGCACAAAATAAAATGCTTAAGGATGTAACATCAGCTCGAGCATTTCTAAGCAGTAAGCAAAATCTAGAGTGGTATCTGGACTTTAAAGATAATAGAACTGATTGTTCAATTTGGAAGTATTAAGATATAAAGAATCAATAACTTGATCTTTTCTTCTCTTCATATAATTTATAGAAATCTCTCAAATGTTATTAACATCAGCTGCCTGCAATTACCGCAAGTTCAAAACTCACCAGGCTCAAGGTTGACTCAGCCTTCCATCCTTTCTAAGGTAGGTAAAATGAGGACCCAGATTGTGGGGGCCATAAACTGACTTTGTATAAATATACAAAAGTATGAAGGCTATTGCTTAACGCATTGTAAGTCTCCAGAGTCTCTGCCCTGAGTCTCCGGAGGAGGGCGGCATATAAATCAAATAAAAAAAAAATAGTATACTTGAGAATGGTGAAATTTATGATTTCATTTTCTTATCTCCACATATTAAAGTCATGAAATTACACATTGTGTTATCCAATTGTTTTGTTAACACTCATGAAAAATGTTTGGTAATCACTTTTGATAGATAGTAGCGAAACATCACTTTGGGTTGGTAGTAGCTAAACATGGGGGGAGGGAGGAATGTACAATCTACTGTACAATTTGTAAGAAACTAAGCAGATTGACAAATTAGGAGTCTATCAAAGAAACAGGAAAGTTCATGGTGAATGTCAATATTTATTTATTGTGGCAATTAGAAAGATGGGAGAGATGGTTGTATTATAAAACTAATTGCAAAACTGTCAACAGTAGTGAAATTGTGTGTAACTCCAAAGTGGGAGAGCTCTGTAAATATTGGCCAAACTATACTAATGGATTAATAGATTGATTTAAAAGGTAGCCCTACTTTGTACAGATCTGTTGATATATATGTGTATACCTATACCTACACACACACACACACACACACACACACACACACACACACACACAGAGGTACCTCTATCTATTGAATAGCAGTTTTAAAAGATAAAATATTATTTTCCTCAGCTAGAATAGAACATAACATGCATTTAATATGAAAATATATGCATGGCTAGTTAAGATTGTGGAAGACAGGCCACATACAAAAATCTGGAAGATGTGAATCCTTCCTTCCCATTTGTTTTTTAGAGGAGAGTACAGTTGTGAAAGAACAGCACTTTGTCTCTTTTCTGTTGTTGTTTTGGAGGGGGGGCAGAAGTGGGAGAGGGGAACCAGAGCTTCCAAGAGGAGCAAGTTCTTTCCTCCTCCTCTCTCCTTCATTAAGCTACATGGCCTTCCTAGAACCTCCATCAATCTCTCTCTCTCCTTTTTCCGTCTCCTAGCTGGACAGTTGATGTTAAAAGGAAGGACAATAAAAGCAGGAGGGTGCAGAAAATATTACTAGTTCTGCTTTTTAGGTGCATATTTCAAGGTTGGGTTTGGGAGGAAGAAAGAAGTAAAAGAATCAAGCCACCGCGAAAAATACAGGAACAGCAAGGCGCAATTGGCAAATTGAGGGCAACAAAGAGGAAGAAGAGGCAGCTAATGACAGTCTGGTTAAAAGAAAAGCAACAGTAACAGAAAGAATAGAAAAACAACAGTCCAGCGGAAATGAATTTGCCATTAAGTGAATCCTTTAGCAGCTAAGCAGCATAACCACACATCTACAAATATCTGCACATTTACATCAGATCCAGAACTCTGACTGATGGAAGAGACTGTGGAGAAAAGAGAGTCCAAATGCTAAGTGGGTGAAGCTGATTTAGCAACATGTAAAGGGACAGTCACCAATTTTTCAGAGATTGTGCAACAGCTTGCTTTAGTCAGCTTATGCTTCCAAACTGAAAGCTGGTAAACGTAGAGACATAGTATATGAAGCTACAAAAAATGTACTTGCTGTAAGCACCTAATATTTACAGAATAATAAAAAAAAGGCCTGAGGTGTAGGAAGCAAGAATAAGATAGGTACAAGGGTATGATAGACTTAATAAAGGCTTTATTTTCGTTGAGAACCAAATCTTACAGTACTTTTGTAACTACTCAGCAATAAAGTATCTTGTGTTAGTAAAATCCAATCCACCCAGTTTACCGAACAAAAATGAGCCTGTGACACAGCCTTTACATCTGTTTAAATCTTAATTTTTGTAAATTTTCTAATTACTTTTCTAATTAAAAAAAATCCAGCTGAATCTTTATCAGAAGGAAAAAACATGGTTGTGGGAAGAGTTGTAAAAGCTAGATCTGTGTGTCATTCTCTGCTTTATTCCATAGAAGCAAGTCATATAAACCATTTTATCAATTAGAATTCTTATAGATCTGCAGTTCATAAAAAGATCTCACACAAGCTCTGTAGGACTGTTCATTCAGGGTCGGCAATAAGGTGATAAATCTTAAATGACAAAGTGAATTACGGTAACTCCATTAGAGAAAATGAACCAAAGAATCAGTCGTTGAGAATGGGTAACTTGGCACTGTATTACAGCCACCCTCAAAGCCATTATGTCTCTATACATAATGACAACTATACAAAATTGCAGTTACTTTGAAACTCAAGAATATCATAGTAACTTCTGTTTTGCCTTCACAATGCGGTGTAAGTATATGGAGGAAAGCAGTACTTCAATATAATAGTACATAATCTTCTTTCTTGAGAAAATGGGGTCACAATTCTGAGAACACTGAAGACTTGTTTTAAAATGCCATTGAGATGAATATGGAGAACCATACTCAAATGCAATTGTGAGATGGATGGTATGCTGATACTTCCTTAAGCGATACCAAGAATGAAATTATCTGTTCTAGGGTTTTTAAAAACTGTATGCTGTTTCCAATAAAAACAAAGGAATGTTGTCTTTGTTTCTACCTATCAGAATATTATCACTTCAATTATAGCTTGCTAAAGTTTTCCAATTAAGGTTCTGGTGTACTCGAGAACAAAGAAACTGGCACGATTTGCCAGCATTAGGATCAAGCGTGATGCTTTGGGATTTGGTAGCACTTTGGTAAAGACTAAATGCATTTATGAAATGTGTGTGAACATCCACTGAGTTTCATATAAAAAAATGACATAACTGTAAAATATATGCATATACAAACTGAAACATAAATTTTCATTATATTATTATGAAGGAATTGTTTTTTGACCTGACACCAAGTTTCTCTTAGACCTTGTTATGAAACCTCACATGGGAAAAAAGTTCAAAAGGTAGATAATCAGACACAGTAAACCATCCAGAATAGGTGAATTTCAAAACTTTTCCAGCCATACTGCTTAATTCTGAAATATATTTGTTTCTAGATTATTCTCTCTGAAAAATAAAAAAACAAAGAAAAAAAAGCTTGTGGGAATATACTTGGAATAGCTGTACAATATTTCTATCTCAAAGGCAGATTTTGAGAGAATGATAAGGAAAAACTAAGAAACAAACTGGAAGAAAATCCAGTGTTTTCCAAGTTTTTGTAATATATACACAAATAAACACATCATTCAGACAGTATGAAAATCAGTTTAATACAGTGCATTCATATTTAAAATAAATGTTTGTTTCTGCATGGGCTATCGGTTGTCACAAATAGCAAACATCCAAGTGCTATATAGAAAAATGTACAGCTAGAACAGTAGTGTGAATTTAATTTATTTCCATAACAAAATAATTTATCATTCCAAACCCACTTCACCAATTAAAATGGGGAAAGTGACCAAGTTCAGTGTCATGATGAGAGGCATTTCAATGTTGCCAATATAAATACATACTTTAAAGTACTAAAAGCCTAATGCAATTGTACATCTAAACACAGTAAGCCAATAATGGCTTATGAGTTTTCGTTTTGTAACGCTTTACAAGACTTTTAAAAATTTCATTCAACTTAAGTTATCACTTTCACATCCCAAGTCTCAACATAGTCAGAATTCTGAAAGATGAGGATCCAGCAATGGCATTAGCGAAGTCCAGAAGCTGAATATTGAGTGTTTGGCCAATAACATTTATTATTTAAAGGAATTCAACATTCTATAATACAGATGCCCTTCTTGGAAACTTTTGCTAACTTTGTTCAAACCATGCTCTGTAGAATGTAATTCCTAGTTTGGGGCTTAAAGAAATAAAAGACTTTGCGCTTAATGAAGTCTCCCAAATATATGTGCACCTTTAGCAACAGGTGATCAGTCCCAATTATTTATCCAACTCATTGCTAGTACAGTTACATGTTTTCAGCCCAGGCTTCAAGCTCTTTCATGTCATCATCCTCTTCCTCTTCTTTTTTCTTAGCTAGAAGCAAAGCACAATAGTACAGAATTAAGCATTTTCCTTTCAATACTGATTTAATTACCACATAGTGCAAGGTATAAAAAACCCTTTGAGTTAGAAAAATCATTACTGCTATGCTGAATGAATGAAACTAGAAATTTATGCATAATCTGTTGTTAAATTAAGCCGAAACATAATATGAAATTACACACATCAGAGAAAAAAATTCTCAAGGGAAAACGTAAGGTCTCGCTACCTGTACTATAACAAATGTTTTATGTTATGTAGTCTACAATGAGTTTACATTTCCAAGAACCATTTAATGACATATCAACCTTTTTGTCATGTACAGTCACAATTTGTAATATTGTCCTAATCTCAAATTTCCACCATGTAGTTTATAACATTAGATCAATCAATCAGAATAGAGATGCAAGGGACCTTGGAGATCTTCTAGACCAACCCCATGCTCAAGCAGAAGATCCTATACTATTTCAGAAAAGTGACTAACAAGTCTCTTCTTAAAAACCTCCAGTGATGAAGCACCCTTTCTCCTTACTTCCAGGTTGCTTCTCTCCTTGACTAATTTCCATCCATTGTTTCTTGTCCTGCCCTGTGGTGCTTTGGAAAATAAGTTGATCCCCTCTTCTTTGTGGCAGCTACCTCAAATACTGGAGTTATTGCTATCATGTCCCCCCCTACTTCTTCCTTTCTCTAGACTAGCCAAACCCAAACCTTGCAGCCGTTCTTCATATGCTTTAGTCTCCAAGTCTTTAATCACCTTAGTTGCTCTTCTTTGCACTTTTTCCAAAGTCTCAACATCTTTTTTGTAATGTGGCAACTAAAACTGGATGTAGTATTCCAGGTGTGGCCTTACTAAGACTTTATAAAGCAGTACTAATACTTCATGTGATTTAGATTCTATATCTCTGTTTATACCACCAAGGATTGTATTAGCTTTTTTGGCTGCTGCCACACACTGCTGGCTCATGTTTAAGTGATAGTCCACTAGGACTTCAAGGGCCTCTCACAATTACTGTTTTTGAGCCAGGTTTTGCCTAATCTATGCTTGTACCTTTAGTTTTTCCTGCCCAGGTATAAAAACTTGCTTTTCTCCACATTAAATTTCATTTTGTTGGATAGGGCCCATTGTTCAAGTCCGTCAATATCTTTTTGGATCCTGAGATTGTCTTCTGGGGTGTTGGCTATTCCTGCCAGCTTAGTGTCATTAATATATATTTTTATAGTTCTATAAAACTGTTATTGGAAAAGTGGTCAGATATTCCTATAAAACGAACACATTTTAGATGTAGGTGCGGCAAGATATTTTTAAAAAATTAATTATGCAAATGGAGTATATATGAGTATGTTTGTAAAGCAACTACATTAGCCATAAAACATCACTTTCCAACATTTACCAGGCTTTGAAGGTATAGCTATAGAGGGCACATTGGGTAGTGGAACATTCTCTGGACCACTGATTTCCAACAGATTTTTATCTAGTTCTTCCTGCTCTAGTTCTTCTAATTCAGCCATCAGCTCATCCTGTAATAGAAGAAGTGAGAAAAATTTTCATTGCTTGTATTAGTATCTGTAATCACATTTACTAATATTGTATTATAAGAAAAATAGTTTTAATATATTTTTTATGAACCACTGGGTGTAACTGGATTTTCTCAGAGTCTCACCATTTAGAATAGAATAACAGAGTTGGAAGGGACCTTGGAGGTCTTCTAGTCCAACCCCCTGCCCAGGCAGGAAACCCTACACAACTTCAGACAAATGGTTATTCAACATCTTAAAAATTTCCAGTGTTGGAGCATTCATAACTTCTGCAAGCAAGTAGTTCCACTTATTTGATTTGAGCACCATCCAGCTCCACAGTAATTCAGGGCAACTCCCAATATAAAATAACTATTTATTTTCAGTTATTTATTTATAACATTTATTGGCTATCCATCTTACCACAGGGCAACTCTGTGGACAGCTTACAACCATAAAAGATAAAAATTATATATACTAAAAACATTAAGTTAATTCAAGCCAAACACTACGGTTCAATTAAAGATGAGGAGAGCAGGAGCAGAATGGGGGAGGAGGTGAGATCTGTTATCAGCCACTTCCACTATTATGCTCCCACATTGGAGCCCCAAGATAACTGGAAGAGCCAGGCCTTTAGGCTCTTACAGAAGGTCAGAAAGGTTGGAGCCAACCTTACTCCAGGAAGCAAGATATTCCAGAGAGCAGGCATAATGGCAGAGAATGACCTTCTTCTGGATCCCACTAGCCAGAATACTCAAACTGACAGGACCCACAGCATGCTTCCTCTGCCGACATGGGTGGGGAGGGCCAATCGCAGTGGGATGGGACAGTCCCTCAAGTAGCCTGGACCCATGCTATAAAGGGCTTTAAAGATGATTATCAACCCTCTGAATTGCACTCAGAATGCAACTTGTGAAGCTCTGGTGTTACATGGGTTATTGTTTGGGCCCCAAGAACTATTCGTGCTGCCGCACTCTGCGTTAGCTGTAGCTTCCAAATGCTCTTCAAGAATAGTCCCATATACAGTGCATTTTAGTAGTTGTACATTGTGAGATGATTAGGTCCTAAATGACTGAGTGCAGGGACTCCTGATCCAGCAAAGGCTGCAACTGATGGACAACCTGAAGTTGTGCAAAGGGTCTCCTAGCTGCCACTGCCACCTGCTCTTCAAAGAGGAGTTGTGAGTCCAGGACAACCTTCAAGTTGCAGATCAGACCCATTTAGGGCAATGCCACCCCATCCAGAGTGGGATGCACCCAAAGCCATTCAAACTTGCCAGTCTTGCCAGGGTTCAGTCAAAGTCTCCCCCATCCAGGCCCTCAGAGCCTCCAGGCACCGCGAGAGGGGCAGCAACAGCATCACGTGCGTCACCAAGTGTGGAAATATAAAGTTGGGTATTGTCAGCGTACTGCTGATATCTCAACCCATGGTGACAGATTATCTTACCCAGCGGCTTCATGAAGTTGTTAAAAAGGAATGGAGAAAGTACCAAGTCCTGTGGCATACAACAAGATAACTGTCGAGATTTGGACTTCTCACGCCCTATTAACTCCAAGTGACACCGGCCATGGAGAAAGGAGACAAATCAACACAAAGACCCTGTAGCCAACCCAAAACCATGCCATGTTGGATGGTATTGAAGATTACTGAAAGGTTAAGAAGAGTGAAGATGGTTTAACAGTCATGGTTCTTAACAGATGACCACATCATCATGTCCAATGTTTTCTAAACCATCATAATCCATTACTCATGAATAATTAGCCCTCTATCACAGCATTTTAAATCACTGAGCTTCCTAACCACTGTATGTTTGACACAGAATGAAATTATTTTTAGTTATTTATTCTTACGTCATCAAATTCTTCACCAATTCCTACAGGCTTGGAGATAGCGGTTGAAATTTCATCAGCTAACTCTTGCTGTTCTGCAATATCTTGCATGAGTTCATCTACTTTGTCAATATCCCTGTAAGAGACCAATTTGGTAAGTTTCATCCATTCAGGTAATATCTTGGAGATCAATTAAAACTGCTAGGCATTTCTGGAAACCTACATGAACTCATTTCAACACTGATTTAAATTAAGTTCTTTTAATTTAATTTAAATTCTTTTAATATTAGACTTAACAATTTATGAAGATGAGTTACTATAATTATTTGCAACACAATAAGGATTTATTCCAGTTAGAATTTAAACCGAGATCAAAGAAGTTAAATTCCTTTTAGGCTACACGAAAAATGATTTCAGTATACAAAGTAGAATGCATTTATGAATAATCACAGAAATGAGCTATAATTAGTGTTCCAATTTTTCCAAAATAAAGGAATTGGTAATTATTAAGCAAAATTGGCATTTCTTTGCCTTATTCAATAAAGCTGCATGTTAATAATTTCACCATGCTTTATAGTACTCAGATGCTTGGGGGAGATCTGAATTCTAAGTGTTGTGATCTGTTCTCTCTGGATCAATTCTGAAATTTTTAAAAAGCTGATTTTTTTAGACAATGGTCAAAAAAGGCTTGCACTAATTAAACCCAAAACACTGCAGATCCTAATCACTGCTTTGTAATCATCCCTCCAGAAAACCAGTGAGAAGGATATCTTACATGTTATCATGAGCAGCTTTCATTGCTTTTGCAGCAAAGCCCATATTCTTGAGCACTTCAGTGTTGGTGTTTGCATTTTCCAAGGCTTCCCTCTGGAACTCAATCGTGGAGAGTGTGCCATCTATTTGAGCAAGTTGCTTTTCATATCGCTTCTTTCGTTTTAGAGCTTGGAGTGCAGCTGGATAAAAATAAAACAAAGCATGATTGATATATAATGTGCCTCTACAACTGTCTCTGTTAGAATGCTACCCAGAATATAAAACCACTTCAAATGTGTGCTCACAATTACTTCTCTTTATTTTGCTCCAAACTTCAAAATTAACATTATTATTACCAACAGATACTCTTTCCTAGGCAAATAAATTGTACTTATTAACTCTGAATCTAACTCGAGGATAAAAACCCACCAGATCAGATTCATAGCATTGACAGACTGATATTCAATTGAACTCAAATAGTGGAAAGTACAAATGGACTTGGACAAAGATGAAAAGAACTTCATGAGAAGAGACAATGAGACCAGAAGAAAATAGGAATTAGAATTCTAACTATGGGACCTAAGGATAGCTGGGAGGAGGCTGTCATTTACTTGAATATCTCATTAAATTCCATCAAAATCTTAACTTACACTCCACCATCAACCTTAGTTCTGACCTATTTATAGAACAAGTTCACTTTCTTGACATTACAAAAAAATTACACAATAGACAATAAACACCATATTATACAAGAAACCCACAGATCGTAATGCACAGCCACATGCTTCCAGCTTCCATTGAGAAAACTAACAAGTATTATTTATCAGTAGAATCTATGCATTTCTTCTGAGATGCTCAACTGATGAAATTAAGCCATGCTTTTGGGAGACTGAATTACCCAATCAAATCAGTAAGCAATCAATAAAGTCACATCAATTCTCAGGAAAGACATATTAAAAGAGAGCAAAAAAACCTAGAATAGGTCATTAGTTGTCACAATTCAGAGTTAAAGCCATTCAAGCATATTATTAATATATAACCCATGCTACAATCCAAATGATACTGCACTTTCTCAGGCATTGAGTGACAGCCCATGCTTGCATATAAACAACTCCTAAAGTGAAATAGATTCTCAGAAAAACAATAAAACAACGATGTTAAGCATGGAACCAGAACCAGCAAAAAATCCAGATATCTAATTTGTTCCCTAGATGCGTACTTTCATAGAATCATACAGTGGAAGGGACATTATCATTATCATATCCACCCTACTCTACACTGCAAGATGCACTATATCAATTTTGTAAATGATTATCAAACCTCTATTTGAAAATCTCCAGTGAAAGGGAAGAAGTCCATGTAGTGACTTATTCTATTGACTGGAATTCTTACCATCAAAATATTCTTCCTAATGTCCACATTCTTGAGTCCTACCTTGTGGAGTTTATAAGTCTGAACCCTCTACAACATGACTGCCCTTTCTGGGTTCAAGACCCGATCGCCATGTAATTGGATGAATACCTGTTACCTGGCCCAGCTCCTGCCAACCTAAACAGTTTGAAAGCATACAAATGCAAATAGATAAATAAGTATCACTTATTTGGTGAGAAGGTAAGTGTTCTCAGCATAGAGTCATGCTGGCCACATGACCAAAAGTCTTTGACAATGCTGGCTCCCTCAGCTAAGAAATAGAGATGAGCATCGCCCCTCAGAGTCATACATGACTGGATAGGGGAAACTTTTACCTTTACCTATGACAGGATTCAACTTTAACTTATCAATGTGAAATAAAATTGCAGGTCATTCTTACTAAACCACAGAATTCATGTAGGCCTCAAATAGGAACAAGGAGGCAATCCAAGTTGAGCAGAGACATACAAAATATTGTATAATTTCACATGAATCCAAAGTATTCCCTTAGTACAGGGGTGCCCAAACCCCGGGCTGCACAAGCCACTGCTTGCACAAATAGAGCTGCGCTCACAAACATGCTCACCCGTTGCTCCTGCGATACCATCTCCTCTCCCACACTACCGCTGCTGGCTCACAAAGCCAGACAGGTTGGGGACCGATGCCTTAGTTTCTCACTCAGGCTATTTCAATACCTGATCTCCATACCGTAGCAGAATTTAATTTGAGAGGAAAAGTAGGGAGAGAGATATTATTGGAAAGAATTGGAATAGACAAATTAGTAATTTCAATTTGCATGTGCACCTATTATTTATTTTTTATCATGCATTTATTTTTTTATAAATAACTTAAAGTGATGAACATACCTAACACTCCTTCCTCCTCCTATTTTCCCACAGCAACAACCTTGTGAGGTGGGTTGAGTTGAGAGAGAGTGACTGACCCAAAGTCACCCAGCCAGCTTTCATGCCTAAAGCAAAACTACAACTCCCCAGTCTTTCAGTTCCTAGCCTGATGCCTTAACCCAACCAGCTTAATACTTAGGAATTAATATGGTCAAAAATGAGATGCCACCAATGCTAAGAGACAAAAAAACCTAAAAGCATTATAAAATGGATGATTACCATACTGTACCGTACATGTAAAAGATTCTAAAAATCCAAAGAGTGTGTGTGTGTGTGTATTACAACTCCACACAATATTCCCCAGAATATTGTTGTGCCATGGATGCTACTGGAGTGGGAGGGAAGTCCCTTCAAAATTATTTGATCATCCAACACTCATGATACTATTGAGATGTTAATAAAAGAACCATTCCAAGTATGGTGCTTTTCATTAAGAGACTTACACCTTACAATCAAAGGTTGCTCCCTCAATCACTGATTTCAGAAACGGTAGAAACTTCTCTTAAAAATTTTGCTCTTCTGTGCTGATGTTGGTGCATTTTGCTTCTGCAATCATTCTCAATCACACAACTTTATGTCATTCCATCACATAACCTTTGAGACCAAAGGGGCAGCTGGCCACAACGTCCACATTTCTGAATCTACCTATAGAAGTACATATTTACTCACCTAACTATAAGATGGACAGGTTTACTCACCTACCTATAGAAGGACAAGTTTACTCACCTACCTATAGAAGGACAGGTTTACTCACCTGCCTATAAAAGAACGTATTTACTCACCTACCTATAGAAGCACAGATTTACTCACCTAACTATAAGGACAGGTTTACTTACCTACCTATAGAAGCACAGGTTTACTCACCTACCTATAGAAGCACA
>WNWU01000162.1:3416063-3532420 GCA_012654045.1 Ptyas mucosa | reverse complement strand
GCACAGGTTTACTCGCCTACCTATAAAAGAACTTATTTACTCACCTACCTATAGAAGCACGTTTACTCACCTACCTATAGAAGCACAGGTTTACTCACCTACCCATAGAAGCACAGGTTTACTCACCTACTTATTGAAGCACAGATTTACTCACCTACCTATAAAAGAACATATTTACTCACCTACCTATAGAACATTTACTCACCTACCTATAGAAGCACAGATTTACTCACCTACCTATAGAAGCGCAGGTTTACTCACCTACCTGTAAGATGCACAGGTTTACTCCCGAGCAAACACACAGAACACGACCCACCTTTTCCTACCCTACCCGCTCGCTCGACCATCCAAGGAGGGCGTTCAAATCCACCTCATCCGAGTCCACCCACAAACGCGCGACGGGATTCCTCCACGGGGGCTCCGATCAGCCGGACTCACCGCGCTTATTCTTGGTGCCGTGTTTGCGGGCCGCCAACAGCTCCTGTTCGATCTTCTCTTCCAGGAACTCCTGTTTTTTACTCAGCATGTCCTCGGTCTCTTTAAGCCTCTGGATGGCCTCCTGGGGCGAAGGCCCCTTCCCGCTGCCTTTCTCCCCCGGGCCGAACCCGAACAACTTCCCCAGCAGCCCCGACATGGCTGGACCTCGCGCGAGGAGAGGCGCCGACCGAGAACCCCCAGCCCGGAGGAAGTCAGGAAAAGAGGGGAGAGGAGGGAGGAGGCTCTCCCGAGGATGATGCTTGGTTGCTCCCGAGGTGCAGAAGTGGACGTGGCAGCGAATGGGGATCCCCTCAAACCGTCAACCGGGTTAGTTGGCCGCACAGGCCCAAGGCCCGACCGTGACCCCACTCTTACACCGCCAGTCCTCGGCAGCGCATCAGCCCCAAGCGGGCCCCCCTCCACCCCCACCCCCACGACTGACTCACGGTCCGGAGTAAAACCGCCCACGATCCCATACGTCACTCGTAGAGCTATGGCAACAGCGGTAACCCCGCCCACCTCCGTCTTTTTCCACCCTCCACTCGGTTCAGTGGGTGTAAATAAGCAGCAAAGGCTGCCGGGAGTTGTAGTGTTGCTCGAAAAAAAGGACGCTATTGCATAAAATGTGCTTAGAGCAGGGGTGGGCAACTGTGGCCCTTTTATATAACCTGTGGACTTCAACTCCCAGAATTCCTGAGACAGCCATTGTCTCAGGAATTCTGGGAGTTGAAGTCCACCATCTTCAAGCTACCTAAGAAATACTGCTCTAAGCCGGGGTGGGCAACTGTGGCCCTTTTACAACCTGTGGACTTCAACTCCCAGAATTCCTGAGACAATGGCTGTCCACAGGTTGTAAAAGGGCCACAGTTGCCCACCCCTGGCTTAGAGCAGTGTTTCTCAACCTTGGTAGCTGAAGATGGGTGGATTTCAACTCCCAGAATCCCCCAGCCAGCGCTGGCTGGGGGATTCTGGGAATTGATGTCCACCCATCTTCAAGCTTCCAAGGTTGAGAAACACTGGCTTAGAGGTATAGTTTTGTCAGTTCCTGAGTTGTGGTAATAGTTTCATCCATAAAAATCGTTGATTAGTAGCCTCATTTTTTATGTATACATTTTGAAACT
Organism: Ptyas mucosa; assembly: GCA_012654045.1. Taxonomy (NCBI): domain Eukaryota; kingdom Metazoa; phylum Chordata; class Lepidosauria; order Squamata; family Colubridae; genus Ptyas; species Ptyas mucosa. Next base: position 3,530,822 of record WNWU01000162.1, on the reverse strand, counting down.
CTCAATACATGCAGCAGCCAGATATCACAACATAAGTAATGTGCTTCAAAGAGGTTTTTTAAAAAAAACGGTGTTTGTTTAAAAGAGACTCGTTTTTTTATCCCCTGAGGCTTGAATACTATTTTAAAAAGATAGAAAAGAAAATTGATGATCTAGTCTTGAGGCTTATGTCTTGGTGCCCTTGCTTGTTCTGCATCTTTTCTAGACTGTTTCATTGGTTTAACGCAAAGGTTTCCAAACATGGTATCTTGCCCTTTTCATTCAATTATCACATGACTTATGAGAATATGGATTTTTAAAAATCTTTTAGCCTTCAATCAACAAAGGGCTGGTTTGTTGGTATTAAAGTAGGAAATGCGGGTCCAGCTAGATGACCACTGAAGGGCCCTCTCTAATAATAATGATGATGATGAATGCGGGACCTACTAAATGACCACTGGACATCTTTCTAGTATTCCTTTCCAAATGTATCCAGTGTAAAAATACAAAAGCCAGCCAAACTCCTCTGTATAAGCAACATTCTGTAAGGGAGGACCCCTCGCTGTCAGAAAGACCCATATCTTGGGTGACATACTGTTTGAAAGTTACAAATGTCAAGGATACCAAAATGAGACAGTGAGTCTCTATCACCAAAGATAATTTTCAGAAAAGTTATATTTGTTTGGCAAGACATGTAAGAACCTCTAATCAGGAAGATATCATTTCATGTAACAAATGTTTTTAGTAATTAGAACCGCTGTGTTAGCACTTTCCTTTGTTTGAAACTGTATAAAGACCAGGATCCCCGACCCATAATTTTGTTCAGACTTCCAGGTATGAATCGGACTCTGAACCTTATTGCAATAATAAAATCTGATTCTGTTTGCCCTTTGGGATGACTCTCAATCTCTTCATTCCATAACAGTATGCTCTGATGTTCTGCCATCAACTCTGCTTCAGCGATCAAGAATATCTTCATTGAGTTCACTGTACTATATTACTGTATAGTCCAATTGAAATGAAAAATGATAATCCGCTGACTAGTGTGGTACACACTTTATCCATTGATATCTATGCTGTGTAAATCTTATCAGGAAGATCTGATGAATATTATGTATATATTTCATGTATGTATGTTTTTTGTTCTGTCAAACCATACACCAGTGGAAAATTAGCTAGGTTTTCAACTATTCCTTCTACCACTTGTCAACAAATTGCTAGTTACTTTGTGTGCTGTATTTATCAAGTCTGCAAAATAGCCTGCTGATTTTAAGTTATTTTGGCTGTGGTTTCTATATCTGTCTTTGTGCTGACTTTAGGCCATGAGTAGGTGAATATCAATCAAATTATGAGAAATTCATCATTATTACAGACATTCAATTGTCTGTAACTTTGAATTTGATATCAAAACTATCACTGAAAAATAGTTATTGTAACATCATCCCTAATAACTGCAAGACTTGCAGACAGAAGTAGTTGTGAAAGGGAACAATGACCCCAAATGTTCTCTGCTGACTTCCTAGTGTCCAACTGACAAAGCTGCTTTCCCTCAAATCCAATAGGCAGAGAGGTGCCATATCCATAGACTAAGTTGGTAATATGTAACCCACTGTTTTCCAAATGTTTTAATCAACTCTCACAATCACTAGTATGCTGGTTAGTGTTAAAGTCTAAAACACATAGAAAACGCCAGCCTAAATTGTTTCCACAAGGCCAAACAATAGATTCACCTCATACAGAGTAAGCTTGAAATGGCTCAGGAGCCTGTTCTTTTTGGTGTGAGGAGAAGGAAAAACTTGATGCAAAGTGGAATTGGTTCTTTTCTTCTCAGGTTGGTTAAGGGGAATGATACAAAGGATCAAGTACTGAAAATAAGTTGACCCACTCTTCTTTGTGGCAGTCCCTCAAATACTAGAATAGTGCTATCATGTCGCCCTTAGTCCTTCTTTTCTCTAGATACCCAATCCTGAAACCGTTCTTTATATGTTTTAATCTCCAGGCCTTTAATCATTTTAGTTGCTCTTCTCTGCACTTTTTCCAAAATCTCAACATCTTTTTTGTAATGTGGTGACTAAAACTGGATGCAGTATTCCAGGTGTGGTCTTAGTAAGGTTTTATAAAGTGGTACTAATACTTCAGGTAATTTTGATTCTATGTTTATATCACCAAGAATATATTAGCTTTTTTGGCTGCTGCCGCACTGTTGGCTCCTGTTTAAGTGATTGGCCACTAGGACTCCAAGTTACTGTTTTTGAGCCAGATTTTGCCTGATCTTTACTTGTACCTTTGGTTTTTCCTGCCTAAAGTGTGAACCTTGCTTTTCTCCACATTAAATTTCATTTTGTTGGATAGGGCCCATTGTTCAGGTCTGTCAAAATCTTTTTGGATTCTGATCTTCTCTTATGGGGTGTTGGCTATTCCTGCCAGTTTAGTGTCATATGCAAATTTGAAGAGTTCTCCTTCTATTCCCTCAGTCATTTATGAAAATATTGAGAGTACTGGGCCTAAGATAGAACCTTGTGGTACCCCATTGCTTTCTTCCATGTAGATGTAGTACTATTAAGGACTATTTATTGAGTATGGTTCATCAGCCAGTTACAAATCCATCTGGTGATGATACTGTCTATGCCACATTTTTCTCACTTACCAAGAAATAGGTTGTGGTGTACTTTGTTGAATGCCTTACTAAAGTCTAAGTATACTGTGTCCACAGCATTTCACTGATCTACTAATTTAGTCACTTTGTCAAAGAATGAAGTAAGATTGGTTTGGTATGATGTTTTTAACAAACCTGTGCTGGTTTCTAGTTATAACTATTTATTTCAAAATGTCCATAGATCTGTTGTTTGATTTGTTTTTTGATTTTACAGTATCTTTTCATGTATTGATGCTAGGTTGATTGATCTGTAGTTTCCTGGGTCTGTATTTTTCTCTCTCCTTTTTTGAAGATAGTTTTTGAACCACATCAACCCTTTTCCCATCCTTAGGTACTTCCCCGGTGCTTCAGGATTTTTGAAAGATATGATGAAATGGTTCTGAGATAACATCTGCCAGCTCCTTCAGAATTCTAGGATGTAATCCATCAGGTCCCAGTGAATTATATTCATCAAGATCAGATAATTATATTCATCAAGATCAGACATTTTCTTGCTTATTTTAATTTTAATTTCTAGTCTGTCTGTTACTGTTATGTTTTTGGTACATTGGCTATAGTTGCTTTTTGGGTGAAGAGTGGTGCAAAGAATGAGTTAACTCATTAATAACAGATTCAGATTGGGCATAATCTGATACCAATAATAATTTAGGTTGAATGTGTTTGGTCTTCAACCACCATCTTGGGGCTGACATTGACCTGTAGATCTTGTGCTGATGGCTTAAATGTTTCACTTGATTTTGGTCGCTTGTTCTTCTCAATCTCATTTTTGTAATACTGAATCTTGAGAATTCAAAAGGATACATACTCTTTTGGATCATTTTGGTCAGTCCTAATAACACTATTGCCAACTATGGATATTAAAACAGTGAGGAGGATTGGAGCATCTTTCCAATAACAAGAAGTAGCTGAGACTTGGGAACAGGGAATTAATACAGCACATGATGGAAGGCAATTGTCTACAATATGGAGAAAACCGAGAATATTCTAATAGCGCTTTCAAAGGACAGGAAGACTTAAGGAATGGATTTGCAACCAATTTCAGAGAAACAGGTGTAATGCTTCTGCCAACACAAAATTGCCTCAGGACATACTGATCATTGCTAGTTTACACAGTTTTAATTCCAAGAGATTGTATCTCTCTATATTTTTTGGGTCAGGTGTTGCAGGCACCAATAACGGGAGATTTGCTCTTAATATTTACTTATGGTGATGAGCGGCTATCCTACCATGACAAAGGATTGAAAATGCCACTTCAAAAAGACCTAATGTAAAAAAAGAACACTCCAGGGCCAGGCAGACTAGCCTTGATTTATACGCATCATTTCATCAAAAGGCAACTGCAGATAACAGGATGTGGTAACAACAAAATTATAGTGTTATTTTTGGTAACAAGGTAATTGAGAAAAATATATTTAGTAATCCCGACCCCTCAGCAAATGTTACTCAACTGTATCGGGGAGGAGGGAAACCTTAGAAAAATATTTTCTTTAAAGGAAGCCCCAAGGAACTATACAACTGACAAGAATTATGCAATATCTGAAAATCTGTAATGCTGAAATAGAGATAATTTAATGTATTTCTAGTTTTTATTCTGTCACATAATGAATTTTGTTGAGAAAAACATTGACATAGGCTTATCACCTGTGCTGGAAGTACAACCTTGGGTTTTTTGAGAAATCTAGAGGCAAATTACTGCAGCTAAAATTTTTGCGACCACATAGGCAACTTATATCACTTCTCTGTATTTTCTTCAATCCTTGTGCAAACAGCAATGGGCATATGGAAGCCAGATAAATGGAGATGCCTAATGAAGATGCCAGCCCCTTATGTTCTTGGTATTCTAATGAGCAATGATAATTGAAAATAAGGATTCACTTTCAACAGATGGTACACTCTTGAAATGTGAGTTGTAGACAATGTGAAACAAGTATTGAGTGTTAGGTCTGCATATGCATGAAACTCAAGAGGTTGCAATTCTATATATCTTTAAATGGAACTATAGTATTCTACTAAATTTAGAGGGGCTTACATATGAGTATATTGATGTAAGCTGGACCCACACATCACACTAAATTGTGTACCATATCATAGATTTTTTTTGTTTTTGCTTAGTGTGTTGTGTTACTTAGCTAGTTGGGACCATCAACTTGGTCATTATGTAAAGTTGTCACTAAGTGAAAAATCAAATGACTGCAATTGTACTTATAATTTTATACAGGACAATGCAAACCAACTATAATGGCAAATACTGCCTGATTGACTGACTGACTGACTGACTAAATATGGGCAATGGTACTAAATGGGCAATGGTACTAAAGTTACCTTTTCAGTACCATTGTAACTGCAAACAGTCATTGATTCAGGCAGTCACTTATCAAGGACTACCTGTAGTCTGACACATTACTTAGACAAACCAGTTTAGTACTTTAGTTAAAAACTGTGAAAACTGTGTTTCAGAATGCACACAAGTGTGCATGAAGCACCTATTTTTGAATAATTAAAGTAAATATGTGTTTTGCACAACTTAAGTTTCTCTGGAAACTGCTCCCAATTGTCCCCACACATGTGGAATATATGTACACATACAAAGAAACAGCTAGGAGTCACACTAATGCATTATGCAGATTGAAAAAGCTGCAGCTGCTTAAATAAGCCTTCATACATGTCCATGGTTTTGAGTTACCTCTCTTGAAGTCAAATCAAGTTTTCTCGTTTCCTATGGATATAACAGGAACTCTAGAATTTCAGATAAAAAGAAGTACACAAAAGGCCAAAAATTCTGACTCAAAGTTTTAACAATCTGTAGTGTCACAGAATGCATGTTTTCCAGAAGCTTGTGGACCATACACTCAAGAACAATTGCAATCGGATAGGACATCTTGGGAAAAAAATAACATAACATCAGCACAAGTAATTCATTGGTACTAATATAATTCATTGATTAAATTAATATCATCCATACTTATTTCAACCTGGTCTTTAATAAACCCGAAGCAACTACTTGCTCAGGTCCAAGAAGATGGTCCCTTTCACTACCAGTTTCCCTCTATCAAATAAGCTACAAGATCAAGCTACAATGCTCCATAAGTGCATTGTCACTGAGCCTACTGTTGGAAGTACCTTAGAGTACCGTTTCTCAACCTCAGCAACTTTTAAGACGTGTGGATTTCAACTCCCAGAATTCCCGTCAGCATGAGGTTGAGAAAAACCGCCTTAAAAAGCTCTCTTCTTAAATGTAATGAATAACTGTGGTGTTACAAAAGGATGGAAAAGAGAATGAACACCATTACAGTACATGCTGGTCTTTCCTCCCTTTTGTCCCCTTTCCCAGTTCTTTCTTAGCAGGTGCAAATTTAGCACCTCTCAACTTTTGAAAGAGTCACATTTTTCTTCGAAATCCAAATTCCTGTGATATTCCATTTCAAAATCATATGTTCAGATGTATTTCCTTCCAAAGCTGCTGTTCACTATCAGCTAATCTGAGAGGGTTTTTTGGGGGGGGAGGGGGGGCTCCAGCTTTGTCTACTGTTTGTAAATTTCCCCATTCTGATATACCCTGAGAAAAGGAAATGGTAAAAAAAATACTTTTATGAATAAGTCTGTGAACTTTTCAAAGGATCATGTTATGAATAAACCTTCCTCTTGAAAGTGCAACGTAGAATTTAGGATAGAACCATAAATGTGGTCCTAAGAGTGCACAGGGAAGCAAGTAGATGAGTGATGGCATCATTATGGAAATTTCACAACTTGCATACTTGTGTCAGAGATCAGGATGCAATTTGCACAATAACATTTTCTTGCACGTTTTGTCATTTTGGTGTCATTACCTTTTGTTGTAAGTGCTCCATAATGAAACAATAAAATTAAATCAAGAAATGTGAAAAAAATGTTGCGGTGATCTAGATTCGGAGTTCAAGAACTTGAAAGAATATTTAAGCACCAGATATCTTTAAATAAAAAGAATATAAAACTATCCTCATCTGTTTTTAACAGCTTCTTCAAATGAATTCATCCAGATGAGGAGAGGAATGACTTCACTTTGTAACATGTTTCTTTAAAAGAATGCTGTTCTCTGCATTGGTGAAGCCACACATTTATACACATACACCACCATTCATTTCTTACTCTCTGCAGCAGTTCTTTTGTATCAGTAAACACAGGAACTTTTCCCTCCTACTAAATGGATGCAGCATAACATTTGTCAATTAGTCAGTAGTGTGGATGTAAACAGGGACTGCCAGCATGGCACATGGACTCTCAGAGCCAGGTTGCAATTCTGTCAGAGCAAGGTTGGGTGAGATGCCAGAATGCTGGCCAGAGTTGCCAGTGTCTGAATTTGCTGTTGATCTGCCAACCACAATGGAGAGAACAGTGTCAGGTTCAGAAAATTGTTCTTTATTGGGACCACTTTTTTGAAGGCTCTCTCCACCTGTAGTGTCTTTGAGTTCCGTGAAAGCCAACTGAGCTGAAAGAGGAAGTCCCACTTTCCGCCCACGTGCCCCCCATTTCTTCTGGGATTTTCTGACTGGTAATTCTTTATCTTTTGATGAGTTCATCCTACATTTGTGGTCCTTCATGTACTTCTGGCGAGTAAAGCCTTTGCTACACGTAGGGCAACGGTACTTATAGTTGCCAGTGTGAGAACGCTGATGTTCCATCATATGAGCTCGCCGGCTGAAGGCTTTGTTACAATACTGGCACTTGTGGATCTTCATACCTAAAAAGAGAGAATGCAATAAACAGCTTAGATATAAAAAGTTTATGTAGGCCTCATCTAAACCTAATTAATAATTTTGTGGATGAAGTGAGATTTGAACCTAAAACTTTATGGAACACTTTCTTAGTGACTCTACATCAATTCTATACATTTATACTGGTGATATAAACCATATTTTGTATAAGAAGCCATGAAAACTAAGCTACACTGAATAGATATTTATTGAGGGTTTTGCTACTGTATTGTTGGCTTTTGGGAATAGATTCCGGCATAACAGTTCAATGCGGAATGGTTAATTCAGTCCTAATGGTAACTAAAATTAGATATTTTGATTCAAAGCTCAATAAATTGTTAGGGTGGAGTTGCATTGCTTCTACTCTTCACTGAAGTTAAGAAACAAAATCTAAATGCTTCATTAACATTCAATACATTAGTTATAATTATTTCCAGTACTGATCCAAATCAAAGCAATAATTCCACATACCTGAATGGGATAAAATATGAGCTTTCAGTTTGTCTGGTCTATTGAACTCTTTACTGCAGCCTGTATGATTTCTGAATAACAAGATAAAAATAAGCAATGCAGAGATGAACTTCTAAGATTATTTATTTATTAAAATATCTGTATGACCATCCTTCTTTGAACAGATAATTCTGTTTCACTAACACAATGATAGTCATCTTACAGAAGCAAGTTACAAGTTTAAATTATCAAACTCTTTTGCTATAGCAAGAAGAATTGAGTCCTTGGTGCTTTCTGAGCTTCCTTGTTTCCTTGCATACATTTTATTTTCATGCTATGTAACATCATCCTGAAATTTGCTGGTGGTTTTATATATACAGATAGTCCTTGTTTAGCAACCACAATTGTGACTGGCAACTCAGTCATTCAGTGATTGCTAACTGAAATCATGACTCTGCTTATGATCTTACTTCAGCTTTATTTTGCTTTACATAGTAGCTATATATAGTAGCTTGCTACTTTCCCTCACAATGACAATGTTACCCAATCTGGTACAGAAAGAGAGCACAACAATCCTACAGTTCTACCCTGAATTACTTATATTTTCCACAGTGCAAAGTCAATGGGCAGAGCTGGCACATGAGAGGACACCTATCGGTGGTCCTCTCAGGCTGCGCCTCCTGCCCTCACTACACTGCTGCTGCAAATTTTTTTGCTTGTTTTCCTCCTCTAAACCTAGGTGCGAATTACGGTCCGGTGCATCTTATGGAACAAAAAATGATACTTCCAAGCGAGGTTTCTTAGCTTTGTCTTCCTTTAATTTCAAAACTCTGGTTGCTCAGTGGACTAAGGCAGTTATTAACATCCACTTACATCTGTTGCCTGCAATTATTGCAAGTTCAAATCCCACCAGGCTCAAGGTTGACTCAGTCTTCCATCCTTTCTAAGGTAGGTAAAATGAGGGCCCAGATTATGGGGGCCATAAGCTGACTTTGTATAAATATACAAAGGTATGAAGGCTATTGCTTAACACATTGTAAGCTGCCCTGAGTCTTTGGAGAAGGGCGGCATATAAATCAAAAACAAAAACTGGTTTTTAGTGTAATAACTCAATGTGTGACCAGAGCTTTTTTAAATAAGTAACCTTGGTACAAAACATTTAACCCTGCTATGTATAGATGTATCATGGGATACTTCACTATTTAATAAATGGAGCTGTTAGTGAGAATGTCTTTAACAGGAAAGCCCAAAAGTTGGAAACCCCTGGGGCTACTATGAACTGAGAAAGTTTGGGAATTTCTGATTTAGCCAACCTCAGAGTCAATAAAAATAAGACAATTCCATCTCCTTTATATGCATTTGTTCAAAAAGCTGCTAATTATTTGTGTCATTTTATTTTCCAATACCTAAGCAATCCACTGTTGTCTATGAAACTAGTCCCAAATTTCGTTTCTCATTCAAGAAGCTTCTTTAGCTGAGAAGCGAAACATCTTCCAAGAAAAACCAGAAGGTCTAGTTGCCTCTTGAAAAAATACCTTGGTACCATGACCTGAATGACTGAGAATCTCCATAGACTATTAAGATGGTGTTGCTCTGGGCCCTCTGATACTTACGAGAATGGGCATTTGTATTTCTTGAAAGGCTCATGGATCAGCATATGCCGTTTGAGTTTATCTTTCCTGTTAAAGGCTGAGTCACACACTGAACACTTAAAAGGTTTTTCACCTGCACAGGAAAGAGGTATGAATTCAGCAACAAAGATATACATGGGTTTGGTTAAAAAGCATTCTAATAAGTCATTTTCTATTCCTGGGTAACAGAAACATGATTAAACAGAATTGGCATTAGTTCCCCAAGACCTTTCTTGTTTCTGATAATGTATTGCTTCCAGTAGATGCTTGTATATATATATATTTTCAAATGGTTCCAATCAAAGTTGTGATTCATCAGACAGAAATTGTTAAGTGAACACAATTTTTCAAATAGGGAGGCAAAACCCAACACATGTTAAGGTATCAGCCGCCACTGAAGTTGATGACAGGAGGATCTCAGAACATGAATAGGTTCAACAGATTGGAAACCAATTTCTGCCATTTCTTACCTGAATGAATGTGTGCGTGTAATTTGAGGTAGTGTTCTCGGCGGAAGAACTTTTTGCAGATCTGGCACTTAAATTTGCCTCCTCCTCCATGTGTAGGGAGATGCCTTCGCAAGTACCTCTCACAGGGAAATACCTGTAAAAAGAAGGCAATGTCATTAAAACTCTGGTTAAGATCAAGGGCATTTAAAAGGGTAGTAATATCAGTCAGACCAGAAGGGGGCACTATTTTGTGGCTACAGTTTGCTCTTAATACTTTTTGAGAAACTGACCCTGAAAAGTGAATGGGAAGGTCATATCTCAAGTGTGGACACGGTTGAATTTTAGGAAGTTTCACAACTGTCTTCACTTTTCAACATGGAAAGCTTTATTTTAGGGGCTTATTTTATAGTTTTTATTTATTTCTTGGCTCAAGGAATAGACACTAATTGACAGCAGAATGCCTTCATCACTTTTCATCAGTTATGATTAGATCAGAGTTTGAAGTTTGAAGACCTCTGGGTTAGATGGACACTCTGAGGCCCTCAAGGGCTCTTTTTGGTCCAGGGTCTACAGATTACCTACTCTTTCCCTAAGGAAATAGGTATGTGTAACAAATCTATAAGATAAAATTCTAAAGTAGATGAGACAAAGACTTCATTAACATAAATCAAGTGAGCTTTTTTAAAAAAAATCCTACAAGGATAGTTCCTGCTTCAGGGAATGAGCCACAGGACAGAAAGTATATTGTGCATGGAAGAAGATAATTGTGAGGTGCTGGCACTCCAGTATCATCCTCTGCAGTACAAATAGCACAATGCATCCACTATACAAAAGTGTGACTACATAAGCAACCTTGGGCAAGATTCCCTTTTCTCATTCTAAAGCCTGAGAAACAAACTATGAAACAAACATGAAAGAAAAAGAAGGACAACACTTTGCTATACTAGGGTGATTAAATCATAGAATTGCTTATTTCTCCAGAAAGTCAATTTACTGTTAAGATATCTGTCTACCTTCTGACAATGAGGACAGGGGAAGTTGTGTGTTGCTGTCTGTAAGTGATGATCTAGGGCTTCTGGTGTGGAATATTTATTTACACATTTGACACACCTAAAGAAAGAAAGAGTGCATTAGTATGGCTGAAGTCTGCAGGTTAGCTATAGTTTCCTTATCCATATGCATTTGCAAAAAGCATTATCAAAGAGGAAAACAGAGATCCTTGAAGGAAATAAAGGCTTAAAATAAATAAGTAATTGCCTAAAGTCTGGGTTCAAAATTGCCAGATTTACCAGCAAAAGAAAGCTTATGGAATGGATTAAAAACTTATTCATCTTATATCTCTGGTATGACATAAATAGGAAAAAAAAATCTCTACATCAGTATCTATGAAATATATTTTCTTAACTCTAGCAGGTTATTATTCTCTCACAGTGGGGTTTGATTTTGTTACTTTTTTTTAAGGAAAGTACCAAATCATTCAACAGCAAATCCACAACACTGACTGTTCTCCCAGCTGCAGTTTAAATGATTGTCTGATATATTAATAACATCAAGTTTGAATTACGTCATTTTTCATTCTTTTCGTTCATTTTTTTTCCTGCCAAACAGATTAGAAATATTACTATTTGCAGTGCTACCCTACTTGTAAACTGCCATGTCCTTCTTGGGGCTGTGTTGAGGGAGCAAGTTGTGGGAATATTGATGGACACCCAATTCATACAGAGAAGGATAATCCTTGCTGCAGAGGTGGCAGCGATAGCTCAGCTCTTCCTGGTGGTTCTTGATATGCTCTAAGAAAGAGTCCAGCTTTTGAAATGTCTGGGCACAACTTTTCACAACGCATTTGTACACCTGCACAGTAATGATAAGAAAAGAGAATTTAAATCAGCATTATGCTGTGCCACCAAAAGCAAACAAACTGTACTGTACTCTCAGCATTAAATGTATAAATGTAATTGAAGGAGACTGATGTACCCACTCACAGTGAAAGCTGTGTATTATGTTCCTAGACAATGAATTACTCTTAACTTCTCTTCTTCCAGTCAGCCTCACTTGGAAGTCAGCAATGAACCATTCAATTCTGCCTTATGGAGAAAAATACAAAGCTATTTCTCTGTGGAGTTTACATATTATGTCAGTGCATGAGATTTGCCTCTAGATTTGCCTCCTGCCAGTAAGGAACCTAGGACGGTACCTGATATGGGCTGATACCATCTAGCTTAGAATAGTTTCTACACTAGCAATGTCTCTCTAGAATTTTGAGAAGAATTTTTGTTCTCTATCTTCTTAGAAATTACAGGAATGAAAACAGGAATGTCCTGCAATCAAAGCATAGGCTCTGAGCAATCACTTACTGAATATGCCCAGAATAATAATTCATGCACACAAAAATGGAATTGTATGGTTTTTACACAGTGAAAAAAAATATGAAGGTAGTATAACTGCAAAATGTATTTCAACTATCAGATATCTGTGATTTAGATTCCGTGGAATCGCTTGTGTTGTTATCTATTTGCTATCTACTCAACACATGTTTCTCACGCTAAATTAAAATATGCATAGGAGGAAATTCCTATGCTGGATCCAAAGAACAATATGTCAAGAATACAGTTTGCATATGTATAAATTACAATTTCCATACCTACCATCGAAGAGCCTTTGTCAATCAGTGAGTAGCCAATTAAATTAAACAGAGCATTACTCTGTCTTAGAGCATAATTTTATGTTTTAAACTGTATAGGTTAAAGATAAAATAGTTGGCAAAACAGCCAACATTTCGCATGTGAGTTTTGTAACCTATATAGATTGTGCAAATTTGGAAGTATGCATGCATTGGTCTGCAGCTCATGGAAAAGTGGTAAAAAGCTAGGTATGACAGAATGAAGCCATCTCATGATAAACTATCTACCTGTTCATGCTTATGCTGAGTCATGTGTGATTTCAGCTGGAAATATGTATTGAATTTGCTGGGGCAGAACTGGCACTGATAAGAACTGTCTATCAAGACCACTTGCTTGGCTTCCAACTTTGCCGCGTCATGTTCTTCCCCAGGAGGCAGGGCTTGAGGCTGTGGAGGGCTGCTTCTTGGAGCCTGGCTTAAGCCTAAAGGAGAAAAAAACACAGAACACAGAAATACTAGTTTTAGTTTCAAGCATTTCAAGGGAAATAAGCCTTCTGAAAAGATTACAAACAAGATCCGCAAAACAGAATTAATATTCATCATTTTTCCAAGATGCAAAAGTGTGGAAATTAGATTTCCTTCTTTGTGTGTCTTCGTTTTTCATTCTTTATTATGACTGAGGATAAAGCCTATCCTCAATTTCACTTCAAAGTCAGAAGAACTCCTGCCACCAATGTTACATATTATCTCCAGTATTGGAAGGATATGCTTGACAATGGCAGCTGCTAAAGAACACTAGCTAAGGACTTTACTGTACTTGTGAACTCCTTTCAGGTGGCCCACTGATATCTATTTCGTTGCTATGGGAATAAATTAGGAACCGAATGATAGGATTTTAAAGTATTCCTCTCATATTCTCAAACAATGAACAGCTTTGTCTTGGTGAAGTAGTAGACTTGTTATGTAGGCAGAGGAAACTAAAGTAGAACAAATATTCCCTACCACATAAGATTCATTCTGCACTGTCAGGCTTGTTTTGTTATGTACGTTCCAACTTTTGCCTTGATGAGCCCAATTGACCCCTACCAATCTTCTCATTGCCTATCCACCGGTTGGCATGTAGAACCCAAGAAACAATCTTAGCCCAAGCAGTTACATTCACACAATATGCAAAAGGCTTGATATGCATGGATTATTGACCATAATTTTTTATGATCATCCAGAGCCAACTGTAGATATGTTTAGGAAGTTAGTGATACCACACACCCAAACATTAGATGCACAGCTTCTGTTTCAGGAATACATCTCATGTGGGCTTTCCAATCTGTTGCTCTCCAGACTCCAATTCTCATAATTACTAGCCAATATCATCTTCGATTGGAGAAGGCCTGTCTAATGCAAAGCAATTATATCTAAAGGTTTATTTCAATATTCTCTTCCTGGGGATAGATGATAGATTTTCAGTATACATCTAACTTTAAGTTTCGTCCATAGAAGGGGAAAAATCAGTATTACAGGTTCCGCAAGCGAAGAAAAAGTTTGAAAAAGGATTAAGAATTACAAGATTCCTAATCCTTTTTCAAACTTAACAATATTAAACGAAGGACTATGACTGAGCAAGATCATAACAGCTGTGTATCTGATTTATAGATTCATGTGCTAATACATACTTAAACCACCAGTATACCATAGTTATTTTTCTAACCCTTCCATCTATAAATCTATAAAACAGAATAGTAGAAGCACTATTATTCAGAAGTTTGGTGAAGCAGGTCCATGTGATTGGCCATTCAAGCAGTTAATAATGCACCTGCATTTTCCTCATCCTCCTGCTGGTTGGGGTTGAGTTGCATGACTTGCACAGTGACAGAGCTCCGAGAGATGGTACACCCAATTCCTGGTGGCCACACCTTATGTGTCTGCATGTGCTTCTTCACATTGGATTTTTGTGCAAAAGCTCGACCACACACAATGCACTGGAATGGCTTCTCTCCGGTATGACTGAAGGAAAAATAGACACTACATCAGAGAACAGGAAGCATAATATCTCAATAGAGGAGGAAACATATTACTAGTGCACTCAACTACAATTTTCCCTGTTGTGGCTTCATCTTTTTTTAGGATGTTTCCTCTCTCAGCATTCAAGGAGGATACACAATCTTCTAAGTGAGCAAGTTAATCCACCATTTATGTATTTCACTTACTTTAACTTCCTCTATCCTTTTAATACTGCACACTTTTTCCAGCCGGCTCATAACTATAATTAAGTTGCATTCCAAATTGCATGTAGATAGGAATTTACATGATTGGAAAGCTTCTTCACAAGCAACTTTCTTACACATAAAAACCGTGCCCCTTCAGGGAGAACAGATAAAAGACATTGTTTTGAGATGTATTTTTCCATGTGACAAGAATCTGCCTGGGGAAACATGAAATCATACAAATGCTTATATGTAGCCTAAAATGGTACAACTCCGTATTTATCTCTTCTCCTATTGTAGTTTAGTATTATGGGTCAATCAGGCCATAATGATTTATCCAATAATAATAAAACAAATTCTGTCTTAATAATACGTGCAAACTTTTGTTATCACTTGAGGCTCTGGAAAACATGGTGGTTCAGCAATCAGGACCAAGATTAAGTTTCACACATACACCATACAGAGACCAGTGTTCAACATTTGGGGGATCACACTGACCAAGCAGAGAGATGGCTTTATTTTCCATAGCTCTTGCCAGCAAGTAAGAATGGCTCCAATTGTTGCTCAGAATATCCAATCAAGTCCTTGGCCTGTCCAAATAGACACTGCTTCTGTCCGATTTTGGAAGCTCAACACTACCTCCTGATATGTTGCTGCAGATCAAAATTCTTGGTGAAGGCTTTATCACAGTATGTACATTTCAGTTTTGGTGACTTGGGCTTTCCTGAAATGCAAACAGCAAAAAACAAGCATGAATTTATGTTGAAAAGGCCATCCTGCTAAATGGATTCTTGCTTGCCAACTGCCCACCAAACTAGAATGAAGTTTTGAGGAATGAAAGCACAGCAGGGATTTTGAGTACATTGCCTTATGGAAAGAATAGAATGAAAGTAGTGGAAAATCCTATGAAATGACTTTATGTGGGAGGAACGTAAAACCACTATTTGCATTTTCTGTTATGGGACTTTCTGCTTTACATCTCGTGCTTACACCACATTAATTCAGATTGCATTAATCTTGGCAAGGGAAAGAGCTGCAGCATTGGCTTCTCCTTCCTACACTGGATTTTTCATATTTTCTGATGTCATGGGAAGGAATGGCACTGCAACATTTCCTACAACATCAGAACAATAACTCAACTTTCATGGGTTATAATATTGTAGTGATCCATATTAGTGGATTACAATCAACACATTTGGTTTCCTGAAAATTGGTTCTAATTTTCAATATTCCAATAATCCAATAATGTGCTATACAAAATGACAATGAAAAACATAAATTTCATGAGGTTTAAATGTGATTTCCTAGGTACAGAACACAGATTTCTACTTTGTAAATATATAGCAACATATATTCAATCTGATTTGTTAATCAAAAAGAAAAACAAAAACCCAGTCCTAAAAATAACCTGTATGTAAAAACAAAATTCAACCATATGACTGTTAGTTTCTTCTTTATAATGAGAACACAATAGCTACATAATGTTTCTGAATTTTATGAAATATGTAACAAACCAAAGTTTCACATTCCTATATCATTCAAAATATTGTTTTACATATTTCATTACATCTTCCACATAAAGACATCTTGTACATCAATTAGAAGCTAATGATGTGAATCTTCTATTTCACATGTTTCAGAATTGAATAGGAAATAGTACATTAGCAATTTCATACAGCTATAAAATAATGAATTATCGGGATCTAATAACCAGTATTTGGGTTATCTGCCCTTCCAGAGGTTTACAGATGACAAGTCTATCCTCGATTATTATTGGCCATGTTGGCTTTGGGGTACAGGAATCACAGTCCAGGACTGTGGCGTATAGATTTTCCTTTACACCCAAGTCTTCCAGTGTCATGGATTCCACATTCTGTCTTACTTAAATGTAATTAGTCTACAGCAAGAATGAGTAGCAAGAAGACATACCTTCAAGCAAATTATTGTCTGGTTTGGAACGACGGTTCTTGGAAGCAGAATCAAAATTGGTCAGATTTCCTCCACATGTATTATTCAAGGAAGCAGCAGTATTAGCATTTTTAGACTTAAAGCTTTGTTTGCTTGGACTATATACTGGAGGGGAAGGATACACTGGGTTTTCCACACATTGGCTGGGCACCTAAAACAGAAATCAGTGATAACACATCTGACAGAAAAACATAAATTATTCAAAGTTCCATCATTTCTGACAACCACGACTTCCCAACCATCACACAGAAGAGAAATAGGCTATCTTGACTTCTATTGTCAGCTCCAAGTTTGGAAATGGGAAGCATAGCAAAGTTCTGTTGCTTACAGATTAAAACTACAAACTCCTGCATTGCTTACACATTTGCATCATCTTCTCATATGGCCATGTGGAGAATCTGGTGCTAATCCTGTTTTTAACTGACTATAATTTGCTGTATTGGATAAACATTGACAAAACTTAAATATAGTTAGCCTGAAATATAGTTACAGCTGTTAACTTAAGTCAGTACCAGTTGCTTATTCAATTTAACTGCAGTTAGGTTTCAGATAACCTAAACCAATCTTGCCAACTGTGGAGATCTTTCTCTGTGGTTATATTACTTTCATTTCTT
Organism: Ptyas mucosa; assembly: GCA_012654045.1. Lineage (NCBI taxonomy): Eukaryota > Metazoa > Chordata > Lepidosauria > Squamata > Colubridae > Ptyas > Ptyas mucosa. Next base: position 3,513,524 of record WNWU01000162.1, on the reverse strand, counting down.
CTATAATGTATTGTTTTTTTCTAATCATGCACAATCTAGATTTCCTAATAATCTAATTCTAATCTACAATCTAATGACCATTTAAATACAATTTCTGAATAACAGCCTTCTGAAATTTCTTATTCAATCTCAATACTGAGTTTAAATAGTAAATCTGTCAGCTCTGTCTTGAAAGTCAGATTCTTTAACACCTGACTTAGCTTTAGCATTTCAGGATACATTTTAAATTTATTTGTTAAGTATTATTTATCTTACTTTTCTATTCACCAATCATTCAAATGCCCATGGACAAATTTCTACTATACCTGTAGGTCAATATATGATATTCCTCTTTCTGGTCATGTGCGACCCAGCAGTCTATATTTAAGTAATACTTATACCTCAATTTAGACAATCTGTATAGAACATAATTAATTTCCTTCTTTTGGAGACTGGGAACTATTTCACAACCATTTTCCTTAGGAAGGAAATTATCATCTATTATAATATAACTTAGTGTATTTAGTTATGCCACTCTCTGAAAACCAACAAAAATGGCATTTTGAGGCTGAGTAAAATCAGAGCCAGGGTCATTTTACAAAGGCCAATGAGACCATGTAATAATCATAAGCGAGAATATAATCACTAATAATCACTGGCATCCATTTTTACCTCCAAAGGTGGATATGGCTGCATCCCCAGATTCTGTATTTCTACCGTCCCATTCCCAGGCATGGAGGTAGATGTACTGTAGACTTCTGCCACTCCACTGCTACCTGCATTGGCCGGGCCTGGCACACCAAGGGCTCGAGGGGGTGGAGGGGGTGGCTGAGGAGGTGGAGGGGGTGGAGGAGGCTGAGAGAGGTATCCTGCTCCAGGATGCATATTCAAGCTGCTCTAAAAACAAAGAATGAGAAATTAGTCTTCCTTCCTTCCTTTCCTTCCCTTCCCTTCCCTTCCCTTCTCCCCAGCCCCGCTCTTTGGTCCATAAATAGGAACAATATTTGCAAGAAGATTTTAACCTTCCTTCTTTAACCAAGATCAATATCAATACCCATGTTTTTCTGCATACTAGCAAAATAAATCTGTCATGATATAGTTCACATATATGCAAATCGTCATTTACATTTATTTAAAAATGAAGGAGTCTTTTCTAAGGAATAAACGTATCAGCTTACAGTTTCAACATAACAATATTATTACATCAAAGAAACTGAACTATGGATTACAAAAGATAAAAAATGCCTCAAGTCAAGGTCAACCCCTGGTTCATACACATATATATATGTAGATTTCTTAGGTAGCAACATTAATACAATTCTATGAATGCTGAATGGATGGATGGATGGTTTAAGGTATTTTCATCTATTTTATGTGTGTGCCAACCATGTGCTTCAAATTGCATTTTGTCCTTCAGATTGCTGCCCAGCCCTACTACACAACATTACGCCTACACTATGTGGTCATCAGACATTAAACATTCTTTTCTAACATACATGCATTATTTTTTGTTTTTATAACACATTCCATTTGTCAGTGCTTGTGTATGTTTTAAATGGCAGGAAAAAGAATATTTACCTGCACAGTGGGTTGCACTGAGGACATTGGCTGGTCTAGGGTTGTGAAAGCAGACATGGCTGACATCAAAACCTCATCACTCACTAAGATGTTCCCTTGGACTAACGTTTGGATCAAAGGAGAGGGTGGAACAGTAATATATGTAGAGATCTGTTGAGCAAAATATATAAAACAAAATCTTACACTGGATATTAGGCAAGAAACTTTTCAGAAAATTCTTCAGTAACACATAGAAACAAAGTAAAACAACTCGTTCAGTTCAACTACTCACTATAAGAAATGATGTAGAAGTCAAAATTTTGTAAATAAACCTCTTCAATTAAATTATATAGCATGGTACAAAGGATAAAACATTGTTCAGCTGGCAATTAGTCATTAAACAGGAGGAAAAACTGCATTAAGCTGCAGCCCATTACCAGGCCGCAGCCTGTTTGGAACCCAGATGCTTAAGGGGTGGGTGAGCGTTTCCTTTCTCCCCTCCCCTTTCTCCCCTGTCTGCCAAGCCAGAAAGATTGGGAACTGCTTCTCTAAGGTAATGGATGACAACCACTAACAGGTTTTACATATGCTGCGATTGACTTTGGAATATAAGAGGAAACACTGGCATGTTTAGTACACAGGTATGCTTAGGTACAACTGGTGACCCAACCACAAAAAGCTCCAACATTCAGCATCGCTACCTGACGATTGGTGGTCTGAGCCTGCTGCACTGAGGTAATGGACGGGGTATACACACTGTTAGTAGCTAGGGAGACTGTAGCCAGTGAGGGGGCATTGCCTTGACACTGTTCCCGCTTATGAGTCATGAATGCTGGCAATGAGTTGAATTGCTTCTTACATTTCCCACAGAGAAATACATCTTCATCATCTGAAATCAGGGAAAGGAAAAAAAAGTTATTTAACCTGAAAGACTTCTTCCCAAGAAGACACAGAATTTCAGCAGAAAAAGTGGTAAGAAATGATTAACTAAAATTGTCAAGTTGTAGTTAGGAGAATGCTTAGCTTTCTCACAGCAAGCCCCATTTGAAGTCCACAACATGACTATTCATTTAGCAACTGTTCAAAGTTATGAAGGTGCTGGAAAAAAATGGCTTACAATCCATTCCTTGCACTTACAACTGCTGCAGTGTCCCCACAGTCACATGATTGCAGTTCGGACACTTGACAACAAACATGTATTAGTGACAGTTGCAGCATCCGGAGAAGTCAGCAGGGAAAGTTGCAAATGTGATGTCTCACTTAACTACCATGGTGATTCGACCATACCATGAAAAGGCTGGAGACAGTAGGTGGGTAATAAGAATCAACCTGTTTCAGAAAAGGTTGCACTCCTCTAAATGGTCAAATTTGTAGACTGGACATGCTTTTAGATTCATCTCTATCACTATAGGCTCAGGCACACATAATGGCTTTCATTGGCCAAAATTGCAACAGCAGCTATGATGCTACTAGTCTCATATCAATAAACCATGCTTGGTTAATCTCTCATCTAGATTGCCATAATCCATTATATATTGGATTGCCTCTGAAAACCATCCAGAAACTTCAGTTATCACCAAATTTCGCAGTAAGAGTACTGACTGGAATTGGATGTTATAACCATATTATGCCAGTTTTATGCCATATTTACCTGGTCTCAATTTTTCTCTGATTGCAGTTGAAGAGATAAATATTAACCTCTAATATCCTGCATGGTATAACACCATGGTATTTGAACAAAATTCCAATTGGTATGCTTTTAGCCATACAGAATGCCTGAGTATGGCAGGTAATTTCTCAGATGTGGGCCTTCTCAGTGATAATACTCCAAATCTGACATGCTCTGGAACCTATTTTATTGTCAACACTATGCAATAAACTTTTTAATTGTCACAGGTCTTTTAATATATTCATGATAGCATATTACAATACAGTAAACTACTCAGAGCCTTTTTGGACTCGAGTAGCATATAAATTGCAGAAATAAATTTGAATTGGATGTGCTACATAGAAGATAGTGGGAAAACACTATCCTGAATTAGCATTATGTGTCTCTTAAAAAAAAAAAAAGGTATTGGGGGAATGAAACCAAATAAAGTGGTATCTTATGCTAAATGAATTTATTTTAATGGTAGCAAGGTGATAATACATAGCAAATTAACTGCCCTAATGCAAGAGAATATAAAATTGTTTCATTAATATTGTTTCAGGATCATAATTCTTTGCATACATGGGCTAAAATAACAAAGCAGTAGTGCATGCATACATATATACAATTACTATGTTACTGCACATCACAAGGAGAAACAAGAAAGAAGTCCCAATGAAAAGACTCACCCATGGACTGGATGGAGGAAGATGTGTTGACTGTCTGTGATGATGGATCTGTAACACTTCCTTGGCCATCTAACAAGGACTGAACGGCTAGCACTGTCTGATTATCCATTCCTGGAGGGAATAGAAATCGCAGTCAGAAAATCTGTATTACTTCCAAGGACAAAAATATGAAAAAATTGACTGCAATAAAACCTATTTCAGCACATTAATTTCTAGGTTTCTTACAATGTAGGGATCTTTATTTATTCAAATACTGTACTTAGTCAAACCCAATCACAGTTCAAACTATTGGTTATGTTTAGAACTATGGTCACACAATCACCATTACTTGACACTTTTTTTCTCCCTCAAAACTGCCACTTCTTTCCTTCCATTAGGTAGGTATCCACCAGAGTAAAACATTCTCAAGGAGAATCAATAAGCATGGGAAGATTATTGTTAGGGAACCAGGTTATATAAATTGGGTTTTGTTTTTTAAAGGACTGCAAGGCATGGTATTCTATGATGTGATTAATTTCAATATCAGGATCCCATTATCTGGATTTAGCCACTAGACTAATCTTTATTTCTGTTCCTGTACGCATTTAATTACAAAACAATAGATTCCTAATAAGTGTTCAAGAAGGCAACCTTCACTTTCTCCAACTAACTATCTTCTGAACTTTAATTTTCCTGGTATAAATATTACTGAACCATTTTTGCAAATATTTTGGCTCTTTGACTAGTTTGCCAATTACTTTTTTCGACTGGAAATCAACACAAGTTTCTCCAATACAACTTTTATAATATTTATTACTAGAGAAAATCCATTTGGGAGAAAAACAAAGAGGAGTTAAGAGGAGCTTGCATTTTGTTTGTGGTTGAAGCAGCAGCAGCTGTTAGAAGAATCCATTTATTAGTATCCTATGCCATGATTTTTCTAGGTGAAAAGATCAATATTACCTTCAACAGCAAGGTCCAAAAATAATGGAATACCAGCTGATGTAGAAATTAATCCAAATAACAGCATCTCTTCAAATGGTAATGAGTACAACAATATACAAATATGAATATAATTCTGCATTAAAATAACTTGATATTCATAATCAAGCAAATTATTGCAATAAGACGGTCCTCCCTCCTACATCTGCCATCTCTTTCTAAAAATGCTAGCCTGACAGATTACTATGGAGGGTAACAGTCATAGGGGAGACGAAACTGCTTACAGCAGATTTCATAGTATTCCAATGTAGGAAGCCTAGTTACCTACAAGCAGAAGGCTTTGTTTAGATACTATACTATACCCGCACATCCTGGACATAAATTGTTTCAACTCCTACCCTCAAAACGACACTATAAAGCACTGCACACCAAGACAACTAGACACAAGAACATTTTTTCCCGAACACCATCACTCTGTTAAACAAATAATTCCCTCAAACTGTCAAAATATTCACTAAGGCTGCATTACTATTACTATTTGTCTTCTCACCGTTCCTATCACCCATCTCCTCCCACTTATGACTGCATGACTGTAACTTTGTTGCTTGCATCCTTAGGATTTATATTGATATTGTTTCCTGATTGCTTATTTGTACCCTAAGACTATCATTAAATGTTGTACCTTACGATTCTTGACGAATATATCTTATCTTTTTATGTACACTGAGAGCATATGCACCAAAGACAAATTCCTTGTGTGTCCAATCTCACTTGGCCAATAAAGAATTCTATTCTATTCTATTCTATTCTATTCTATTCTATTCTATTCTATTCTATTCTATTCTATTCTATTCTATTCTATTCTATTCTATGAATAAATTAAAAATAAACTTCATATTCTTTTATTAGCTCAAAGATTGCTAGGTATTAATTCCACAGATTGAGTACATTAAGCATATGTCCTTGGATGAGGGTATAATACAAAAGAACAGAGTAAATCTTATACTATCCACAGGACTGCTGTTGAAAATAACATCCTTATGGCAGATACTCCTTCTCAGCATAGCATTTAGGAACATTCCATGTATGACTCAGTATCATTACACAGCATATTTTCCGATGCCTACAGCACCATCATGTTAAAGATAGTTGACCACAATGGGGGCATTCCTAAATTATTATACAGAGAACAAGTTTTCTTAGGCATTTGGTTTTGATACGATATTTAATCAAGGGTATTGGAATCCTTTCAGCGGATCATTTTCCAACATTCTCCACATATGGATCTACTTACAGAAAGAGAAAGTACTAATTTAAATAAATATAAATTTCTGTCTGTCTGTCTGTCCTTGCTATGAAGAGTGAAACACCATTCTGTAATTTGTGGAGCAGCTGCTATGATCCACAAATTCCTTGTCAAAAAGATTAGGAAGCTAGAAAAGGACAAACACCAACACAAAGGCACAAATTAAATTGCCAGCATTTCCTCCAAGTAAATATCTATAGCATTATAACCTCAAATTATTAAATGGTTTGTGCATCTTAAACATAAAACCTTTTTTTAAAAAAAAATAGGAAAGTCTACTTACAAAGTAAATCTTCTTCCCTTCTGCAATATTTAAATGATAGAACTTTACATCCAGGTCTTTCTTCATACAATGGACAGTTTCACATATTACACTAAGACATTATTTATGAAGCAAATTACTGTGGTTGGATTTATGTATTATACTGAACCAACACTAAACAAACAATATTATGTAACGTAACATGAAAACCTAATACATAGTCAATGAGTGGAATTCCAAGGTATGAAAATACTTAAGGCTCTTAAAATAAATTAAACCAGTCTTCTCCAATTCTGTATATCCTCCCTGATTATCCTTAGTCAATCTTGATTATATTGCTGAGGATAAAATAAGTTCCATATATATCCAATATATGACACTAGAAGATTAGGAAAGGCTGAACTAGAAAGTCATGCTTCAACACATACTTCTTTTTACAAATGAGGTTGAGATGGCTACTGTTTCACTGTCTGCTTATGAACAAACAGGCAATGATCGTATCCGCAGATGGGACAAATGACAACATGTGCTGCTACACTAAAACTACAATTTATTTCAACACTATGGTTTGCAATGGACACTACTGGCAGCTTTAATTAAAAACAGAATATGGAGCTTCACAGAATTTCTTCTTGTCCAGTAAGGGATAAGAAGGGATTTTTATTTTTTATATTAAATCAAATTCACTGATAAAATAAATCAGCTAAGAATCATTATTATTTTTTTTAGCTTTTGTTTGGGTCAATTGAAAACTTACATGCATTTAAGTCACCACTGTAATATAGTTTGAAACTGCAAATTAGCCAATAACTTAATAAGGTTACACTTCAAGATAATATAGGAGACTAGCAATAATAATCACAAATTCCACTCCTTCACTCTTCTTCCTCCTCCTCCTCCATCCATAATCATAGTAATTATCTATAAATAAAACAAAATAAAGTATCCCTCTTGTCATGTAAGCTCTTTCTCATCACTTCCAATAAAAATATCTTGATTATAATATTGGTAGAAATATTATGTATGTGTTTTAAATACACTAAATGTTTTTCTAAAATGAAATTGTATTTGGGTTAGCTATAGTTGGAAAGGAGCTGTAAATTCATACATAAGTCTTATGTGATGTATATGCAAATGTTCAGATGATAACTAAATTTGTCATCATACTTTACAAATCACTTGAAGTACATGTGTTTTAATAAGTTTTCCTAAATCCTAGAATATACTATATCAAACATACCATTGTCAGTTATCTGTGACCCCTAACAAAAGGTGAAGATTCTGGAAACCTCAGTTATTTTTCATTGTACCAGATAAAGAGCTTTCAGCAAACATCATACATATGTGCTATATTTTAGTGCCATGTAGAAAAGTTCTGTCATTTTTCTATTTAACTAGCTGTCAATTTGATCAAAAGGAAATTACCACTGATATTTCTTTTAAAAGATAGTTGATAGAACCTGGTGGAAGCAGTAGTCTCTGATAGCTCAAACAACAAAATAAACTCAAAGGGGAGAAAATCAAAATGAGCCTGTGTATCCTGAGAATTTAACTACCTCAGAAACTTATTTTAAAAGGAAGATAATTTTAAGATCATAAGGTAGCTTTTGAAATAGCTTGAGGATATCTTGTGTCCAATTTTATTACTAGAGCTATGCTAAGCCTCAAAGATGCACTTAGTAGAGTCAAGATATCCAATAAAGCAGCACATTCAGTTCTTAAATTGTCAATATTGAGGTAATTCATCATGTTCAAGTTGAGACAGGCCTCAAAATCAAACTGTTCCAAAACAAGAATGCTGTTGTACAGACCTAATTGTTGTTTGGATAGTGATTTATTCTTTGGTATTAATTTAATCAATGGTTTTGTCAGATTTAGCTATACAGAACATAGAACAAGCAGCTTTCAAGAAGTGACAAGGAGTTCTTATAGATTGGAGTATAGGATCCAGTAATTGTTTCCTTTTAAACAAAACTGAAAGGACATTCATTTTAGCACACTTTTCTGAAAGACTTGTGATATGACAGCCAAATAAAACTGTTTCACTGCTGTGATATCACATGGCACATCAACTATAAAAACACATGTCAATAGTTGAATTTACTTGTCAAACTAGGCTAAATATTTATCTGGCTTATGTTTTAATGGCCTGGGCAATAGGGCCTAATAAATAAAGAATAATTAAAGGAAATTACTGTTCAATGCAACATACAAAATGCCTTGGGGATTTTTCTAGATAAACATGATACAATTGCTGTTTTAGAGCACTTTCAGAAGACATAATTTCATAAACTATGCTAATATGCAGATGCCATCATGACCAAGTTCACTATAGCACAAACTTCAATGGCTGCATTCACACAACAGTAGAAACTGAACCTAAACTAGCCACATTAGTCGTCCTGAGATGTGTAAATCAAGTAACAACCAATGGATGTTCTTTTAAATTATATAATATTGTGGAGAAAAATCCAGTTGGCTAAAATAGACAGGGTGCTCCATGAAATAGATTGCTGAACCAACTCATCAGGGATCCTTCTTCTTAAAACATTCAGTTTTTACAGAAGCATACAGTATTTTGGAGCTTGAGACAGTTAGGGGGAGGGAACGTAATTTGCAACCAGAAAACATTCTCAATTTTGAACTGCCGCTCAGGTAGCAACTGCATTTGCTTTTGTTAAAAAAAAAACACAACCTTTAGAGGCAGCGGTTTTCACAAATGTACGTGCCCAGACTTTAATGTCACACTAATCACTACGATGCAATTTTTCCAGGGAATGGTGGCGATGTTACACAAGCTGCATTATTCGAGAACCCAGAAAAGGCACCTTTAGAGATAAAAATGAGTTCTTACAGAGAGGAAATTAAAGTAACAAATGCCCTTTGAACGGAACTTGCAAAAGAGGAGGTGGCAATGAGGTAGCAAGCCACCGTCCCTTCTTGCTTTGGGAACAATTTCCAGGAGGACCCGAGCCGCCTGCTTGCTTTTCCGCCCCTTGCCAAGATTTGGCTCCTCCGGGATTTATCTGGTGAAACAAATTTATCCGCGAACGCAGACCGCCGGATGGTGCGGTTACTCTTCCAAGACAGACACTGTACACTGGCTGTTCCAGGAACCCTCCCTCAGCGCCAGAGATGGCTTAGGGCGGCACCGGCGCTTTCTCAGCCCCCGTCCCATCCACAACGGCGGGAGGGAGGCGCCCAGCGTGGAATAGCCGCGCTTTTTTTTTTTAAATGGACTTTCCCAGACGCGAGGCCTCAACCCGCCCGGCTCCCCGAGATATACCTTCCAGCGCCTCGAATATCGCCTGCGCCATCTTGAAGCCGAGGCAGCCACAGCAGAACAACCTAAACGGGCATTATGGGAAGACGAGGGAGGGTCGCTCCGCCGCTAGGGGGAGCGCGAGGCGATGAGGTGGGGAGGGGAGGCTGGCTCAGGGAATAGCCTAGCTGGAAGGGGCGGGGCCTCCTGGCCGTAGTGTTAGCGAAGGGGGGGGGGTCACTGCTACGTTGTCCCACAGCCTGTTCAGAGAGGGGAAACTTTTATTTTAATTTATGTAGAAGAAATGTCAGCGTTTCTTCAGGAAACTTTGTGTCTAGAGCAAAAAGGAGAGCAAAGGAAAAATTGTGCATTTTGCTATCTGAATTTATGGCCAACCTTGTTCTTTGTCCCGGTTGGCAAGAGTTGTAACCGTGATATTGCCACCAACATCAAGCTCCATTTCAGATTGAATTTGAACAGGAGATCCCATGGCTGGACCATTTGTCCAAATTTTGGGGGCTTCCATGCCTCTTCATCCATTCCTCCTTTTCTGCATCATCTTGCATGACTTGTTCATTGGGGAACCTGAAAGTTCCTATGATATTTTGTATCTTTTTTATTGGTCCCAATAAAGGTATTATTCAACTAAGGATTTGGACGTGCATTCAATAGGACCTATGTGCAGCCTAAAGGTTATTGCAGCAGAATGTAATATAGGGTACTTACATATTTTGTTTAATGTTCAGACATTATGTTCAGACAACTGCACAAGAACTGGAGGTCGTCCATGACTTTGTGTACCTTGGCTCAATTATCTCTCACATTCTCTCTTTAGATACTGAGCTGAATAAACGTATTGGTAAAGCGGCCACCACATTTTCCAGACTTACAAAGAGAGTATGGCTTAATAAGAAGCTGACGGAACAAAGATCCAGGTCTATAGAGCCAGGTCTATAGAGCCTGCGTCCTGAGCACACTCTTGAACTGCAGTGAGTCTTGGACCCTTTACACATGGCAGGAGAGAAAGTTGAACGTTTTTCATATGTGCTGTCTCCAACGTATTCTTGGCATCACCTGGCAGGACAAAGTTCAAAATAGCACAGTCTTGGAATGTGCTGGAATTTCTAGCATGTATACACTATTGAAACAGTAACGTCTACACTGGCTTGGGCATGTCGTGAGAATGGCTGATGGTCGGATTCCAAAAGATCTTCTGTATGGAGAATTAGTGCAGGGAAAGCACCTCAGAGGGAGACCACAGCTGTGATATAAGGATATCTGCAAGAATAACAACTGGGAAACCTTGACCTCTGATCGTTCAGCTTGGAGGCTAAAGACCCAGCATGGCCTTCTCCAATTCGAAGAGAAACTTGTTTGGCAGGCTGAGGCAAAGAGGCTGTCCCGGAACCAGCGAAATCTGGAGGCTGGGCAGGGAACAGAATGTATCTGCCCTCAGTGTGGAAGGGATTGCCACTCTTGAATTGGCCTTTTTAGTCACACTAAATGCTGTTTTAGGACCTCTTTCCAGAGCACAATACCATAGTCTTTTGAGACTGAAGGTTGCCAATGCAATGTTCAGACTCAGCCACCAAAGGCTGAGGATAGGATAATAGAGTTACAGTATGTTGCCACTTTCTGCCAGATATTCAACCACAACCAAAACTGATGAGACTTTCATTATGGGAGTAATTTTCTGAAACACCCAGAACATGTTCTCAAAATTTCAGATATCTCAACAACTCTAAATGATGCTCACCAGCCTAGCTTTCACCTATGGAGCTCATGTTATTTCAGAACTGCTATAAGATAATGTTCATGTTCCACTTCGTGTAGCCTCAACAATGGCCTCCATGGGAAGGGAGCCAGCCCTGAAAAATCCAAGTGTTAAAGAGTAATGGTGAAATTATCTTTGTGAATAACACTGATAGGAATCAGAAAGTTTAAATCCCTCCCAGAAAATGGAAATGCACCCTATCAAAACAAAATCTACATTTTGATGTAGCATCTGGCATGCCTTATTAATAAAGCCATATTGAGCCAACAGGAACTGTTAACATCTTTGTGATCTATCAGAGGGCAGGGTGACATGACCATCTCTCTTGACTTAAATCCATAAAATAATTCAGCCTTATGACCAAGAGATCCTATGAAATTCAGTGAATTAGTGTAGGATCTGTGTTTTGTCCAATCTATACTCCATTTTTTCTTCCAGCCTTTCTCTATAATGCCTTTTGACTAATTGTGCTAAAAACTCTTTTTATCAGATTGACAAATTTATAAACTAATGGTGATTAATCCACTGGGAGGGCACTTCAAACCTGGGAGGGTTTTAGGGGCTCACTCTATCCTCTGTCAAAACATATTTTGCTTGGAAATCTTTCTCAAACCAACATCAAAGAATTTTACTTGTTCGCCACAGATATCAAGTACCTGATTGACAAGAAAAGCAGTTAAACTGATATCCTATTTTCATATAAACTATCTGTTTACTCTTAACACAGTTTTGTTTAAAGGGTGAAAATGAAACAAGTCATAAATAATGAGAAAAAATGAATTCAGTGTCATGTGATCTGATTCCACCTATAAAGAAAATTATAAAGCAAAGAGGAATTTGTGTTGCTTTTCATTCATGTTATTATCTCTAGTAAAATAACACTTTCAAGCTTTTGAAAACAAAACTCTGCCACAAATGAAACTATGAAAACATAAAAAAGGAAGTCTCCACTTAACCTCTGGTTAGCTTCATGGGGGGAAAATCAGGAGTCTGGTAGAACATTTTTCAACAAACATTTTTTTTATTAAAAGTCATAAGACAGTTCTATATAGTTTTCTTGGCACTGTTTTAAAATGGTTTGTCACTAGAATAGAACAGAACAGAATTCTTTATTGGCCAAGTGTGATTGGACACACAAGGAATTTGTCTTGGTGCGTACACTCGCAGTGTTCATAAAAGAAAACATGCATTCATCAAGAATCATAAGGTACAACACTTAATGATAGTCATAGGGAACAAATAAGCAATCAAATCATATTAGGAAACAGTCAATATAAATCGTAAGGATACCAGCAACAAGGTTACACTACCTTCTTGGGGCACTGGTGTGTATGTATTTCTCTGTGTGTGTTTTAAATTTCCAATCTAATTTAATCCTTGGGATTTGGTAATCTTCCATTCCAATCAGATCCAATCCATTGACAATATAGACCATAATTATTAGTCCATATCATAAAATTGGGGATTTAAGACAAAGTGATGTTACATTTCTGCAAAACAGATTAATTTCCCATAATATTGAGAATGACAATTGTGATGACATGCCTTCTGGAAATGCTGTACTTTAGTAATACTATTTGGTCTGATTCTTAAACGACCGACTTCACGCCTTCTTTTAAAGACAGAATAGAATAGAGTAGAGTAGAGTAGAGTAGAGTAGAGTAGAACAGAATAGAATTTTTTTTATTGGCCATGTGATTGGACACACAAGGAATTTGTCTTGGTGCATATGCTCTCAGTGTACATAAAAGAAAAGATGCAGACAGAGAAAGAAATTGTTGAATTGCCGCTTGAATAGCCGGCAAAGGAAAAATTGTAAATACAGGACGGTACATTTTCCTTTGTCTATATAATTTAAATCTTCTCGCGAGCTTATAAAATTAGAGCGGAACTAAAATTCAGGGGTTGGTTTTCCGCTTGGACGTTATTTCCCGAAGCTCTGCTTCTATGCCTTTTGTGTTTCAGTCGAGTTGTTTCCCCGGATTGACCGGCTGCTAGATCGCAAGTGTCAAGGCTGAGGCGATGGGCGATCAGACGATTCTCAAGACTTTGCTCTACACCGTCAATTCTCTCTTGCAGCAGCGGAAATATCAGACCACGCTGGCGGTGCTCAAGGGCTTCCGCAACGGAGCGGTGTAAGTTTGAGCTGGGGATGGTCTTTCTTTCGCATTCCTGTTCCGAAACGATCGCCGAAGGGGCGATCTTGGCGATCAGGGACGAGTATTTACGCTGATTTCACTAAGAATTGAGCGGGAGGAAGCAGATTTGCAGTTGACTGCTCTTGGCTGGGCTGTCTTTGCTTTCGCTCTTCTTTATAGCCCTTCTTTGTAGGTGTAAGTGACGTTTTGGGTGGGCAGGTACAAGATTTTAATCTAATGATAGATTTTCCCGATCTTCTGTAAATAAGATTTCAAATTATAGACACAAGCTAAGTTGAGCGAACGTTCAGACTGACAGCTTGGGGTAATTTAAATAATTTAAAGTGGCCCTGGCTATGTATATATCAGTACGTTTGCTTCTTATGCTTTATCTGCATTTCATTTCAAAAGTCTTATGGTTGACTTCAAAGAAGTATTACTGACCAAGTGATAATATGTCTGCTATTAGACTGAGTTTTTATTTCCTTTTAGAGGACAGTATTGGTTCAGTATATACTGTGTTATGGTAAAACATTGCTGTATATATAAATTTACAGAACAGCAGTGAGCTTAGGTGATGCCTTCTAAGGTCTGGATACACCTAGATTTCATTTTTAATCATTCATACTTAATGCTTATCAATAAATCCTTTTTTGTTTTCTTCTTGTAGATATTTTCAAAATCCATTCATTCAACTATAATTCTAATAAAGCAATTGTTATTCTATACATTGTTTAGTAGTTATCTATCTCAGCTTCTGCAACATTGTGGCTAGATATTTTAAAATCATCTCTGGTGTTAAGAATAAAGTTTCTTTTCTAGTGGGCAATACTTCGAAACAAACTCTGTGGTTCTCTTATGAACAAGATTATCTTCCTGTTTTTGGCTGTTTCTATATTTTCAAAGCATTAGTTAACATTTCCCCCATGATAATAATGAGTATTCTAAGAAGTTAAAAGTGAGGAAGAAGTTTCAGAACATTGTTTTAGTGATACACTAAATGTGAGTATTCAGATTTATATTAGGCAAGCATGTTAAGTCTTTCAGTGTAGAACAAACTCAATCTGTTTGTGCAATTTATATCCCAATATACATGGCAAAGGAGTTGTGAAAGATGCCTTGTCATCTTGGATGACAAGATGTTCTTGTCAAGCAAGAACTCTATCCCCATATTCTGCTGTTTTCAAGTTATATAAAGCAATAATTAGGGGTCCTTGGTGCTCTCTGAGGTTGCTTTTCTTGCAGGCGGTTCATTACCCTAACTAGGTAACTTCATCAGTGCAGGTAAAGAGTGCTGTTTTCTGTCAATTTATATTGTGGTGTCTTGCCTACCTTGTGTGGGTGGGGGAAATCTTAGAGATTCTTTGGTTGGGCTGTTTACAGGTGGCTATTTGGCAGTTTCTTGATTGCAGTTATTGCTTACTCGCAATAATTGCATTCAAACAGACATTAAACTTTATTTTACTGACAATTTTATGCATTTTCTTTATTTTTGGCAGTTATGGAGCCAAGGTCCGTGCCCCTCATGCTTTGGTAATGACATTTCTCTTCAAAAGTGGAAGGTACATTTCTCGCAGCATCTTTATTCTGACACTTACAGAATAAAGTCATAGAAGTTGAAGAAGGCTACCTCATTTGTGTGCATGTTTTTTTTAAATATAGGTAGTCCTCCACTTACAACCATTAGTTTAGCGACATTACTGAAAAAAGTGACTTACAACTGGTACTCACACTTATAATCATCACAGCCACTTACAACCATCGCCACACTCACATGATCAAAATTTGGGTGCTTGGCAACCAATATGCATTTATGATTGTTGCAGTATCCCAGGGTTACTTTATTTATTTATTTATATTAAATTTATAGACCGCCCTTGTCCCTGAGGACTCAGGGCGGTGTACAGCCGGAATTAAAAAACACATAATATAAACAATAAGAACAATTAAAAATAGAATAATAAATTTCAGCTCAAATTAAAAATACCAATCCCCATAAAATTTAAAATTTAAAATACTGCTTAAGCCAGCCCGGCTTGTTTGAAAAGGTAAGTTTTCAGGGCACGACGGAAGGCACTGAGGTCTGGGATTTTCCTTATCTCGGGGGGTAACTGATTCCAGAGGGTAGGTGCCCCCACAGAGAAGGCTCTCCCCCTGGGGGTCGCCAGCCTACATTGTTTGGCTGACGGCACCCTGAGGAGGCCCTCTCTGTGGGAGCGCACAGGTCGATGGGAGGTCGTCTGTGGCAGTAGACGGTCCCGTAGATAACTAGGTCCTATGCCATGGAGCGCTTTAAAGGTGATAACCAACACCTTGAAACGCACCCGGAAGACCACTGGGAGCCAGTGCAGCTCGCGCAGGAGTGGTGTTACATGGGAGCGCCACGTTGCTCCCATCACTACCCGCGCGGCCGCATTCTGGACCAGTTGGAGCCTCCGGGTGCCCCTCAAGGGGAGCCCCATGTAGAGAGCATTACAGTAATCAAGGCGAGAGGTGACAAGGGCGTGAGTGACTGTGCACAGGGAATCCCGATCAAGAAAGGGCCGCAACTGGCGAATCAGGCGAACCTGACAGAAAGTCCCCCTGGTGACAGCCGTCAGATGGTCCTCTAAGGACAGCTGCCTATCCAGGAGGACTCCCAGATTGCGAGCCCTTTCCGTGGGGGCCAAAGACTCGCTCCCAATAGTCAGTGATGGAGTCAACTGACTATATCGGGATGCCGGGAGCCACAGCCACTCAGTCTTGGAGGGGTTGAGCCTGAGCCTGTTCCTCCCCATCCAGGTCCACACAGCCTCCAGGCACTGGGACATCACTTGATTGTCATTTGTCTTCTGAAAGCAGAAGCCAGCTTCCAACAAGCAAAGTCTTACTTAACAACCCTTTGAGTTACTTAACAAGTGCAGTGATTTGCTTAACAACTGTGGCTATTAAGGGCATAAAATTGGGCATTACTCAACAAACACCGTGTTTAGCAATGGAAATTCTGGTCTCAGTTGTGGTTGTAAGTCCAGGGCTATCTGAGGTCTTTTAGTACACGTTGTGATTTCTTCTCTGCATTATTAATGTTTATGTTTGGATGTTTTTCACTGAATTAAATATATTAGGACAGAAAAAGAAGAGATTGTCGTCCTTTTTTTTACTTAAATCAGACTATAAATATATTTAATACTGTTTTATGGATATTTATGCATAGAAACAACATTTTATAGGAAATCAAGGGGTGGGGTTATGATGGCAATCTAACAATACAATTTTGCATATATATTCTCAAGCAAGTTTCACTATGTCCAATGCAGTTTATGATACAATCATATCAGCCTTATATAGAAATAACATTGCAATCTTATCCATTGTTAATGTGACTCTGTAGTTGAAGATTCATTGATTTATAGATGTTCTCCTGACTAAATATAATAGAATTGAGCTAGTAGATATCAGTAGAATTTCCTTCTTTGAATTTTAATACTTTTAACAATCTTAGTCATGTCAGATTCAACTTAACTTCCACTCTTTGCATGTTAATTCAATGTTAATTCCAATGTTATAGTTTATACAACTATAAATGTTTTCAAAAGTGCCACAAACTGTAAAAGTTATGAACATTTAAGTACATCTCTATATTGACTAGAAAACATATTCATGCTCTTTTATTAGAATCAGATTGACTTATGTGGCTTTAGTTTTCTAATATTTTCTGAAAGTGAAATGAAGATCATTGTTACTTTTTAATGTACATCAGAATCAATGACCAATAAATATTATAGTTGATTTATAATATTTTCAGGGAAATAATGTTATGTGTAATAATTGTTCCTTGTTTCTTCCCTTTAGCCTAAAGGAAAAATTGAAAGCAATTCTTCAAGCTACCTATACTCATTCCAGAAACCTGGCCTATTTTGTATTCACTTATAAGGGTTTGATGGCCATGCAGTCACGAATGCAAGGAAAGAAGGTTCCATTTCAGTCTTTCCTTGCAGCCTTCATTGGGGGCTGGTTAGTGTTTGGGGAAAATAATAATATTAACAGCCAGGTAAGCAACTGTGTTGTTTTGTGTTAGATTTATGGTTCTACTGATCTAATGAAGAATGAAAGGGATATTAGGAAAATTTAGTAAATTGTACCATCACATTCTTCCACATTCTTATTAATTTTTGCATATCTGCCGCAGATGGGGTAGTGAATTTATCTGAATACAATTCTTTTGCCTCTTTCACTCTAGCAAATTGTAAGAAAGGGATTAGTAATCATAATAATTTGTTTAGCTCGTATGCTGCCCAATTCTCAACTACTCTGGATGTATCACAACAATCACATTACAAGAACATTAATAAAAGATAAAAGGCGGCAAGTGGAATGAAGTGAGGGGTCTCACTTTCCTGTACCAAAAGCTTGGGTGAAGAACCAAGTCTTCACAGCTCATATAAACAATAGTAGACTGGGGTCCCTTTGGGTCTTGGGGACAATCTTATTCCAGAGGGCAGGCCCTGCTATAAAGAATATCTGCTATCTATTTGCTAACCACACTCAATGAACATATTAACAAAATGTAAGTATTGTTATTCAAATGGCAAACCCATTGAGAGAAGCATTATTTCTTCCAGGATGAAAAAAAATACAATTGATACTTCACAGTGGTAGATAATTGTGGCAGAAGAATGCCGATCCATGTTGATTTTTTATTGTAAAAAATCCAGGTATAATTTGGATACTTCTTAGGAAATGTACTTTGCGCACAGTTGCATTTCTTTTGAAACCAGATGATAACCAGAAACAAACCATTGTTTTCATGCAACTGGGAAAGGATTGATTTACAGCTGATATTTCTAGCATTAGAATTGGGAATAGAGGTATATTGTTGCTGAACCTTATTAAAATGTAAGCAGACTGGTTAAAATTAAAGACTGATTTTGGTAGAATTTGTTGAATTTGAAAGAATTTGTTGATCTCCTAAACTGAAAGTTGTTTCAGATAATCTCATTTTTCTGTTGTGCTAATTGCCTAATTTTAATTCAGTATTTTTTCCTGAACAGATAAATATGTATCTATTATCTCGTATCCTGTTTGGCTTGTCTCGATTGGCAGTAGAGAAGGGTTATATCCCACAGCCCAAACAAGATCCCTTCCCACTTTTTGCTGCTGTGGTTTGGGGGATTGTTCTTTGGCTCTTTGAGTATCACCGGCACACTCTACAACCATCACTACAATCATCCATGACCTACCTATATGACGACAGTAATGTTTGGCATGATGTTTCTGACTTCCTTGTACATAATAAAAGATCTACTACCAAATAATCCTGGCAACTATTTGGATAATAACACATTCCAATGGCAGTTAAAAAGTTGTATATCTGAACATCCTTTGCAATACTGAACATTTCTTTATATTAACATTGGATATGAATGTCTACTTGGAGTCTGTCCACAATGTTTGGTATAGATTGCTGATTTCTGTTGATTAGAGCTTGAAACAGAGTATTTTACAAGCAAAATGTTTTCTTCCTTTTTTCTTCAAGATATCCAGTTTCCCATGCTATGCTATCAGCATAGGAAAATATCTCTTAATTGTTTTAAAATCAAGAAATATAAATTAAATGTTAAAAGTGAAGGATCAGATGACGCAAGTAACTTTTGCAACTAGGTGCACGATGTCATCTACAATTTCTTCAGCAACAAACAAATTTCTTCAGCAAACACATTTTCTGCATGATGGATATCATTTGATAACGAGCTTGGTCTATAGTTATGGTACTTGGAAGTGTTATTGCTTGTGTTTTGTTTCTCCATACCTCTTTTCTAGATTATAGGGCAGATAACATATCAAACAAATTTTAAAGATGCTTTTTTTTAAAAAAAATTGACTTTTTAAATTCAGTTGCATAAATATGACACAAAAATTGGGGTTTTTTAAAGTACACCATCTTACAAAATGCTTAAGATTTAGTAACGTTAACAAGAGAAAAAATAGGTTTTATTTCTTGGGTTTCTAAAATGAAAGAAGAGGGTAGATAGTATGGTGAACATAGGAAGGGTGTCAAATAGGTTATTCTTGTTGTGAAATTCTGTGTTATGATGTGTGTGTGGGGGGGAGTGTGAATACTAAAAAACTTTTCCTTGATTGAAGCTCTACCAGATGGAAAGTGATGCAATCATGCATAGCTAGAACTTATTGCAGTTGTCATACTCTGATCATATAGTCAACAGGTAGAATTCTGTTTAGCAATCCACCAAAAGTGCCAAATTGAGTATTAGATTTTATCCCATTCTTTTATTAATGAATAAGATAATTGTGTATTGCATTTTTTGAAATTTATTTATTATTAAACAAATTTATATTATCACCTGACTCGCACACAGTGACTCCAGGCAGTATATAACTTTAAAAATCCACATTTTTTTATTTAAAGAAAACCATCCTAGTGCAATAACAACAAAATCAGACAAGCTATTTGACTGGTTCAGAATGGGGTCCCCAAGCCCTCTGACAAAACCATGTCTTCAAGACCTTGTGGAAAAGCATCAGGGTAGAGGCCAATCTTATCTCTGGAGGAATGATGTTCCAAATATTTATAATCCAATCATGTGAACTGACTAAAGCTAGTCTTTCTGGGTCTTTTCCAATCTTGTACAGATGCACAGAAAAGCAATGTGGATTTCTTATTTTAAAAGAACAAAAAAATGGACTTATAGATGAAATGGAAGATCTTGCAAAATGTATTTGCATAGCAAGCATAGATCTTCCTAAAATGTTAATTTCTTTTCATAATTTCATCTCTTTGTTGTCAAACTCGCGGCCCATGGGCCAGATGTGTCACACATTGGCCATATCCACCCCCAGTTTAGCGAAGGGGGGAAAAGTTGCGATATATCACATGACGTGTCGTCACGAGTTTGGCACACCTGCTCTGTGTCATGAATACTACTAGGTGACCTCATGCACTGCACATACACACGCACTGCTGCTGCTGCTAAAAAGTTAGGTTTATAAATTAAAATATCTGCTATCCTAATCTCATTTTAGAGTAATCACTTTTAATACAATGAGTATAGTGAAAAATCTGTTTTTAAACACCATTACACAAATTGAAGCAGCTTTTTTTAATTGAAGAAAAACATGTATGTATGTGCTGGAGTCTTATTTGAAACAGGACGCTTTAACCTTGGTTAAAAAGCCAAAACAAGACTGATTATAAGGCATTAAAATTATTGGTTATGCTGTTGTACTGAGTTTTTATTTATCATTGAAAACTTGCTTGGAAGCTTTGTATTTAATTTATAGGACCACAATATTGCTGTGGCTTGTTAATTCTTTTATCACATGTCTTTACTTTGCTTGTTTGATCTATTTGTTATCTTGCACCATTAAGTGTCTGTTCTCATCAGATAAACTGTGGAAATCTATTGCCTTCTTTCTGAATTCATCTCATACAAATGTTTGAAAGCCACTATGCCAAAATCACTATCACATCATGTTTTATGTTCAAAGGAATAAATACCAATCTGCTTCAGGATATTATTGATATTTTGGGCAACGTCTGCCCTAAGCTTTCATTGGTTCTCTTCTCACATCATTGCTTTCATGCAGTGATACCTTCTGCTGCCTTCTCCCTAAACAATGGGCAGTATTTCTTCTGGATTCTTCTAAAAGTTGAAGGATCAGTATATTTTTAACCAGTACTTCAAATAGATTTTAGCTTTTTCTGTGTTTCTTTTGGGCTGCCGTCATCAAACAGTAATACTGAGCTTTCTTTTTTTAAAAAAGCATATTGTTTAAGACCCTGTCTGAACTCACACAAAGCACAGGACTGTAAAGCAAATCATATGTGATCACTCCACTACTGTTCCTATAGCTTACAGATGAGGTCGAATCCCTTCTGCCACTAATGTGACTGAACAATGCTGGTGTGTGCTAGGGAAGTGAACTAGAAGTAATGGGTCGGTCCAAAGACTCTTGGATACATAAGTTCCATTCCTCACTCTTTCAAATTGTATTGTTTAGCAAGCTAAGTATTCTGTTTGGTTTTCATGCTAATAAGAAAGAAACACAAAAAGAATAAGGCGACCGTTTGGAAATCCAGCTCCCAGGCCGCCTGTCCCATCAAAATTAACCAAGTACCAACTATCTCAGCCCTGAAGATCAAAACAGATGCATATGTGAATTGTGTTAAAAGCAGTTCAGCAAAGGTTTTACATTGAGAACATTTTAACAGGAGATCTGGAGTCCTGATCTGAGAAAATATCCATCCTTACTTAATATGCCATGATTTTATTAGGCCTGAAAAATATTTCCCAAAAAATAATAAAATAATATAAAAAGTATCTGCTATATCGTTACTATATAAATTGAGTGACTTAATTATACTATTTAAACTGAATGAAATAGATCTAGAAATGCTGTAGAGGCAGCTTTTAAAAAAATAAAATAGAAAATGAGGAAGATTAGAATAAGTCATTATCCTAATTTGAATAGGAAAAGTACAATGTCCTACATAATTCAAAGATACTCCATAATAAGGTTTTCCCCTATCAATGTTTACACTTAACTATCTATAAACACTACTTAACATAAGCTCTCTGATGTGAAGGTTCCGACATGTTTGTGGATCTTAATTGATATTGTAGGTGCAGAGAATCAAATAGTATTAACTAATGGAACAAATCATTTAACAGTATAAAGAATGTATAAGTACTTTTTTGTTAATAGAGGAACTTTTCTGTGGGTGTCATGGAAGTTTCTCCTTAGATTTTTTTTTAACACTTCATATTGGCAACAGCAAATGGCCATTTTACGTATATTCCTGAATTTAGACATTTTGGAAAATAGCCATGTGTTTTTTATGATAATAGATTTCTCCCATTCACTGGAAAAGTCTATTCTATTTTTTTGTTCCCTGTTTTCATATGGGTAGATACAAAGTTATTTTTAAAATATACTTTCCAATATAGGCTTTTTCAGGCTGTTGTAAACTAATCATATTTTTGTATGTAAGAAATATTAAATGGCTATACAGGACAAGTAGTCCTCAACTTATAACCACAATTGAGCCCAGAAGTTAAGTTGCTGAGAAATTTGTTAGGTGAGTTTTGCCTCATTTTACAACTTTTCTTGCCCCATTTGTTAAGTGAAACACTGCAGTTCTTAAATTAATAACATGGTTGTTAAGTGAATCTAGTTTCCCCATTGACCTTACTTGTCAGACGGTTGCAAAAGGAGATCACATGACCCCAGGACACTGTAACCATCATAAATGTGAGTCAGTTGTCAGGCATCTGATTGTGAATCATGTGATCATGAGGATGCTGCAATGATCATAAGTGCGAAAAATGGTCATAAGTCCCTTTTTTCAGTGCTGTTACAACCTCAAATGATCACTAAGTGAACTGTTGTAAGTCAAGGACTACCTGTAATTACCTATCCTTAAATATTTCACAGAACAGATTATCTTCTTGAAGTGTGTGGGATATTCAGGGTGTTACCTATTCTCTCTCTTGCAATAAAACGAGACTGATCATATTTTGTGCAGCAAGTGCATTTTAAAAAATAATCTTGGCTGTAAAAAGATATTGATTATGAGTCCTGACTGAACTCTCTTTCTCTCAAACCAAACACTTTTAAAGCTGTACGGGTCATCTAAATGATTCATCCTGAAAGAATAAATGCCATGGGCACTACATACCTATATAGGAATGTAACATCATTCATTAGGCTTGCTGAGTTCATGAAGTCAAGCTCATTTTGATAATTAACTGAAATTCTTTTTTTGGGGAGGGGAGAAATCTTAGTTTTATTGAAATGCATATTTTAAAAACATTTTATGTTATATCATACATCAAGTTACATAAAATCTGGTTTGTTTGATTTTGGTTTAGTGCAATGGGTGAATATGACCACTGTGGTTTATAAACATGGTGCATGGTCTAATGCTTGGCAACTTTAAGATGTGTAGATTTTAACTCATGGCTGGCTTAGAAATTCTACGCAGATGGTCCTTGACTTAAGACCATAATTGGGAAGAGAATTTTCATTACTAAGCATGTTGATTGTAAGCCACTTAGAGTTGCCTCTAAGCAAGATGGGCAACACAGAAGTTTAATAAATAAGTAAATAAAGCAAGCAAGCAAGACAGTTAAGTGAGTGACACCCAATTTTATAATCTTTTTTGCCACAATTAAGTGAATTACTGCAGTTGTTAAGTGAATCACACTGTTGTTAAGCAAATCCAGCTTCCCCCATTGACTTTATTTGTCAGAAGCCAACGGGGAAGGTCGTAAATGGTGATCATGGAACCCCAAGACAATGCAACTGTTACAAATACATGCCAGTTGCCAAGAGCCTGAATTTTGATCACGTGACTGTGGAGATGCTGCAATGATCATAAGTGTGAAGACTGGTCATAAGCTGTTGTAACTTCAAATGGTTGCTTTAAGAAACTCTGGTCTAATGCAATATGTAAACAGGCTAATGACTTGCTCAGCTTGCTTAAGAAGAAAGACTTAATGAAGGTTTAATCAGTGTAATAGAACAATAAGTTAAATAGGTACCTTTGTTTGATATCAGAGTGGTGTGTATTAAATATAAATAATTTGCTTTAAGTTGCATTCTGTGCAATTCATCTTTATTTCTCTATTTTAATTGTCCTTTTATAGTTTGAATAACCTGCAGTTTACAGATCAACGTAAGAAACATGAAAACAATAACTCTGCCCCACATTAAATATAGGAATTTACAAATGTGGAAAACTAAAAAAAGTTGAGCGGAAAAGGATATTTCAAAAAGATTAGATTCATTTTTTAAAATAAAGTTTTTGGGATGCCATATAAAATTTCCACAGTACCTTAAACTTTTTAAATTAAAGACACTTGAACAAGATCCTTATTGTGTAATTTTGTAATGTGAATATCAGTTGTAATTTAGCATCTGCTGCCTTCATTAAAATGGTATAAAGAGCAGTTGAATGTCCACATTAGAAGCAGCTGTCCTGCCTACAACTCTGCTTGCAATACAGCTACACACACTAACCATGTTATCTACTTCTATTCAAAATGACTGAAGCCGTCAATTAAATTTGCTTTAATATATAATTTTATATACTTTATCACCTACCACAATAACATCCAGAATGAAAATATGAAATATAAAAATACAAAGAAAACATGGTAATGTTTGTTAATGCAGATTGCACCAACTCTCCTTCAAAGCCAGCCACAATCTATCTGCTTGACATGAATCTAGCTTACAGCCTAAGCCATAGAGGACCTTATTCACAACCTTGGTCTTCACAAAATACACCACTATACAGTGTGGGCCTCTTGAAGCTCCCACACTGCTGCACATTATTCCATTTGGAATAATTCCAAAGCAACCCTCTACTTCCATATTTTAAAGCAGCCATCTGATAGTTCTCTCCTGCTGTTTACACCTTATAATCACACCTACCGTAAATTCCGCTGTCACGTACTTCCGTCTTGAACTTTGTAACATCCAACAGGCTTTCTCCAATATAGAAGTAGGGGGAATGGTAGCTTCTCTAGGTGGCAGACCCGACACTACACCTGTTCAATAATCCTCCCAGAATACAAAATGTGGAGATCTTCATAGCTTCATAGCTATTGAAGCTTCCAAGTGCATCCTGATAACAAGGCAAATAGTTCACAGAAGCTGCCAAACCACTAGCTCACTATTGTCTGGATCAGTTTGTCTCTCTGTTGAGGCTACCCTGTTTAGCCAATTTTCTTCTGAGCAGTTCTCTAATGATAGCCGCACAGCCATCTCCATTGCTTCCAAGTACAGCAATACTGGAGTCTCACGTTCAACAGCCATTCTTCATTTGCTGCCTTTATCACTCACTGGCTCCTTGCCATTTCCATTTGTTGCAAGGCCAGCTATTCCATTTATAATGTTCTTTTCTACCTTCTCTGTTTCCTTCTCCCTTCTTCATTAAGCTTTCCAATACTCCTGGCTTAAATCTCCCTATGCACTTTACTCTCCCCATTATAAAAATAATAATAATAATAATAATAATCCCTTTCTAATCTATCTCTTTCTTACTCCAAATAAAATCCTCAAACCACCCTATGCTCATTGCAATGGCACATTTCCTTAGGAGCCATCTTTAAAAAAAAATACAATATTGTATTAAACTTATTTTTAATCACATACACATTCCTAACAGGAGGGGGAAATTACAAAATTACAAATGTTGCAGCACCATGCAATTGTTCGCCCTGATGAACAACTACAGAGGCTCCGCAACATTCGCCCTGCCAATACCTCCCACACCTCCCACAGGAACTAGGCCTGTGGATACTCACCTTGCGAAGATCTAGAGATCCTTTGCTTTCTTGACCTGTTTTGGTGCTTCAGACCTTTGGTGAGTCTGCAGAGAATGGAGGCCTAAAGTACCACAAGATCATACCAGATCAGTAGCGCAAGATCTCACACTACTGATCTCTTGTGATCTCATGGTACTTTAGGCCTCTGTTCTCTGCAAACAGAGGCCAGGACAAGATCTGCAGCAAAAGGCTTTGCAAATGGAAGGAAGGCCTGAAGCATCGAAGCTTTCTCTCTGTTTGCAAATCCTTTTGCCATCTTTGCAAAAAGCCTTTGCAGTCCAAAATGAAGCTTCGGAGGGGCGGGGGCATCCCTCTGCACTCCGTTTTTGTGTGCGCAGGCCTTGTCCAGCAGTTTGCAGCCCAAAACGGAGCTGCAGAGGGGTGCGTGCTAGATCTTCACACAGTAAGTGAACCAGCGTGGCAGGTTGGGGGAGGGGAAGCAATAATGGAGAGCATGAGGTATTTCAGTGTCAGGGGAGGCCTTGGTTGGTCTTAAGCAGGTGGTGTGTTCCATCACTAAGGCCCCCCATAGCTTTCCTTACCTGAGTTACCTCAAGTGCACTTCACACATTCGATTAGCAGAAGGAGGGAGTGATCTTGTTCAAGGTATGAGATTCACTCCTATGAATCTTCAGGTTACAAATGGAATGAGCAGCCTCCAATTACATTCATAACTCAAGAACTATCTGTATAAGCACAAAGACAATGCAAATAACTTACTGCTTGCTATTCTTCAGCTATGTTGTCTTCAGATAAGCCCTTTAAGGGCTTCATAAATAAAATATTTTTTAAAATTTAAATCTTGCAAAATGTTTCAGGAAAATAATTAAGGCCTTCTCTCTCATGTTTCAACATTACGTAGAAAATGTGAAGCAAAACATAGACAGTGTGCTTTACATATTAGAGCTGTGTGGATTACATGCATTTTCCATTAAAGGAACAGCCCTTGATTTCTATAGAATTTCTTAAATGTAAAGGCCAAATTGAGCAATTACATAGAGTTGTCTGAAATATGTTCCTTGTTTTGTTTGTTCATTCAAGGAAGATATTATCGTGTGATGATACCAATGTGAACAGCTACGTATGCCTATTTAAAATAATTTCTCTGACTTTATCCCCATGGCAAGAAATATTTTGTTGTTCATGTGGAAGAAAAGGGGTAATTTGTGTGATGCTAAGTAGAATAGCTACCAGAAGAAAAACTTCAAACAGTTCTGCCACTGCTTGCTTAACACTGTAACTCCCCAAGGCTGTTTGTGAATTAAAGTTGCTCTCCTTTATAAAATATTATTGTATTATGCACATAATGTACACATTCTTTTTATATTCTTTAAATATACAAAGCTTCAAAATAGATATTACAATTAAAATTCTGTACATTTGAGATGAAAGGCATTGACTCTTTTTTTAGTTATTTCAAGAGCAATGAATTGACAAAGAGCTTGGGGAAAAACAGGATTTAGGAACTACAATAAATGAAAAACAACTTCAAGCTTTTAAATTGTTGCTTTTGGCCCCGTGTCATCAAAGTCATTTTATGGCTTTATTAGTATGTTGTTTGTGGATTCTAAATCTTGCTCATGTATGCTAATCTCCTACACAATCATAAAATTCTTAGTTTTCTATAAATGAAGGAAACTCAAATAATGCTTTCAAAACACAGATCGGTATTCTCTATATTATGGTGCAGAATCTAGAGCATAACAACTAATGCCAATTTTTAAATGTATCCCATCTATACAATTAGGTCAAATTTTGAACAGGAGAGTGAATGTGATGTAAAAAGTTTCAATATCTATATTGCACTACCATATAGCAAAAATTGGCCAGATGAAAACATCTAATTCACACAGTGACATAAGATGGTGAATAAACATAGAGGGTAATAAGGAAGGAAAGAAATTGGTTTGTGTACTGGCAAACAAAGAAGAAATACATGTAAAATTTTCCACTCAACTCTTTCAATCTTCCTGCTTAGGAGAGCATAAAAGATATTGGAAGCAAGTTGATACACTTCTATGTCCTGCCTGCCTTCCATCCAGGGGTGAAATCCAGCAAGTTCTGACAGGTTCTGGAGAACCAGTAGCGGAAATTTTGATTGTTTGTACAGAGCCTGTAGTACAGTGGTTTAAAGCACCCTGTTATTAACATCTATTAACATCTGCTGCTTGCAATTACTGCAAGTTCGAATCCCACCAGGCTCAAGGTTGACTCAGCCTTCCATCCTTTCTAAGGTGGGTAAAATGAGGACCCAGATTGTGGAGGCAATAAGCTGACTTTGTATAAATATACAAAAGTATGAAGGCTATTGCTTAATGCACTGTAAGCCGCCCTGAGTCTCCGGAGAAGGGCGGCATATAAAATCAAATTAAAAAAAAAATCAGCAAATACCACCTCTGGCTGGCTCCAGAGTGGGATGCGAATGGAGTTTTTGCAATATCCTTCCCCCAGGAGTGGGGAGGGAATGGGGATTTTGCAGTATCCTTCCCCTGCCACGCCTACCAAGCCACGCCCACAGAACCAGTAGTAAAAAAATTTGGATTTCACCACTGCTTCCATCCCATACACTAATTGAAAATATTATAGGATTGACAGCTAGTCTTGTTAAACCCCAAACTACTGTACATATTCTCCCTCCTGCCATTTTCCTTTTATTGATTTCTGAAAAGGAATATATTCATTGGATGCACACTATTTGCCTTTCTTTTGATTCAATATCATTTATGAAGCTTTGGAATGACTTAGTGGAATTTAAAAGATCCCATTCTGCTTCCAAGTACAGCTCTGGGTTATCTTTTACGATCACTTTTGAAATCAACAGAATGATGCTGAAGAAAAGATTCAACCCTTGCTGTCCTGGAGGGAATAGCACTGGTCTGCTTGTCTGCTTATTCTGGACACAGTTAAGCAGACTCATTAACCCTGAATAAATGTACACCGTGAATTCGTAATTAAAACTTTTTAATTCCACTGGGGGCTTCTGAGCAACTTGCCATGGGGGCTGCCTTCCTCCTACCCACAAAAATGACATCTTTTGTAACAGTAGGAGGAACAGCTGGTGCAGCAGCTGTGTCTAAAAACTGCATAATAAGAGACTTGCAGAGATGGGGAAATGAAGAACTATCACAAAACTCTGCTGTAATTTCTCACAGATGGGGAGGGGGAAAAAAAAACTCAAGGTATAGACTGCATCCATCTGGTCAAACTGCTCTTCATTTTGCAAAACTGTACCAGCAATGGTTAGCCTCTGAGACAGCATTTGTATACGTTGACGATGTGACCGTCTGCTAAAATGAAACTGAATGCTGATCTCAAAATATCCTTTCCTATAAACATAAAACCAGCCAAGCTTTCTTTGTTATTTAAACAAAGAATTCTGTAGTCACATGATCTCTTGGCCCAGAGTTATGAAAACTATGGGCTTTTAAAATGTAACAAGTATGAAGACAACTGCCTCCTAATAGCATGATTTTTAATTGGTTTGTGTTGTACCTTATGATTCCTGATGAACGTATCTTTTATTTTATGTACACTGAGAGCATATGCACCAAGACAAATTCTTTGTGTGTCCAATCACACTTGGCCAATAAAAATTATATTCTATTCTAATTGCACTATACTTTGTGAATGGTTTAATCAAGGTGGGGGGAGGAGGCATCTTTCTGTCTATCATCTACCTACCTATCTACCTACCTAATTTCTGTACTACCCGTTTCATCTGTGACACTGAGCAGTTTCCAAATAAAACTATACAATCCTATAAAAAAGACAAGAGTCAAAATACAGAATCAAGAAACAGTTAAAGCAGAATTAAAACAAAATTAAACAGTAAAAAGTTTAAAAAGGCAGATGGCTTTTTAAAGGCTATGGTATCATGCTACAAGGATGCAGCTCAGCATGAAAAAAAAGCCATTTGTTTGTTTGTTTGCTTGGCTCCTGATGACTGCCTGGACAAATCCTTGCAGTTTTCCTGACAAAATTTTGGAAGTGGTTGGCCAGTGCCTGCTTCCTAGAGTTGAGACAGAATGACTACACAAGATCATCCAGCTGGCTTCATGCCTGAGGTGTGATTAGAACAACTCAGGCTCATGGTCAAGTCTGATGCCTTAACCAATATGAGAACCAAACTATCTCTCATATTAAATATAAAGGAAAATCGGGTGATTGAAAAATAAAGTAAACGTCAAAATAGTAAATAATCCCTCAATGTTAAACTAAGAGCAGGCTTCAGGTTACACTGAGCCATAACATGGTTGCACCTAATGTGACTTTTACATTTGCACTCTAGTGTTTCCTATCTCAACCATGACTCCAGGCTACATTAGAAGCCAGAGGGAATAATTTATAGTGAGCTCCTTCTTTCAACTACTTGAAGTGAGTCTAGAGATTCAAGACGTGAACCACACTGCTTGTAGTTGTCCCTATTGTTCCCATCATTGTTTACCACCCGCATATTATACAGAGTTGGAATGGGAACACAAATAGATTGAGGGGGAGGCTCAACTATTCCCCATTCTAACCATAGGAACTCTCCCCCACATTGGAGTATTTCGTATTTTCAAAAAAAATAAAAATAAATTCAGTTTGAAAGCTATCACAGAGATGACTCATCCAACACTGAGGCTGAGAGTAATGATGGGGATTTGTTGGGTTATCTTGTAAAGCATATATAGGCAAGTACCTTTCCTATCTTCAACTACCCATGTCCCCCCAGAAATAAGACAGGGTCTTATTTTCTTTTGAAACCCCCCCCCCAAATATGGCCTTGGCCTTATTATTGGGGGTTTTATTATTTTTGAGGTGCAGGACCTCAAAACCTTGGGCCCCGGCAGGGGGACTGGTGCCAGAGCACCGACCAGCTGCTCTGCTGGTGCTGCTCAGACTGCTGTCTCTAGCAATCGTGGCAGCTACCCAATGCCTGGAAACTTTTCTTTTCTTCCACCACCACCACCATTCCCGTAAAGTTGTCAAGGCTTGGTTGGGTGGAACGATGCCCCAGAGGAGGATCCCGAGTCCGACTCCCGAGTTGAGGCGATGCCCGGTGCGGGGGTCAAAAGGGAAGTGAGCGGGGCTCATCTGGCACAGGGCACAAAGGCCAACAACACGTGTCTTCTCAGGCTCGGCCATGGCTGACATTGGCTGGCACCTCTCCGGCCAGCTCCACCAGGCTCCACGGCATCATGGACGAGAAAGGCTCCGGAGCACAAAGCAGGAAGGCGGAGTTTCCGGCAAGCCTGTACACACGCAAGCTCTGCATGATTTGCTTTGTGTGTGAAAGGAGGGCAAGGGGGCAGGAGATGTGCAGCAGGGCAGCCCGGGGGTCTTCTTGGACCTTCCTTCCCCCCACCCCACTTTCCCAGCTGCCAACCAAAGAGGCTGGCTGGATTGCGCTGGATTGGGCTTGCATGA
This sequence comes from Ptyas mucosa, assembly GCA_012654045.1. Taxonomy (NCBI): domain Eukaryota; kingdom Metazoa; phylum Chordata; class Lepidosauria; order Squamata; family Colubridae; genus Ptyas; species Ptyas mucosa. Next base: position 3,482,247 of record WNWU01000162.1, on the reverse strand, counting down.
CCGCTCTCAAAGCGGCCAAGGGGGCCAGGGTGGGGGTCTCCACCCTGAGGGTTGCCTGGCCAGCCTTGCCGAAGTTCTCCCGAGGCCCCCCCAGCCAGGGATGTGGTGGGATGTGGGTTGCAGCTCCTAGAGCCGAAGCAGAGAACAAAAGGATGCCCGAGAAGAATTTGAGAAAATTCAAGTTCTCAAGTTACATACCTCTCGGGGTGGTGGGGGGGAGGAAAGGAGAGCAGAAGCAGCAGCGCTGGCTTGGATTGCAAAAGCCACAGACTGGCTCAATCGCATTCCTCTTGCAGAGCAAACAGTAGATCTGGGGTTTGGGCGAGCAGCAGAATTCTTGCTTCTTGGCCGCCCCACCCCTCCCCACCTGCCACTCCCCCTTGCCAGCTGAGATCGACAAGCCAGGTTCAGGGAACTGAACGTGCTGCTGCCGCCCAGGAGAATAAGAGCATAAGAAATTGGTGCTCTCGCAGCGCCTCCTCTCTCTCTTCTTCTCCCAAGTGGCAGCAGTGTGACGGCTCACCGAATCTGGCCTGCTGATCGCAGGCAGCAGCGCCTCTGTTCCCCCTCCCTTCCCCCCTGCATATGTGTCTAAGTATTTTGGGGGGCTTATTTTGGAGGGGGGCTTATTTTAGCACATGCGCTTGAAAGCCCAATTGGGCTTATTATCCGGACATGTCTTAGTTTCAGGGAAACACGGTAACTATTGTATATCATTTGCTTCTTGCTAAAGAGGATATTGTTTATTCATAAACAATAAAAGTCTACATATAGAGTAGCTATCCAATTTTTATAGACACCAGGGAATGGTCCCAAAGTCATCCATCCTTTAGAGCAGTGGTTCTCAACCTTCCTAATGCCGCGACCCTTTAATACAGTTCCTCATGTTGTGGTGACCCCCAACCAGGGGTGGGTTCTAAATATTTTTACTACCGGTTCTGTGGGCATGGCTTATTTTGCGGGTGTGGCTTGGAGGTCATGTGACTGGGTGGGCGTGGCTAGCTGGGCATGTGACCGGGTGGCCATGGCTATGTGTATAGGGACTACTCAGAGGGCTGAAAAAAGTCATTTCTGACAGATCCTCGCACTTTTGACTGGTTCTCACACTTATGACCATCCTTACATTTATGCTGGTGCAGCATTCTTAACAACCATGTCACTCATTTCACAACTGCTTCTCTTCACCATGGTGACAAGATAGGGCAAAAACGTAAAATGTGAGGACAGTTGTAAGTTTGAGGACTGGTCAAAAGTGTGAGGACCAGTCAAAAATAACTTTTTCAGCCCTCTGAGTAGTCCATGTGCACAAAAGGACTACCCAGAGGGCTGAAAAAAGTGATTTCTGACAGGTCCTCGCACTTTTGACCGGTCTTTGCACCTATGACTGGTCATCATTTATGCCCATTGTAGCATTCTTAACAACTGTGTCACTCATTTCACAACTGCTTCTCTTCACCATGGTGACAAGATAGGGCAAAAACATAAAATGTGAGGATAGTCGTAAGTTCGAGGACTGGTCAAAAGTGCGAGGACTCAGCCCTCTGAGTAGTCCATATGCATAAAAGGATACAGCAATAGAGAGGAATGAAGGGAGGGAAGGGAAATTAGAGTAGGAGTGAGGGTAAGAGAGGGAGGAAGAGAGAAGGAAAAGAAGAAAGGAAGAGGAAGTAGGGAGGAGAAGAAGAGGGGGGGAAAGAGAAAGTAAGAAGGAAAGAAAAGAGAGAGGTGGTAGGTTTGAGGAGAAAGATTGCTGTACAATAAAAAAGATGAAAGGGAAGAAAACCAACCCCAAACAAATATAAAGATATTAAGATAAAGAATGAATTGTTAAACTTTAAAGAATAAAAGAGAACAAATATGAATAAATAGCAATAATTAGAATCACACATACAAACATATAATGTATTTTCTTTGAACAGAGTATTTGGCCAGTTCACAAATTTAAACAGTGTTTGTCATTTCAATTAAATTTACAATTTCTATATTACTTTTTTGCCATATTTATTCCTCATCTATTTTTAAAAAAAACCAATATTACCCTTCATCCTTATCTCTAATCTTAATCAAATTCAATTTTTCCCTTCTATTCTATATTATACCCCTTCGCATTGTCATCTATTTTTATATCCATCCTCACATTGGTTATTTATGTAATTATGTAATACAGTTGTTTAATACAAATTCAACATTTTAATATAAATCAATTAGTTATATAACTATCTTTTTTGTATATTAATCAATATGAACATGAATATTCCAATTATTTCCATGCAATCCAATTTCTTACAAATCAATTAATTATATTTACCAATAATAATAAACCAGATAATTTCCCCCATATATTCCTCCAAACCACAACTTAACCATTTCTGCTTTCAACACAATATACAATTAATCTCAATTATTACAGTTCCCAAGTTAAATAGAGCTTTTTTTCTTTTGTGTTTTAAAATCTTGAACTCTCCTCTTTTGCCCTAGATTTCCCACTATTTGCAGTTTTGCACCTACTTTTTTGGTGAGGAAAAAGAAAAAGAAATCTCTCTCCCTGCTTCATTTTGTCACGTTGCAGCAAAGACCCTGCTTTACTTTCAGTTTCCTTTTAGCTAGGGAAAAAAAAATGCTCCAGCAGGCAAAGTTTGCTGCAAAAATTGCAGCAGGCAAAGTGCTTGCAAAACAAGAGCTTGCAAAAGAGCCTGCGCAAAACAGCTGAGAGCAAATCAGCTGAGAGTCGGGAGGCGGATTAATTTTATGGTAATTAACCTATGCTGAAGCTGAAAGAGGCTGTTTTTTCTATTTTTGCAGGCACCGATCTTCTCATTTGTTTTCTTTTAACACTGATCAGTTGTAGGGCGGCCCTTTGAAGCCCCGCGGCAAGAATTTAAACAGCTTTTTTCCCCTCTAGCCATCAGCTGGGACTCAGGAGGCAGCAATAGATTGGGAGTGGGTGGGGAAAGCGACCGGCGATCCAACAGAGGCAGAGGGTGAGGGTGAGTGAAAGTGGGGGGGGCGAGAAAGGGCTTTGGCGACCCCTGTGAAATGGCTGTTCGACCCCCAAAGGGGTTGCGACCCCCAGGTTGGGAACCGCTGCTTTAGAGAAATTTGCCAACAAAGACAGAGGAAAGTCCTAGAAAGTCCCACTCTTCTACTTACATTTTTAACGTCCTTTTAAAACCAGCCCTTTTATCCAATGATGAAAAGTCAAGAGCTACAGTAAGCCGAGGGCTGAAGGGAATGAAACATTTGTCATAAAATGTAATTATGGGTTCCTTTTCCAAGGCCAGAGACAGAAAGAGTTAAATTACATTTATTTTGACAAATTATATCCTGTCTTTTTTTAAAGTAACAATTAAAAATCTTACAAAAGAGTTAGAGTCATTCTTTAACCAAATCAAACAGAAACGTCTTGGCTGAAGAGTAATTTTTCAGGATCATTTTGGGTGGAGGGTTGGAGCAACTTCAAAGAAAGAACATTTCAGAGTTTGGGAGCAACACTGGAAAAGACTTGCCTTGTATCCAACAAAAGGGCCCCAGACAGTGAGAGCATCATGAAAAGGGTGTTGCCTGCTGACCTTAATAACCAGATAGGTTTTTCTGATAGTAGAATTTTTTTTTTATGCCTCTTAGTCAGTTTTGATTCTTGGCAACTGCCTGCAGTTTTCTTAGCAAGATTTGGAAGTGGTTGGTTCCTAGAACTGAAATGCCTGTTTCCTAAGATTGAAGTGACAGTGATTGTCCCAAGATTCCCCAACTGCCTTTGTGCCTAAGGTGGGACTAAAACTCATAGTCTCCGGGTTTCTAATCTGGTGCCCTAAACACTACTCCAAATTGGCTCTCATAGGAGTAAAGCTAGCCCTTAAATAATTGTGGGCTATGCCTTTTAAGGTATTAACAGTTTTAATTGGCACCTAAGTCTGGAACATGAGCAACTAACAGAGGTCTTTCAATAAAAGTCCATGATTGTCTTAATGTAGGACTAGGATTTTGAGCTCAATCACCAAACCAAGTATCTCTCTTAATATTACTTCAAGAATCATTGTTATCCTTCCACTACTTGATCACAACATTTTAAAGCCTATTTATTGCAGAACAAAAGGCTATTTAACAAGTTATTTATTATTTGGCATATCCTTATAATAGTTGTTCAACTAGTTTGAAAATGTTCATCATACTTTTGCTTGAGCCTCTTTCTATAACAAAGGGCCTCGAATGCTTAGGATAGCTGTGGGAAACTGTTTGGTATCCAAGGAATGAATTTGCTTATGGCTATGAGTGTGGGTCAAAGGACCTGTATGGGATAATGATACAAAGTGACCAGGGGCATACCAATTTAAAAGGAGAATTGAGATCTTGCATTTTTCCTGGATTTTTGAAGGAAGTTTGTGATTTTTATTTTATTTTAAAGTACAATTAATTTTATTTTAGGGCATGCATGACTTTATATTTTTTCTTTCCCCAAAAGTGTGAGAAATATTGTCACAAATTTTCACAAATTCACAAATATTTCACAAATATTGTCACAAATTTGAGAGGAGGCTCCAAGAAAAAGGAGAAATAGGCTTAGGCCGTTGTTCAGTTGCACTGTTCCCATGATCTGGCGGAAATCATTTTGCAAGGATTGTCTGCCAATATCTGAGTTGTTACAGCTTAAGCTTAGTCATCTCATTCTCTGCTAATTTATCTTTCAACTGCCTGTCAAACATCTTCTCTAATGATTTTGAAAATAAATTTTACCTTAATTATTAGTGCTTATAGTCAGCAGTCCAGTTCATCTGATATTTTTTTTACAATCCAAGGCTGTACACAAAATTGCATAGTACACAAAACTGTCTGCTACAACGTCCTACCTGTCAATGACTACTTCAGCTTCAACCATAATAATACACGGGCAAACAATAGATACAAATTCAAGGTAAACCGTTCCAAACTCGATTGCAGGAAATACGACTTCAGCAACAGAGTGGTCAATGCCCGGAATGCACTACCTACTCTGTTGTTATATCCTCAAACCGAGGACTTCACCCCATTCTTAAGAGGTCTGTAGGGGGCATGCCTAAGCGCACCAGCATGCCTACCGTCCCTGTCCTACTGTCCCCATTTATTTGTACTCATTTCCTGTGTTTATTACCATGTTTATACTTATATCTGTTTTCTCGTACATGTTTGACAAACTAAATAAATAAAATGAATAAAGACCCTCACAACATTTTTTCCAGCAACAGAATTCAAAAGTATCAATGTTTTTCATTCAGAATTTCTAATAATCCAGCTTTCACCATCATATGTTACAGCTGGGAAAACTATAGCTTTCACAATTGGAAGAGTGATATTTTTGCATCTTAATATTTTATTTAGATTTATCATTATCTTTCTCCCAATTCACCATCCCTGTGAATTTTTGAGCCAAAGAAAATAATTACTTCAAATTCTTCTCTACCTATTTGCATTATACTGTTTATTTTTTAGCAATGAACAACAAACCGGCTTTTGCATTCTTCCATTTATATCTTGAAGGGATTCCTTAAGTCAAACTCGATTTCATTGAGGGACGCATCAAGGTTGTGTTTGACCTCAGGGAGGGGCGTGGTCAGGGTGGGCGTGGCCAGCTCAACATCACTCGTGTTGGAGGCACCTGTGGTGGCCCGAGCGCTCTGCCAGAGAAAACGGGCTCCCGAGCTCAGTTTTAAGCTGCAATGGCCTCCTGCAGCCCTCTGCCAGCGAAATCAGAATTTGGGCGGGCCTCCAGCAGCCCTTGCAAACTCCATTTTCACTGGCAGAGGCACTGCAGGCTGGCCCTTCACTGTTTCTAGGGCAGGCTGGTGGGCCAGATCTAAGCACCCTATGGGCTGGTTCTGGCCCTTGGGCCTTGAGTTTGCCACTCCTGCCTTATGTCTTCCTTGCTTTCACCAGCATATCTAGGGTCAGTGGTAATTCTTCCTGCAATTTTACTTCCAATTTCTAATCCACCATTTCTTTTGATATAATCTAGGTATAAATTAAATAAATAAGGTGAAAGTATATAATCTTTGCATATTCCTTTCCCAATTTTGAACTACTTAGTTCATCTTCTAGCTTAACTGTTGCTTTTTTATCATCAAAGAAATAGGCAGATAAGGTGGCTTTATATACCCATATTTTTGAAGGCCACCCACAATTTGTGGATAATAAGAGTTAAGAGGTCAAGTCCAACCCCCGCACGATTTTCTCCCCATCACTGATTGCATGATGACTCCATGAGGTCATCAATCCTACCCATATGCATGGGGACTTCAACTTCCATAATTCCTGGCTGGTGATGTCAAGCTCGTAACATTTGAGAGCCAGTTTGGTCTAGTAGTTAAGGCTCCAGGCTACAAACCAGGAGATGGTGAGTTCTAGTTGGGTCTTTTACATGAAAGCTGGCTGGGGTGACTTTGGTCTCTTGCTCAGCCCAACCCACCTCACATGGTTGTTATTGGAAAAATGGGAGGAGGAGGGAGTACTATGTATGTTTGCCACCTTGAGCTTTTTATAAAAATAAATTAAATAAACAAACAAGCAAGCAAGCAAGCAATGTAATAAACATTGCCTTGGTGGCGCAGCAGATTAAAGTACTGTTAAGTAACACCAGCTGCCTGCAATTACTGCAAGTTCGAATCTTACCAAGCTGAAGGTTGACTCAGCCTTCCATCCTTCCAAGGTAGATAAAATGAGGACCCGGATTGTGGGGGCAATAAGCTGACTTTGTATAAAAAAGAACACCGCTTTAGGGGGCCTCTGAAAGCCCTACTAAGCAGGTATATACAAAAGTATGAAGGCTATTGCTTAATGCATTGTAAGCCACCCTGAGTCTCCGGAGAAGGGCGGCATATAAATCGAACCAATAAATAAACAATAAATAAATAAACCCAAACATCTGAAATATTCACCCTATATTTCTCTTTCCTTTCACCGGTGTCTCTCCCTATTCTTTTCCTTATTCACTTCTTAGGATTTAGGTGTGAGAAGACAAAAAATCATCCCTTTTCATATGCAAAAAACTCAGTATAATCAATAAAGCAAAAATAGACATCCTTTTGAACTTCCTTGCCTTTTTCATTGTCTTTTGTATGTTAATAGTACAGTTCACTTGACCCATTTATTCCAAATTCAGTTTGTACCCCCATAGACTGTTGAAATCTGCATTGCAAAATCTTCAGCATTATTTCACCTGCCTGTTAGATAAGGATAATAGCCCGAGCATTCTTTAGCATTACCTTTTTTGGTACTGAAATATACAAATAGATGTTTGTCGGACCCTTAGCCACTCCTTTGTTTGCTATATCAACAGATATTATCTTTCATGCATCATCATCCCTTTCCATCTCCTTTTTCCAGAAGATCTTTGCTTGTTTTATCATTTATTGTGCCCATCTAAAGAACAAAGTTTCCTTTGATTTCTGCAAATTTTTCAAATTAAGGTCTCAACTATTGAATTTGATTCCATTGATTATTTAAATGTTTCTCTTTATTTCCTTTTGCTTTTCTCTGGAATTCAGCAAGTAATTGGACAGTTTTTTTGTTTCCCTTGCCTTTTGTTTTCTGTCTTTCTTCAGCTATTTTGAATGTATCAAGAGCCAGCCATTTTCCCTTTGTTTACTTTTTGCATTTTGGAATATTTTTATTGGCTTCATCTTTGAAGGTATCACAAATTTCAACACAGGGTACCTCAAGCACTCTAACCGAAACTAAACTATTAAGCCTGTTCTTCAACTTCGTTGTATAATTGTATGGAATATTGCTGAGGCATAACTTGTGGGTCTGATTTTGCTTGCATTAAGTTTCTGATTTTGCAAGAAAGGTTCACCAGTTAAGCCACAGTCAGCCCCAGAATTTCTTTTTTGAATGAACGGAACTTCTTCATCTTTCTTTGCAAAGTATATTGTCTATTTAATATTGATGTTATCCATGCAGTGATGTCCTTTTGTTGAGGCTTCTTTTAGGTTACAGAAAGCAAACGAGATATTCAGGGCACATTCTGAATAGGAAACATATTACCGATTAAGTGCTGCATGGTTTTAAAGCTGTCAGTGTTTCCTTCATTGAGTCTATATCCTGGTTTGTTTTAAATGCTGAAGCAATTGAGTTACCAGGTCTGAGCAGCAAGATGCTAGGCAATAACAAGATATTAGAATAAGTATAAGTTTTCTGTATCTCTTAGATGCCTTCTACTACTCATCTGGATTTTTACATCCCCAGCTCCAGTTTGGAGGGAAGAGTGCCCTCCAATTCTGAATTGCAATATAACATAATTTTAATTCATCTTTATTTTTATCTATAGCAGAAAATGACAAGTTCTAAATGGACTTCTTTGTATAGAATACCAATACAGGTTTAGACTTTCAATTTTTATATGACACATATACAAGTAAACCAGAAATACTAGTTCGTTAAATCTAATCAGAGTAAAACCTGCTTATGTTGTTTTTAAAGCTGTCAGTTCAGCTATTAGACTTTTTCAAACAACAGAACTTTGCCACATTATATTGTCAGGGAATATTTATAAAATTGAATCATAGGCAACTTTTTTAAAAATAAAAAGAAGCAGCACACTAACCCCACTGCAATATTAAAACATGATTAGGAATAATTTGATGGATAAACATCTACATTTCAGGTATGAACATAAAACAAATACTTACAAATGCTTTCAAAGTTAATGGACAATTTAAAATATTATATAATGCGATTTATCTTCTAATGACTAAAAAGTGGCTGAAATATTGTTTTTTCAGTTGATACTTTTGAGTAATACTAATAAAGGGAATTGTTAGTAGTTACTTGAATTCTAACTTTTCAGCAAGTTGTTTGTATCTGAAACAAATAAGAAATCCAACAGATAAAGCATTGCCATTTGATCTGACTTCATTCCAAGGAAAGTTGATATTTAAATCCATCACATAATTATTAAATACACAAGTAATTCATACATCTTTTTGCTCTCATTCACTATGTTCAAAATGCACAGTATTTTAGGCATGGTTTATAGTGTATTTCATGCAGTGTCTTGAAAGCATCTCATACAGCAACAAATACAAGTGAACCATGCAAATTCCCTTTAGCAAAGCAGGGTATTAACCCTGATATACTTACGTTTTATTAATCAGATTAGTATACTACTAGAAGAAAAAAACATGGAACAAAATGTAGTACAGTGCAGGTGCAATGACCTTATTTTCCTCTTCAGAGGCATTAGCCAATGTAACCTGGAGGAAGTATTTCCCAATTTCACATATGACAAATAGATTTCCTGCATAAAAGCAAAATATATCTACTAAACTATCTCAACAGGAAATTGCTTCAGGGCACTATCAGAATGCCACTTCACCCTTTAGAATCTTGGATTTTTAAAAATTGTTTTATAATATAGGTTATCAACCTAACACACATTAGAAGACACATAAAGTAACTTCATAATCTTGACCATATTTTCTGGGTGTATTTTTGAAGCCAAATGTTTATTTCCTGATAGTAATATGCTGTTATCTTTTTTCTGACTTTGAAATTTTAGCTTAAGAAATTTGAGATGAAACTCCACTGGATACAGTAGCTGTTAGTAAAAACTAAGTTCCTAATGCATACAACAACAACAAAACTAAAGTTTAAGAGACAGAAAAAGTAACAACACACTCCTATCAGGAAATAAACATTTGGCTTCAAAAATACACCCAGAAAATATGGTCAGGATTATTCTTGAAATAAAACCATGAGAATCTATTTTTCCCATCATCTTACTGAGCGTTCAGTAGTTTTGATCATAGGAATGAGATGTAAAAAGGATATTAATGGTAATTCGATGCACCAATAGCAAACATTATTTAATTACCGCAACTAATACTGCAATGCAGTGAGAAAGAAAACAATAATATGTAATTTCAACACATGTGTCATATGTGTCTGAATTAGAGAGAGGATATTTCTCTGATAGAGTATATATTTGATTAGTAAAAAGTCCAAAGGTCCTCAATCTGTCCTCTCAATAGAAGGTTAGTGAAAATGTCTCAACCCTGTTGTTTGTCAGTGTAGCGTAAATTATGATTGAATGGTCTGGCCAGTAACAGATTGCTGCTATATACACTACTACTCATATACATTACTTGATATTTTACATACACTGTAGTTTGCAATAATCTCTTGAATGTGTAAATTAAATCTATTGGAAAATATTATATCCAAACTTACTGCGGAAAGACTGATCTGTAATGGGCAACCTGCATTTCTTATACTGTACAAGGCATATATTTCAACGAAGTAGCAACAGACTTAGCTTTAACAGGAAATAAAAATCCCCTTTCCAAATAAAACTAATCACCAACTTACTGTCCCTGGCAATAAGCATGTTTGTATGTAAAAGACGCTTGTACGCATGCTCACATTTAGCATGCTGATTAAAAGTTTATTTCAAGATGTTTGTACGGTTCTCCTTACAGCAATAAAGAATAGCTGCGTTTTTATTATTTATTTCCCACTCTAGTCTATACCCACTCTATAGATCTTGGGTATATCCTTTGTGGACAGTACAATAAGCTGGTCCGAACTTCAGAAGTTGTAGGTGCTCCACCACTGGAGGCTTTTAAAGAGACTGGACAGCCACTTGTCTGGAAGGGTCTCCTGCTTGAGCAGAGGATTGGACTAGAAGACCTCCAGAGTCCTTTCCAACTCTGTTATTCTGTTATTCCTTACTTTTTTAAAGCTTCCACTGTTGACTAGGTGCTGCCACCTATCTGGGCTACACAAAATGAATGGGGAGAGGAGGAACAGAACTGAGCTGAGTGGAAGCAGAATGCAGAAATGTTATAAGTCCGAATTCACGATCCCGCCTAAAAAAAAAAAGAAAGAAACGTATAAAATGGCATGGACGCCGTTTCAATTTATTCTGATTCTGATTCACACGGCGTGGCAAGGATTTAAACTACAATGTTTCTGCTTAATAGTAAATCTTGCTATTACTAACTAAACCCGGATTGGAGGGTTACTTTTGTTTAAACGAAACCCAAGTTCGAGCTACGTTACAGGCGGTAAAACGATCAAGTAGCTCATAAAAAACCCGCCACTTTCGCAGGGCGAAACGAAACCAGGCGTCCTTGCGAGATCTCCCACGCCACAATAACGCCTCCTTCCTCACATGCTCTCGGCGTCTTCCCTCCGATTGGTCAGCCTCCTTCCCCCTCTTCCGCAACCCGGGCCGCCGTCATTGGAAGGCTGTCAGAACGTTTTGAGCCGTCACCGCCGCGCTCCGGCGGGCCGCCCGATCGTAACCCAACGACAGGGCGGCGTAAGGTATCAATCTCGGAGCGGCGACCAATAAGGGGGCGACTCTCCCCTGAAGCCGAATGTTGATGTGGCTGACTCAGCCAATGGGAGCGACGGTAGCCTGCTCGTGCTGCTTTCGCGGCAAAAAGGATTTGGCGCGCAAACGTGTGCGAGGCCGGGACCAGCTGGGAACAATAACAGTGCCTGAGTTGAGCGCGAGCGGATCGGCTGAGCTCGCTGGTTGGAAAAGACGGGCGGGAAAAAAAAGAAAGCTTCCGTTGGATTTTGACTGGGGCGGGGAGAATCTCGGAGAGACCCGAGTGAGAACAAGGCTGGGCGGCTGGGGAGTCGGCACTAGCCCGGAGAGCGTGGATGGAAGAGTTCCCCGCGATGTGCTGCTGTCTGTAACCCCCCCACCCCACCCTTCCTTCCCCTTCCCCTTCCCTCCCGAGCGGCGCCCAGACAGAACTCGCCGATGTCCTCCTGCACGGCCGCCCTGGTGCTCTCCCTCCTCGCTCTCGCCTTTCAACTTAGGGCCTTGGCTGGATGCGACTCCTCCGGACACCATTTCCCGGGCCTCTGCTCTTAAAAGAGGATGGGGCGTGTTCCATCCTACCAGCCTCTGTCATCCGGTGTCTCCCTCCACCGCAGCGGCCGGGACGATGGAATTAGTCCGCTGAGGCGACTTTGATTCCGGGGTGGGGGGACTCAAGACGGGGGGACGGTTCTGATTTCCTGCGGTGTGCGGAGAGGAGGGGGGCAGCCCGGGCTCCCCCCCCCCCCCCCCACCCCACCCCCACCCTGCCTTCCTCCAAGTTCTCGGGCATGTGAGTCCCAGCGCTTTGTGCCATGTCTCTGGAGGGGCTGGAAGTAACTCAGAATGTGGCAGACCTGGAAGCCTTGCTGAGGGGAGCGGAGGCCATCCATGTGATGGAACAGCAGATCGTGATCATTTCCACTCCAGACCAGCTCCCCGCGTCCGAAGGAGACAACGACACCGAGCTGCTGCTCTTTGCCACTCCACAGCCCGCCAGATTGGAGACCGTAACGCAGAGGCCTGCTCTGGAACGGCCACCGGTAATGCCACCGCTTTTTCCTGTCGCTGCCTTCCAGGAAACCAGGCGTTTTGCCAGCGGCGAAACGTGCTGCTCAATGTGCAAAGTGTGTCACGCGTGTAGCATGAATGCATTGGCGTGTTCATGAATGTGTGCTGTGAATGGTATAGAATGGGGGGGGGGGGGGTTTCTTTTCGTGCTAGCCAAATAATGTGTAGGCCATTTGTTTAGCGCTGGGTGGGATCTGATTCTGGAGCATTTCTCGAGCAAAGCTGCAGGAGGGCCTTGGTGGTGCTGGGTGTAGAAATATATAAATTATTCTATCGGGACAGTAAAAACTGCGTTGGACTAGACATAATGGACGTTCGATCGTGATCAAATGAGGATTATGGTTATTTTTAAATCCTATGTTGAGAATCCAGTGGTCGTAAATCCCTCTTGTCTGTTGCCATGTGTAAGATTCAGCTTGTTCCTTCTGTGTGAATCTGAGCAATGAGGGAAGAAGGGCCATTGTATTAGGTTAGACCTCTTTTATGAGTTTTAAAGTTAGAATAGCAGGATATGCTGGCAGTTGTATCTGTGAGCTGATATAATTGTTTTTAAAACACACATGCCTTTGTCAAGACTTTCTGGATGGCTATAATTATAGGAGAGTTTTCAAACTTGTGACTGAAATACTGCTGCTTAAACGTGGCATATGCAGCAAACTTGCAGGAAGGGCAGAGTGCTCATGAAAACATGCAAAGAAATGATTAACTAAAAGGCCTAGGCCTCAAAATGTGAAATTGTAGAACTTAATCCAGCAAGATGTTCCTCTCTAACCTACATAGTTAATATGTTTTTTAGTCTGATAGTTAATTTTCTTATTTATAATTGTTTGCAAGTTAACTGAATTATAGTTGGCCTCTTCTTTCTTTATAGAGCAATAGCCTGCAAATGTTGTTAATGAGGCAGCTTCACTTCCTGTTACAGGATGTTAAGGGCTGTGTTCTGTGCAATTTGTTCTTGCAGTAACAAAAGCAAATGTTTGGCTTTGGTAGTGCTATATGTTGCTTTCTGGGGAGCAGCATACTGCTTGATGTTATACAAAAGAGAAGGGAATTCCAAAAGCAATGAGCTTGCCATGGCATGCAGAGGAAATAAGTGGCTTCGCAATGCAAGTCTCATTGCTATTCTGTCCTGGAATTAAAGTGTTTAAACTGGAAAAAAAACCTAAGGATGTTCCAGTGTTATTCACATACAAAGCTATATACACATCTTTATACAAGCATATAGGTATAGAAATAATGTCAACATTAACTTTTGTCTAGTACCTTTATCAATGGCTAATGGTGCTGTACATTTTTTTCCTTTAAAATACTTTGGAAGAAAAAAACAAACCTGAAAAACATAAGATTTAAAAATATTTGTGCATACTTTTGTGCACATAATGTGTATATAAAGAAATAACCGGGTCTTTCAAGGGTGCTGGAGGGAGAAGAGTTTTATAATACTAATCATAACATGGGAGTAAGTGCCATCTGGATTTTAGATTTCTCTACCACAGACCATCTAATTTAAATGTGTAGATCCTTTGGGTACAACTTCTGAGAAGTTAGACTAAACATTTCTGTTTTACTGGACCAGTACTTGCTCTGTTTAAAGCTAAGCACACTCTTCATGTCTGCAACATGTTTCGGCTGTGGCCCAATGGTAGAGTGCCTTGTTTGTGTGCAGAAGGGGTCAAAGTTTAGGAAAGGAAGGTGGAAAGAAACCTACTGCTTGGAATCTTCCTGAAAGAGACAGTAATCAGACTTCGGTATAAGGCAACTTCTTTGTTCCTTCATGCTTTTAACCACCTATGCTACTGGTGGTGTATCTGTGACCCCTTTGTTGAAATGATGAGAATTATATTGTAAGCCTAGCCAAAGATGCTGGTCAGGAGTGAGACCTCTTGTTTGTAATTGAAGTGAAGGAATGATGTGAAAAAATAATGTGCTTGGCCCTGAAGTTGCCTGCACTTGTTTTAAAAATGTTATCAGGCAAACTATTTCAGTCATATTCTTCCACATATTATGGTGATGGAGAAAGGGACTGTGTGCATTAATTCTATCTTTAGCACCCAAGTGTTTATTATTATGTTTGCAATGGAGTCAGCAGTGTGCATGTGCAAACATGGCACTAAATATGTAATGTCAGGTATGAGATTAGGGCTTCTGATAACATACTGTAGCAGAGTGCTAATAAGTGTACATATATATGCATCTTGCACATATACAACTGTATTCTGAATGTGGATGCAAATCCTTCAGAATTATATATGACCACCTATTGTCCCTATCTGTAAGTTTTTACCAGCCTTTCAATTTTATTTTTAGGACTAGTTCTAAACTTTTAATTTTGTAATTTTTTGTTTTATTTTGTCAGCTGCTTTGATTAGAAATATGGGCTGAATACCTTGAATTTATAAATAGGGTAAAACTGGCAGAATGCTATCTCTGTCTTCCATGGATTGGTAGAGAAATAGAGAATGACTGAAAAGATTTCAAATGAATTTTCTTAAGTTATTTTATACAAAACAAAACCATTTCAGCAGATCAATGCGCTTCCTACAAAAAGTGTCATTTAACTTTCCTCCATTAGCTATGTAAATGGTTTTTTTCTGCCTTTTCATAAAAGAATGTTACAGCTTCCAAATGCCACATTGTAGACATTCGATTTTAGTAATATTGCTTCTGTTTCCATGTCTCTGTATTAAGAAATACTGTTCCTGTTGAACTTTGGTCCATTGTGTAGAAGGTAAAAATGACATTATCTTTCCATAGAAGAAAATGGAAGCTCTCCTGTAACTCCTTTCCCTGCTTTCTCAATCAAGCTATTTTATTTAGCATGGTGCAAACTTGCAGTCGTTATTCTGTTAAAACTACCATTTGCTGTATTGCTTAGGATTCTCTTCCTTAGTGGTCCACTGCTGGTGAACTCGAGCTCTTGGAGTTTCCTTGTGCAAGAGTTTGATGGACCAGAGTATCAGACATTGTTGCTCTTTCTCAGCAGGCGGAACAAGGGAGGTGATGCCCACAATGCTTTTTGCTGGCTTGACATCCTCCTCCCACAGAGGCCCTTTCTGTCAAGGAGCCTACAGTACATGGAAGCTTTACAGTTGATTCTTTGTTTTAACTGTGGGGGTCTACTGTTTGGGTCAAGAATCTGTAATGAACTTTCACTCTGTTTTCTCATGGGGTGCTGGTTATTCAGAGATGGATTTAAAATATCTGATTTATCCATCATGTAAGCCATTGAGTAGTGGGTTTGAGGGCTTGATCCTATAAGGAATGGAGGATGCCAGTGTCCTAGAACATTATTAACATGACTCTGTGGTTGACAAGAAGTCATATGGAGAATAAGGAAGGAAGTTCTCTTAAAAAAAACAAGAGTATTTCTGGATTAAATCTGGAAAAATATTTCTTATTCTAAAGTATTCAGTTTAGTATTAGCTTTTTAGATAAAGCATGTTCCTGTTCTTTACGTTATTAAATGCTTTCTTTACATTAAGAGGTATATGTAAAATCTCACTGATGTTTCTCCTTTATACTGGACCTGCAGTAGAGTTTGGCTTTACTGGTTTTACTGATTGTTTGACATAGTTTTCTGTTACCTTTTCCCCCCATGTGCTCAGCATGGCTCAAAAACTGGAGATGCCAGGTTATGTAACAGCATAACCAAATATATACTAAACCCTCTCAAATCCAGATTCTACCTGAATCTTTATTATTCAGATTACCCTTAATGTTTTCAATCAATTTAGTAATGTGTAATCATTCATTAACATAATTTTGGGGGTTTTGGACACTGTTTTTAATGTATAAAAACAGCATCAGTACACTTTTGTACTTCATTTGATAGAACAAGGGGATATGCTACTGGAAGCACCCAATCGAACACCATTCAACAACTTTCCTTATGTAGGGATAAATAGAGCCATAGTTCTACATTGAAGGCTTACCTGGGATTAAAGATATACATCTCCTGATTTGTTGAATGATGTTCATTGGGTGAAAAATATCCTCTTTAGTAAGACTGGCCACAGTGCAATAGGACAGGAGGTTATTCTCCTAGGCCCGTGATGGCAAACCTATGGCACGCGTGCCACCTGTGGCACGCGGAGCCATATCTGTGGGCATGCGAGTGTTGTCCTAGCTCAGCTCCAGTGAGCATGCATGCTGGCCAGCTAATTTTCAGTCCTTCCAGGCCCACCACAAGTTGGGAAACAGGCCATTTCCAGCCTCTGAAGGGCCTCTTGGAGGGGTGGGGAAGGCTGTTTTCGCCCTCCCCAGACTCCAAGAAAGCTTCTGGAGCCTGGGGAGGGTGAAAAATGGGCCTACCAGGCCCACCGGGCCATTACATGCCAAAAGCATGGGGAGTGTGAGGGGGTCACACGCACAGGTGTGGAGGGGTGGGGTGCATTGGATTATGGGTGTGGGCACACACACACGTGATACCCCAGTGCTCCCCCTGCTTTTGGCACGCGATGGCAAAAAGGTTAGCCATCACTGTCCTAGGCGGTGCATTTTTGGCCACCATTCATTCCTTTAAAATTAAGATATTTATGTCTTTTTCTCATTTCTTTGCAGTGATGATGCAGTGCTTGTATTTTTCACACAGATGTACTACTGTTTTGTGCTGGTAGAAATGCCATGCCTCCTGCAAGCTAGGAAGGGAAAAGCTGGTTGCAACATTTTATGGCATAAATGTGACAGGAAAAGACAAGCTCATAGACAGATTGTTCATATTAAACAGTAATACTTCTCATGACTAAATTAAACATTATTGTCTTATTCATTGTATAGTTCATTAACCATATTCACTAGTTTCAAACCTCATTCCCATTCAGAAGGCATTCTTGGCATCAGTTTTCCAGTATCCATATCTATTCTGCAGATCCAAACTGGTTTAATTACTGCAGCTTTTCACCCAGGGCCTCTAGAAATTCTGGTTTTATGATGATGTGAAGTGTTTTTAATTTATGCTGGGTTCATGATTCCTTTTATTGTGGGAACTGCCTGTTTTCTAAGGTTTCATTCAGACATGTGTATAATTGCTCCCTGAAGTATTTTTGTAATGCTTTGAGATCCTCTGAAATAATTCTAATATATTGTGAAAAATATCTACCAGTCAGATGTATAAGAATACATTTTATTAATGTTAAACCAAACCAATTTGTCCAGTTTATCAGTTATTGTCTCTTATTTTAGCTGCCTGAATTGTTAGGATTCCAGGTGTGTTATATGCAAAGCAAGTAAAAGTATAGATCAGGGGTCTGCAATCTTGAACACCCAGAGTCATTTGGACTGATTTCCCATAGAAAAGAAAACACCAGGAGCCAAAAAACCTGGGTAGGCGTGGCCAACTCGATATCACTCATTCCCACTCAGTCACATGACACCCCCCTAGCCACGCCTACCCACGCTCTACATTTAAAAACTTCTTCTCTGTCCCCCGCCGTCGCCCTTACATTCTCAGGCCAGGCGAGGAGTGACTGGGAGGAGAGGGCAAGGGACGGAACCAGCCAGTGATGGGACAGGGAGCCGCAGTAGAGGGCCCAAAGAGCCGCATGCAGCTCCGGAGCTGCGGTTTGCTGACACCTAGTATAGATATTCAAAGGGCTGAAGGCTCTCCTCACAGGTGGGAAGGGTGAGATTTAGTTTCATTACTTACCTCTTTCATTAAGATACTTCTGTAATACTCAATATTGTAAAATAAAACCAATTTTGCAATCTTAAAATATAGAAACTGGGTTCAATCCCAGCAATACCAATGAGAATTCCAATACCAATGCCAGTTCAGGGAAACAATTACATCTTTCTCTCTTAGCAATTATTTTAAGAATGGTCAGTATTAACCATTCAGTTATGTCTGACTTGGCAACTTTGTAGGCTCACCATGCTACCTGCCAAGCATAGCTTCTTTCAGTTGTTGGATGTCCATCTTTGTATCAGCTTTGATGGTATCAAGCCAGAGAGTTCTTTGCTTGCCCCTTCTTGATCCACTAACCATTCCTAGCATCATTGATTTTTCCAATGAAGTTGCATGCATGACATGGCCAAAGTAAATCAGATGTAGTCTTGTGATTTTGGCTTCTAGTGAGGTGTCTGATTTTATGCGATTCAGCACTTCTCTGTTGGTAGTTCTGATTGTCCATGGTAAACGCAATAATTTATGCCAGCACCACAGTTCAGAGGCATCAATTCTTTGATCAGCCATTCTTAATGTCTAACTCTCACACCCATACATTATGATAGAGAAGACTATTGCTCTAACTACCCTGCTTTTTGTACTTACTGTATTACTATCTCTGTTTTTCCAGATCTGTGTTTCATGTTAATAACCATTGCTGTGGTTATCCTGCATTTTATTTCAGGTGTAAGACTGCCATCTTGAACAATTTTTGATCCAAGGAAGATAAATTCTTGAACTACTTCAATTTCCAACTTGTTGATTTTAAAGATCTCACGTCCATCTGTTTTAAGAATATGATGTTTAAAAATAGGGAGAAAAATGATGGTTGGGACTGTTTGGAAAATTAACAATATGGCGAAGACAGGGCAAAAGGCAATGACACTATTTTAAAATTCTGGAATTGGGAGTAGGCACTTTTCTCTTTGCTTTATCTTCACCATCTCACTTCATCTTGATATAAGCTTTAAATACATTTCTTGTGCCCAGATAATGTCTTTAAGAGTGCAGGACAATGCAAACAAAAGAGAAGAAAGTATAGAAACAATAGCAGTGTTCCTAGATTGAACATTTTGATGGGTGTCATTGGTCAAGAGACTAAGTCAGCAGTAAAAAAGAATAATGCATATTCCCAGTGCTTACTCACTGTTAAATTCATAGGCTTTGAGAACTGTGAATAGGAAGAATTTCAAACAATGCATTCTTAGATCAAATGGAGGTCAACCTTAGCTGAGCTCCATCTGAGAGACCTGATTTCGATGTGTCTTAAGTGGTAAAAGGACAAAAAGGAATTAGGTTGTCCTTTTCTAAAAGCATAGGTGGTTATGAGTAAAGCAAGAGAAAAATGAAAAGAGGAGTTTCTTCTTAAAGTTACAGAAGCAAGATTAACACATAGTACAACAAAATGTAACAGAAATAGAAATACAAAATTTCCATATCACACACTACCTGTACTAACTGTGATGATCAGGCTGTATTTTAAACATCTTATTATCTGGCTGGGCTTGTCAAATATACCTACCTGTTCTATACAGTGAGTATGTGTGAAAGAGATTTGCTTTCCTATAGAAGCAAAGATGTCTTTAAAAAACAGTATCTCCAGCTGGTGATGGCTTTGTTGGCCATGTGTTGTGGTTATTGCAGATACTGGCTTATAATGTACTTACATAGTTGAATGATTCAGAAGAAAGCCTATTTCAATTTTGTGGGAAATTATATCAGCAAGAAAAAATAAGATAGTTTGGAAGTAGACATATAATTTGTGTCTAAAGACATCAAACTCCATTTCATTTCCAATGTACCAGTTTATCAACAATTTGCCACTTTCCTGAATCGTCCTAGCCTCTGTTTGCTTCTATTACCTGGATCAAGGTCCCCCCACCCACCCAATTTTGGTACATACTTACCAAAGGGTATTAATTTCTAATTATGTTAGCTAGTAATTTTTTGTAATTGTCATAGGAAAACAAAGTATCTTGCAACAATATTGTAATTATGGAAATTAAATGTCTGAAAAGTTAACAGGAAAGAATAAGGTGATTATATCCTAAGCTATTATTTTCATTGAGCAAACTTCCATTAATTGATGTAATGCATTGAAACAAGTCCGGAACTGTATCTTACAAAGGATATTCATCTCTTGTTGTGCTTCCCCAGAAAGGGCAGGTTCACAATCTGGGAGCCTCCTGGAATCCTGGCTCTTGGTCAAGTAACAGGTAGAAGCTCCAACCAGGAGAGCCTTTATCCAGCTTCAGCTGGTATGCCAGTTGCACCCTAAGCTTTAGTAATAATTGCTATTGAAGTTTAAAAGTACAAAGATAAAAAAACTAATACAAAGTTTAAAAAAATGCATTAAAAAGTGCAGAGAGAAAAAAGGTATTTTTATATAAAAATACATAAAAGACTTTTCACTTCATTGTAACAGCGTTGCTTTTCTGGAAACATTGTATTGCTAACTAGAGCTTAAAAAATTACGCTAGACCAATCTTAAAAGTACTTGTTCAACTGTTTGTAATCCCTACCATATATCTGATATTCGTACAATTGAGTGGGTTCAAAAGTACTTTACGAGAAAGGTTTTGCACTCTTCTGTACATAATAAAATTCCCTATGTTACTAGGCTTGAAATTCTTGGTTTGGATAAGTTGGAACTGCGTTGCTTGTGGTCAGACTTAGATATTGCATACAAAATTGTATGTAGTAATGTTTTACCTGTAAATGACTTTTTCTGTTTTAATCACAATAATACACACGTGAACAACCACTTTAAACTCAATGTAAATTGTTCTAAACTTGACTGTAAAAAATACGATTTTTGTAATAGAGTTGTCAAAGACTGGAATGCTCTACCTGATTCAGTTGTCTCAGCTACAAGTTTTCACAGTTTTAGTCGCAAATTGACTTCCGTGGACCTCACTTCATACTTAAGAGGTCCGTAGAGGGGGTGTGCATAAGTGCACTAACATACGTATCGTCCCTGTCATTGTATTTTTATATTATTCCTGTTTTTGTTTATGTTTGACAAATTACAATAAATAAAATAAAATAAGACGTTTCACTTCATTAACATAAGTACAAACAATTTCAGTAACCTATCACATCCATCTCATTTCAACCTAGAATCTCTTATATATAAATTTATATATAACGTATATATTGGCAAATCTAATATATATTAACCTTAGACAAGTAAATTTTCGTATTCCTTTCATTTACTTTGTACAATAACTTAAATAGAAATACAAATATCTTCTCCCCATGTTTTGGAGCTATAAAATCTTTAAAGCTTCATCATTCAAAGTTAATCAGAAAAGATTTCATTAAGAACTACCAGAAACATCAACATACTGAAATGTAATCCCATGAAATATTGTCCCACAAATTAAATTTCTTCTCTTCATCTCCTTCTACAAACTCCTTGCAAGTGTCCCTTTAACATTTTCTTTCAATTTTAATACCATAGCTGATAACTTTCTCTAACAATATAAGAAAAAATCATTTCCCATATCTTTATCTTATTTTTATAACATCTTTCAAGCTTCCTCATTCAGTTCTTATCCCTGCTAGGAAACTGCTAGGAAAAAAAAATCATATAATTTTAACCTTAGTTGAATGAGCCAACTTTTTAAATCTTGTTATTTTTAAAAGACTTGATGTTTATTCCTTTTAAGTAGTGTCCCAGAAAAAGGTTTCTTTTCATTTTCTCTTTATCTTTTCTCAGGAACTCCTTCATAGGTATAACACATCTCTTTTGTAAGTTCAAAATAAAAAGTATCCAAGTCATTCTTCTGAATTGAAATCCACACATCGAAGTCTCTCTGCCAATATATTATTTGTGTGTGCCTTTTGCTACTAAAATATCACCACTTTCATTTTTAATCCTTTATATAACATCCTTGTCAATGTCATTCTTGTATGCTGTCAATTTTAAATCCATATCCAAAGCAGCCTGATTCTGAATTGTTTCTCTTTTGTCTCCTCTTTTGAACCCATTTTATAGAAATGGACAATCGTAAAAGAAAGTTCTACATTTTTGCAAAATATCCTGGAATTCTTCCAGAGTTAAAGAACTTTTCTCCATTCTATATTAATGGGTCTCCTCACTTAGACTGAATATTCTAAGGACAGAGATGCCCATATCATTTGCGAATTAGATTTAACCTACAATTAATTTGATCTACATAGGGCTGCATTTTAAGATCACCTAAAAACTTCAATTGGCCAGCATGCAATGGCCCTCTTGCTTCCAGTCCAGTCCTGCAGCATTCATTGCCCATCTGTTTCCAAGTAAAATTCGAAATGTTAATTACTGCCTTTAAAACAGTGGTCCCCAATCTTTCTGGACCGGTGCAGGGCAGTGGCAGTGAGGGGGAGAGGGAATGGTTCCGTGTAAGTGGCATGTGAGTGTGCGATGGCTCTATTTGTGCAAATGAAGATTTTGCACATGAGCACACGTGTCCCCCACTTGTGCAAATGGAGTTTCCTCTGCTAGCCTGCTGCTTGTGTAGCCCAGTTTTCAATGGCCCGCAGCCTCAGGATTGGGGACCCCTGCTTTAAAGCACATATGCTTTTCACCCTACTTACCTAAGACAATAAGACATTGGCTTTTCTCTATAAATTCTGTTTATCTGACCTGGATGGCTAGGGACTGTCTACCATGTATATTTCCCCAACTAGCATGTGCTATGGGAGGTGGTTTGATGGTAGATGTTCTTGGTGGCAGCTTGCTTCCTATGGAACACCCTTTTCCTTAGATGAGAATGATCCTAGGGCAAACTAAAATGAAATGGTGGGAATGGTTTGCCCCAGATAGAGACAATGAGAGGATGTAAAATAGGAGATTATCCAGAAGGTCAGCAGCTGGTATAGAATTGGTCACTGCTGTCATTGTGCTGGTCAGGTGTTTGGCAGTCAGTGATGTGGCAGCAATGACAGAGATGGAATCAGCAGAAGTTCCAGAACCTCATGGTACTATTTGATGAGTGGAAATAGTTGCTCTGGGTGTCAAATGTGCTAGATACACCATCAGAATGGCCCCCACTCTCTTGGCCTTGTAGAGGCTATTAAAGTGACTGGATAATATCAGTTAAACTTCATAGACAATCTTTATGATAGTCATCTAATTTTATAATCCAACCACTAGTGCAACAGAGGAGGAATTCTGGTCAGAGTTTTATTATCAGGTTCAATCTGAAACTGATTGAACAGCAAGAAAGATGAGCTGCCTGTAGGTGGAAATTGGAAAACCAAAGCTGCTGCTAATTTTTGCCCTTAATGTGTTTTAAAATTGAGGAAATGAACATACCATATTTTTCAGTCTATAAGACACTCCGGAGTATAAGACGCACCTAGCTTTTGGACAAGAAAACAAGGGGAAAAAATCTGCCTCTGCCTCCCAGCAATTTACCTCCTTCCAGCAAACAGCCTGCTCAGCTTCAGCACAGCCTGATTTAGCACAAGCAGCTGATTGGCGGTTGGATCGGCCTCCCGGAATACAGCCTATCAGCTGTTCCAGGCTGAGGGGACCACCACTGCCTGTCGCTGCCATTGCCACCCATCACTGCCACCGCCTATTGCTGTCTCCACACATCCCATTTTCAGCCTCCACGCACTCCATTTTGGCCCATTCCAGGTGGCAGGGATCGCTGCCACTGTCTATCCCCGCCACCTGGAACTGGCAAAAAATGGGGTGCACAGAGATGGCAATAGGGGCAGCAATGGGCAGCGATGGGCGGTGGCAGCCTGGAACAGCTGATAGGCGGTATTCCAGAGGCCGATCCAACCTCCAATCAGCTGCTTGTGCTAAATCAGGCTATGCTGAAGCTGACCAGGCTGTTGGCTGTTTGCTGCAAAGAGGTAAATTGCTGGAGGCAGAGGCCAAAGGGTGGGGGGGCCAGTGGGTGGGCGGCGCTTTGGCAACATTCACTGTATAAGATGCACAAACATTTCTACCAACTTATTTTGGGGGGGGAGTGCATCTTATGCACTGAAAAATACAGTATTTTAAATATGCTAAAAATGTAACAGTTAATTCAAGTAATCAAATGTAATAATTAATTTTCCTCAATTTTTGTAGTGTATCCTTCCTTCCTTCCTTCCTTCCTTCCTTCCTTCCTTCCTATCTATCAATCATATCAATTTTATTTATTTATTTGACAAATTTATTTGCCACCCATCTCACGGTTCAGACAACTCTGAATGACCTTACATTTAAAGGCAGCCCTTATTCAATAAAAGTAAGTTGTGTAGATATGCTCCTAGTTTTACATGCTTCTTGTTTCACTAGAGCTTAAGTGGTGTGGTTATTTACGAATCTCACTTATTTTCCAGGTAAAACGGAAATTGAATTTGGAGACTGACCATCAATACATTGCAGAGAATGTTCAGGTGTCTCGAGGAAAAGCAAAAAATCCTATAAAAGGTACTAGTATATAGTTGGGAACTCTGGTACTTTAATTTCTGCAGCTACTTCAAGAATCCTTGTCCTAATGGCTAAATACCAGATTCTCTACAATTATTGAGATACACTGAAATTGATCCAAAAAAATCTCAGAAATGACTGCTAGTACTGGGACACTGGAGCATTGATGCTTTTTCAGGCTCTCTTTGTTTTTGAATTCATGAGGGAAATAGCTTTTGTTTCTGAAATGACATATATTGTGCAAAGTTGCTTTTGGGGTTTCAGAATTTAGCACCCTAAAATCCAGAGATTTCATTTTTTAAAAGGTTAATTTCCTTGAAAGACAGGCATTTGTTTTAACTCATTGCCGAAGTTGAAAGTCTCATCTGAGTTCACAGTTGGGTTTGGCAAATGGTGTTATCTTACCCACAATTGCCATTCATTCATTCATTCATTCATTCATTCATTCATTCATTCAATTTATTTGCTGCCTATCTTGTACTTCAAGGAAACTTTGGGCAGTTTACAATGTACAATCCATCCAAAATGTCTAACCAGTTTCAATTCCTTTGGTAGTACAATCCATTTTTCATATCCCCACAATGTTATCTTGGCAACATACTTGGTCAGTGGTGGGAAAGGTGAGTGGTGGTTCTTCCTCTCTTTCTGTTTCTAGAGTAGTCGTTGCAGTTTTCAGGCTAGATGAGACTGAGAGAATGATAGAAACTCTGAGTCAGATGATGCCTATCTCCAACAACATTGCTTTCTTTCTTGTCAAATGAATAGTGCAAGCTGAGCAAATTGATGGTTTAAGTTTGAGATTTATTTAAGAAGAATTGCAGCTATTTTGCTAGTTGGAATTAAGCCCTGATTCATCCCCAGGTTTAAAGTCTCCTGGAGAGAAATCCCGCTATGAAACTTCTCTCAACTTGACCACCAAGCGCTTCTTAGAGCTATTGAGTCAGTCTCCTGATGGTGTTGTGGATCTCAACTGGGCTGCTGAAGTACTAAAGGTGCAGAAGAGGCGTATTTATGACATAACAAATGTCCTGGAGGGCATCCAGCTCATCACTAAGAAATCCAAGAACCATATCCAATGGCTGTAAGTAGAATGTCACCTGTCAATCTCCCAGCTTGATGTTCTGATGATGTTTGTTTGGCTCCGTTATATTGTAACCCATACGTAGAGCACTATTTGTATAATAGTTACATATTAAGTTGCCACAGTTTCCATTTATGTTATTGGTACGTTTATTTAACTATTTATAAGTAGTTACAGATTCTTTGTATTGGTCTTTTTAGTCACACTAGATGCTGTTTTAGGATTGTTTTAGGATTTCCAGAGCACGATTCCATAGTCTCTTGAGACTGAAGGATGCCAATAAAGATTCCTTGTATGTCTATATGTGCTTTCAATTTATATGTGCTTTTAATCAAGAGAACTAGAACATGATAATCTGAATTATCCTAAAACAAAATTAGAAATGGTATATGTCTGTAAGATTACTCTTTTACAACCTCTTAGATACCTCTGTGCATTTGTGGAAGTATATTTAAAAAAATATTTGTCATTCGTCTTAATTTACTTTAAAGCAATACTGCAGGGAAGAAATTTATTGCAAGGAAAATCACATTAATAACATTAGACTAGTGAAAATATCATTAATAAAAGTTCATTAATCTGTTCTCAATTTAGTTAAAGGTAAGATAATAATTGTATATGAAAATTTAATCAATTGCGTAAATAATTTTAACTCATCAGTTTCTCCATAAACATATAATTGTTGCTTTATTGTAAAGTTATGTTCTGAGAATTTAGTGTATTTTGCTGCTTATTATCAGATAAAAATAAATACTGTTAAATATGAAAACTGAAGCTTTATGGATTGGTGGGCTACCTTGGTACTATAGTAATCCAACATTCTTGCAAAATGACAATATTTTTGATTCCACAGTGTTTATACTATTAGTACTATGGCTTGTAGATAAGAGACTCAGGGCATTTTTAAGTTTGCAGATGTATAAGAAAACTGGTCACTGATAATATGATGTAATGGTTAAAATATTGGATTACAACTAAAGAGTACTCTTATAAGCCATGGAAGCTCACTGAATTATTTTGGTCAGACACTACCTCTTATCCCAGTATATCTTACAGCTTTGTTGTTATGAAAAAAAGTTGGTAGTAGGAGTGGAGTGTAATTCATACCATAATGAGATCCTGAAAGAAAGATAGAATAGAATCCTAATAAATAAATGAGAAGTGAGCATGCTTGGTGACCACTAAATGTCGATGAGAAGAGAATGGAATAATTAAGATGGGAAAGGAATGACTTTAGGCAAATTCCTGAAGCTTCCTGGTGATAATATACACTACCAATTCCAGAACATTTTACAGACAGAAACTAAGAATATAAAAGCCAAGCCTCAAATACCTTAAAATCTCTCAGGATTTATTAGGCATGGTCAATGGGAAGAAGATTGTGGCTTGGGTCACTACTTTCCAGGCATTTCTTACAGAAAGGTCCCTAAGCAGGTCCACTACAAAGGTCAATCAGATATATTTGAGGAACATTCTCATAAATCAGCACTGATATAGGCTTGGAAGCAAACAGATAAGCTATATTGTCTCTAATGACTTCATATGACAATCAGTTACCCTAACCATAACCAAGAGGTTGAATTCTGCACTTGCTAAAGTCTCTGAACGGTTTTCAAAGGCAACCCCATAAAAACTGTATTATCTTTGTTCAAACATGGGATTATTAAGACAACAATCACTTGTTGTCTTAAAATTAAAGACTTTTAGATACTGTGACACATGGGCTTCAGTTACAAAATGCATCGCTTGGAGTTATTCCTTAATCCATCTGCTGCTTTGAAGGAGCTCAGAATTATCTAGAACCACCTGTCTTCCTAATTCATAGGCTGGAACTCCCTCTCAACAACATTTCAGTCTTGTTAGGATTCAGTCACAGTTTATTGGTTCCCATCTAGCCACCTACTCTCCTAGAACATATCCTTCATAGGCTCTTATGCCTATTGATGATATCTTGGCTAAATCTCAGAATGATTTCTCCAAATGGCTTTATATAGATATTAAAGATTATAGGGGACAACATGGAATCCTATAGCAAGCATAGGATTAGAATAGTAAGTGGCAAGAATATTTTCTCCAGGTAAGTTGTTGAACTCTCCCTTTAAAAATTAACTAATTTACTTAATTGAGCATTCATCTGTCTTTTGCTGTGTTATTCTGACAATGTGAAAGCGCACACAATGCAGTTTACTTCTCATCTACCTTAATGCTAAGACTTGCCAAGTTATTAGTCACAGAGTATTTCATCTTGCCTTATTCTTTTTTCTAGGGGGAACCGGACTTCTGTGGCGGGCACCAATAAGAGTCAAGCGTTAATGAAGGAACTACAGGATCTTCAAGCAGCAGAACAGCATCTGGACAGCCTCATCCAGATGTGTACTACTCAATTCAAGATCCTTACTGAGGAACCGGAAAACAAGCAATATCCTTCTCTTCAAGATGAATGGGGATTGGATGGCTTTATCCAATCATAGAGCACAAAACAGGTTCATAGGAGCAAATCTTTTGCAGTAACCAGTAGCAGTAAAGTACCATATTCCAAAGAGGCAGCTGCACTCCTGACATTCCTAGATTGGGTGTTGGTACTTTAATTTGTACTTCCACACCCTGTGAGTTAATGGAAAATCCCTACCTGGCTGTTGGCTAAGGCTCTGAATTGTCAGTGAGGTGTGGAGGTGTACATGTGTGTATATATCTCAGAAAGGAAGCAAAAGAAGGGTGGTGGTGCATCTGTCAGATGTTTCTTGTTGATTTTTGCCTGGCAGTTCTGTAGCTGAACCTGTTCCTGATAATGATATCTGCAGTCCACCCTTTCTGGTAAATGAACAGTCTTAACATATGCATGTGCGAGAAAACTGCAGTTATCCTTTCTTCTCTCCACACCCCCACCCCATTTTTTCCCTTTGCAATAACGTTCCAATAAAATAGGTTTGCAAGTTGCATATCACAGGTAAGATATATGCAGTAAGGTCTTAAGTGTACTGAATGAAATTAGTTAGATTAATCTCTTCAATGCCTCACTACCACAGGATTAAACTAATGAGTGTGCTCATAATTTTGAATAATTGAAATCAATTTTCTGACACTCTACAAACTTGTGGAGAATTTCACAGATCTCAGAAATTGCAAGTCAGAAAACAAAAAGTAACAGTTAACAACTGTTAACTGTTTTCCAGCTAAAAGTGTGTGTCCTGAACAGATTATTTATTACACAGAAATTGTAGAGGGAAATAATTAAAATTTGAAATAGACTGGCATCAAAATATTAAAAAGAAAGAAATAGAAATAGGCATACAGACATGGTTATTTTGAATGAGATTAAATCTTCATGGCCAAATTAATTGCATCCTGAAATTAAGGAAGTAGCTAGTCTAAAGCTATTGTAACTCTGAATGGTTGTTAAATGACCGTTCATAAATCAAGGACGTCTTGTATTCCTCTTTCCCAATAAGTAGTGATTTGGGGCCTGACAGTTGTATATTGCTATTCTAGTTTTGTATCTTGAAACATATATTGTGATATTTCTGACAAAACTTGACTGATCATACTTCAGCTTATGTGACTTGCCAAGATCTACGCAACATTGCAGACCCCTCAGAGCAGCTGGTGATGGTCATCAAAGCCCCCCCTGAGACACAGATGCAAGTCTCTGATCCTGCAGAGGTAACCTTCCTGCTTCCAAGAATTACAGAGGCCATTCGGGGCCTGTCATGGAATACTTACACACTTAACTTTCAGAATCCAAATCCTCTTTACTATGTTTATCCTTTCCATTCCTCATTAGGTAGGAAAGGTTTATGCAAGTCCCTTTAAGTGTAGTATATCTTGAAACAGCATCATGACTGAGAAATCTTGCCACCGGAATGATAGATCCAAGGAAGCTTGGTTTTTAAAGGCAAGATTTTGTATATGTGATTGCTGATCTATTCATCCATCCATCCATCCAATTTCTATAGCTGCCTTAACCAAATGACTCTTTGATATATTGAGCTCAGTGTCTTTGAATACAGTTTAGCTGTATGTCATTGGGCTACATACACTGTGTAATATTGTACAATAATAAACTGGCACAAAGTGTTATATCCTAGTTTAGTTAAATGGTGGATAAGAATGAAATCCTATCCACTTACTGTGCTGCCCTGTAAGAAAATTTCCTTTTGTAGGATAAGCCATCTGAACCAATGTTTTGTGCCTAATCTACCAACTATAACTGGTGAGCTAAGGGGAGAGATTTGTTGACATAGTGAGGAAAGTTTGGGGCATGTGAAACAGGTTATACATCTTGGGTTAGTCTAATAGAATAAGTTACTGTCTATTTGGAGCCAAGAATGATGCACAGAATAAAGGCTTTTGCAGCCCTTTGTTACCTAAGTGGTTAATGTCTAGGTAAATGCAGTGCCTTGTTAACTCCTGAATAGCAATGTTAAACCAAGATATAACAAAATAGAATGCTTCAAGTGGAATTTTTCCTTTCTCATTTTACTCATTTTTGATTTAATACAATTTTTTCTACAAAGCATTAAAACTATGAGCGGAGATCATTACAAAATAGAATGTTTTTCACTCAGATACTGAGATGTACTGGGCTTCTCAAAAATTTCCTTGCAGAATTTAGGAACTGTCTATTGTTATGAGCAATAGTTAGCCCAGGCAGTGAAATAAACCAAAAGAGTTAGATGTTTCAATTTTCTTTTGTCATCTGGTCACAAAGAGATAAAATTCTGAAGATTTTATAAAACGGATGTTCCCAAAATATTCTTCATAGAAAAAAACTACAGAGGCTTACCACTACCATCCTCACAACAAAAGTGTATGCAGTCTTCTATGTCTCCTCAAATGTTCTTTTCTCCATCTCTGTTAGGCTTTCCAGATTGCTGTGAAAAGTACTCAGGGCCCTGTTGATGTGTTCCTGTGCCCAGAAGAGAGCTCTGGTGTCTGTAGTCCCACCAAGAGTCCGTTGAAAGTGGCTCCCGAGGAACCTTCTTCAGAACCTTCACAAACAACACCCTCTGTGCTTCTACACCCTTCTCAGGATACAAGTTTGCCATTGTTGAGTGGAGACCAAGGTATGTCAATTGTTGCCTTAAGAATAGTAACTGAGGCCAGCAAGTCTTCTCAGTCAGATAATTCTGTGTCAACCTTGTGTTTTGACTATTGTAGCTATGCATTTCCAAAATGTGGCCTTTCAGTAGAGAGCGTACATAAAACTGGGAAAAACAAAGCATATTCATAATTGTTTTATCTACAATGTTTTCATTTTGTAGATATAATGCATCATGATATCTGAATAGTTTTTCTGAAGCCTTCGTTACCACCCTATCAAGGGGAAAAAAATTCTTGATTTCTGGTTCTTTTATTGTTGATTTGTTGTTACTAGTTGCAAAGTTTACCGTCCAGTCTCCAACCTTCGCTTTGTTGTGAAGGTTGTTGAGAGTGTGGTGGCACGACAGCTCCCTCAGTATCTGGATGAATCGGCTTATCTGGATCCGTTCCAGTCAGGCTTCAGGCCTGGATACAGCACGGAAACGGCATTGGTCGCATTGGTTGATGATCTCTGGAGAGCTCGGGACAGAGGTTGCTCCTCTGTCCTGGTCCTATTAGACCTCTCAGCGGCTTTTGATACCATCGACCATGGTATCATGCTGCATCGGTTGGAAGAGCTGGGAGTGGGGGGCACCATACTACGGTAGTTCTCCTCCTTTCTCTCTAACCGGTCACAGACTGTGTTGACAGGAGGGCAGAGGTCAACCCCAAGGCCTCTTGTTTGCGGGGTGCCACAAGGGTCGGTTCTTTCGCCCCTCCTCTTCAACATTTATGTGAAGCCACTGGGTGAGATAATCCGTGGTTTCGGGGTGAAGTACCACCAGTACGCTGATGACACCCAGCTGTACATCTCCACCCCGGACCACCCCAATGATACTCTTGAAGCTATGTCCCAGTGCCTGGAGGCTGTACGGATCTGGATGGGGAGAAACAGACTCAGACTAAACCCATCCAAGACCGAGTGGCTGTAGTTTCCGTCATCCCGTTATAGTCAGTTGGCACCATCACTGACTATTGGGGGTGAGTCATTGGCCCCCACAGAGAGGGCCCGCAACTTAGGTGTCCTCCTGGACTCACAGCTCTCTTTAGAAGAACATCTGACAGCTGTGGCCAGGAGAACTTTTTATCAGGTTCGCCTGATACGCTAGTTGTGTCCCTTTCTGGATCGGGATTCGTTAAAGACAATCACTCATGCCCTCGTCTCTTCCCGCATGGACTACTGCAATGCTCTCTACATGGGGCTCCCCTTGAAGAGCACCCGGAGGCTCCAGTTGGTCCAGAATGCAGCTGCGCGGGTTGTTATGGGAGCGACATGGCATTCCCATGTGGCTCCCCTCCTACGCGAGCTGCACTGGCTCCCTGTGGTCTTCCGGGTGCGCTTCAAGGTTTCGGTTACCGTCTTTAAAGCGCTCCATGGCTTAGGACCGGGATACTTACGAGACCGCCTTCTGCCACCAATAACCTCCCACAGACCAGTACGCTCCCATAGAGAGGGACTTCTCAGGGTGCCGTCGGTCAAACAGTGTTGACTGGCGGCCCCCAGGGGGAGAGCCTTCTCTGTGGGAGCACCTACCATCTGGAATGAGCTGCCCTAGGAGATTCGGATAATCCCGGATCTTCGTGCATTCTGCCGTGCCCTCAAAACATTTCTTTTCAAGCAGGCTGGTCTGACCTAACCTCGTCTAAAACTATTTTAAATTTTATATTCTGAATCTATCCCATAAATTTGAAATGATCTAATTCAATTCTGTATCCGAACCTAACTATTTAATTGTATTTTTAAATCGGTTTTTTTTCAATTCCTTTATTTCATGTATATTTCGTTCAACTGTACACCGCCCTGAGTCCTTTGGGAGTAGGGCAGAATATAAATTTAATTAATAATAATAATAATAATAATAATAATAATAATAATAATAATAATAAAAGTTGTGTCCAACCCATCACTTAAAAAGCAAAAAAATAAATAAAAACCTGCCACTTCAGTATCAATTTTCTTTTGTCATCATTGACAATCATCATTGTCAATTTTAAGGTCGATTGCTGTACCTATTGCTGTTAGTTTTGTCTTCTTTATATTTGATCATAGCCCTGTTTTTTCCATTGAACTCTTTAATTTTCATTACTAGAGCTTCCAGATCATTTGCATTTTAGCTGTCAGAGTAGCACAGTGTAGGTGATTGATGTTTCTTCCTCCAGTGTTAAAACCATGCTCATCTTTTTCCAATCCAGCTTCTCTCAGTATATATATTCAGAATGTGGGTTGAATAAATAAGATAGTACAGGTAGTCCTCGACCTATGACCCCAATTGAGCCCAAGTGAAACTTTGTTAAGTGAGTTTTGCCCCATTTTGCGACCTTTCTTATCACAGTTGTTAAGTGAATCTGGCTTCCCCATTGACTTTGCTTGTCAGAAGGTCACAAATGGTGACCACATGACCTCAGGACACTGTAACTGTCATAAATATGAATCAGTTGCCAAGTGTCTGAATATTGATCATGTGACTGCAGGCATGTTACAATGGTCGTAAATGTTAAAAATGGCCATAAGTCCCTTTTTTCAGTGCTGCTGTAACTTTGAACAGTCACTAAATGAACTGTTGTAAGTCAAGGACTACCTGCAGTTTGTTTCACTGTATTGCATCCAGGCTGGGGCTTTCTGTCCTGACTGTAAGTTTCTCAAAGGATACTGAGATGTATTGGGATTTCCATTTTCCTAAAGATATTCCACAGGTTGCCGTGGCGGACACCATCAAAGGCTTCTGTAATCAGTGAAGCACATATTGACTTTTTCTAGGTACTCTTTAGCTTTCTCAGTTATCTAGCATGCATCCGAAATAATATCTCTTTTTCTCTATTTTTCCCCCCAAACCAGCTTAAATGGTTGGTATCTCCCTTTTCATGGCTTGTTCTAATATGCAGTTGGATGATCTTCAGCATTATTTGCTAGGATATGAAATTAGGAATATTGTCCAGTAGTTTGTGAACTCTTAAGTCTCACTTTTGTTGTTATTGATACTTAGACTGATCCCTTTCAATCTGTTGTTACTCTCTCATTCTTCAAATTTGCTGGCATAGTTTTGTTCAGGCTGAGATAATACTGCCAAAATTGAGCTGGAAATGACTGTGCTAAGCCTCTGTTAGGCAAAACAAATTCAGCCTTCAAATCTGTCCAACTTCCAAAACAAATAATTTCGCTCGGTAGCAGTTGTAAATGTAAATTATGGCCTTAGTTTGAAGAATCATGCCCATTTTTATCTTTAAGAGAAAGGAATTCCGGTATCAAAATGCCATAAGGGAGGACTTTCTATTCTGTGTTTTTATTTCATAGCATTTGCAATATAGAAAATACATTAGATACAGAAAGGCTTCCACGTCTGATCTTAAATTATGAGCCAAGAGCAAGACAGATTTTCAAATACCCTGGCTCTAAAGCAAATACATCCTTTTGCAATATGTATGCGAGTTGTTGTTGGTCTTGCATTGTTGGTTCTGCACTTCCGTGGAGATGATTATTTTGAAACTTTTTGACAAAGATGTGGAATAAAGAGAGGAGGCATAGAAACAGATGGCATTAGGGGAGATGATATAGGACAGTGATGGCTAACCTTTTTGCCATTGCGTGCCAAAAGCGGGGGGAGCATGGGGGGTCACGGGTGCGTGTGCCTACATCCATAAGTCAATGTGCCCCGCCCTCCCGCCCATGTGCACATGACCCCCCCTCCACTTCCCCCTGCTTTTGGCACGTGATGGCACAGTGGCCCGGTAGGCCCATTTTTCTCCCTCCCCAGGCTCCAGAGGCTTTCTAGGAGCTTGGGGAGGGCAAAAACAGCCTTCCCCATCCTCCCGGAGGCCTTCCGGAGGCCAGAAACAGCCAGTTTCCTGACTTCCGGTGGGACCGGAAGGCCTGAAAATCAGTTGGCCGGTGTGTGCCTGCGCGCTGGAGCTGAGCTAGTGCAACATTCGCGTGCCCATCAATATGGCTCCGCGTGCCACCTGCGGCACCCGTGCCATAGGTTCGCCATCACGGATATAGGAGAAATCAGATAGGAAACGATAAGAGCACATCATGAGAAAGGCGGGGCTAAATGAATCAAAAGTTGGAATTAAGATTGCCGGGAGAAATATCAACAGATCAGATCAGATATGCAGATGATACCACTCTAACGGTAGAAAGCAAAGAAGAACTAAAGAGCCTTCTAATGCGGGTGAAGGAGGAGAGTGCAAAAGTTGGTTTGAAACTCAACATTAAGAAAACTAAGATCATGGCATCCGGCCCTATCAATTCCTGGCAAATAGATGGGGAAGAAATGGAGGTAGTGACAGATTTTATTTTCCTGGGCTCCAAGATCACCACAAATGGGGACTGCAGCCAAGAAATTAAAAGACGCTTGCTCCTGGGGAGAAAAGCTATGGCAAATCTAGACAGCACACTAAAAAGCAGAGATGTCACCCTGCCAACAAAAGTGTGTATAGTCAAGGCTATGATTTTCCCAGTTGCAATGTATGGCTGTGAAAGTTGGACCATAAGAAAGGCTGAGCGCCAAAGAATTGAGGCCTTTGAACTATGGTGCTGGAGAAGACTCCTGCAAGTCCATTGGATTGCAAGGCGATCAAATCGGTCAGTCCTAGAGGAGATCAACCCTGACTGCTCTTTAGAAGGCCAGATCCTGAAGTTGAAACTCAAATATTTTGGCCACCTAATGAGAAGGAAGCACTCACTGGAGAAGAGCCTAATGCTGGGAAAAATTGAGGGCAAAAGAAGAAGGGGATGACAGAGAATGAGATGGCCGGATGGAGTCACTGAAGCAGTCGGCGTGAGCTTAAATGGACTCCAGAGGATGATAGAGGACAGGAAGGCCTGAAGGAACGTTGTCCATGGGGTCGCGATGGGTCGGACACGACTTCGCAATTAACAATAACAACAAATACCAATCTAGTGGGGTAGAGAAGCATTGAGAAAGATAAGAAAAGCTGTGTTTTGCTAACATACTTCTACAAAGGCTGTATGTAGAAAGGCTTGATGGGAAAAAACTACAAATGGGAAAGAAAGGCAATGCATTTCTTGGTTCATTTCTGTACCAAGTGAATTTCTCTCTTATGAGTTTTTCTAAGAAAAGGGGTTTTTTAACATTTTGTTTCAAATTATATGTAATTTATTCCTAATTTGTGAGAAGAGACCAAGTCAGATATTTTTCTAGTTACAGCTGAGCCATGAAAATTGTTTATTCAATTTCGGAACAAACATTGTATATTATATATACACTGTAATTGGAAGATTAGGCAACTTTGTTTTTGTGTACAGACAAGGCTTTATTTGGGATACTCATTTGGGATTAAAGGCACGGGTATATCTATTATGCTGGTTACTTAGTCTCTCCTTTATCTCTTGGCAGAACCTTTGTTATCTGGAGAGACTACGCTGCCTCTGAAGTGTCCCGGGGATGATGTAAACCTCTCACCACTGGCTTCCGTGGATGCCTTGCTTCTGCAGGGCAAGGATGACTTCTCAAGCTTTCTGCCCTCTGAATTCATTGCACTTTCACCACCCCAGACTCAGGACTATCATTTTGGACTTGAGGAGGGTGAAGGCATCAGTGAGCTCTTTGACTGTGACTTTGGAGATTTCACCTCCTTGGATTTCTGAATATCCTCGGGTTGGGGAAAGGGGAGCGCCACCTGGTCAACTCTACCCCATCACAGGGGAATCTTTTTGCACCTGACATCTGAATATAATTCCAGGGCTAGCTGTCATCTTCAGGGCCAGTGTGCTGTAAATCAGATGCCAGGAAAGGAAAATGGCAGAATGTGGTCTGGCATCAGTGACAGTGAGAGCACTCAGTTCCTGGAAGGGCTGCCTTTTGCTGGCCATCTCCCTGTAATTGAGG
Source organism: Ptyas mucosa (assembly GCA_012654045.1). Lineage (NCBI taxonomy): Eukaryota > Metazoa > Chordata > Lepidosauria > Squamata > Colubridae > Ptyas > Ptyas mucosa. The sequence continues at coordinate 3,445,782 of WNWU01000162.1, read as the reverse complement.
GAGATGGCTGTGAAGCTAATTGCTGCTGTGAATGTTGAAAGCTTGTTTTTGTGACCTGATTGAGAGGCAGCAGGCATCACCTCAAGCCTGCTGTGCCCAGACCCAGAGTAGTAATAATACTTAGGAATAGGTGAGTAGGGTCACCTTGATTCTCTGGTGCCATGTTTGGAATCTATAGGGATAGCTTTAGAGATGCTGTTGCAGCAGCCTAGTTATTCTTGTTGAACCACTCCTTTCCCTGAATTTCACTTTAGATAATACTTGGCTGTGGGCAGGCCCCTTTTTTATCAGGTGCTTAATTTTCTATGTTGTGGGCAATTTCTCAGTCTTGGCTTAGAAAAACACGATGGTCAGAAGCTATCCTTAGAAGAGGGGACCCCTCCATTCCTTTCTCAGCAAATTGTTTGGGTTGTGTGGCAGAAGCACTGAGCACATTATTGTGAGGGACACCTTTCTGCCAGGCAGCGGTGGGAGAAGGTGACCAGAATGGTACTTCTCAGAGCAGTCATTGATCTGTCCTCTTGCAGTCCATCTCTACCTGGTTGGCTGGCATTTTTACCTTTACCTAGGACTGGGAAATTCTGTATGCTGGCAAATGATAAACCAGTGATTTGCAACTCAGTAGTTAAACAATGGTCAAGTAGAAGAAAGAAAACCAACTGGATGGATAGGGTGGGCGATATAATGGGAGCCTTTTGTTAAACATGCTGCTCAAACTAGTGAAAGGTAATGGGTAATTGGATACGTTAGAAAAGTGGGTGGGCATTTTTATTTTATTTTTATTTTTTTGCTCGTTTTTAAAAAAATGTTCTGGTTGAAAAGGAGAAACTGGCTTTCAAATATGAGGCGCTAAGAATGGTGGGGTGAATTGTTTCTGGATGCCGATGCAAACGTATTTTTTCTTTTTCCTCATAAGCCTCACCATAAAGCTTTAAGGAGGGTCCTGTACAGATTATTTATTTATTTTGGGTGTTCCTCACCTCCCACTATGGATATTATTTTGTGGAAAGTCCATTCCCTGGTAGAATACATCTATATCTATCTGGGGATGTGATGGGATTTTATTATGGTGATTTTTTTTGTAATAGTGAGATGCTTAGTCTGCTCAGCTGTCTTTAGGTTTAGAGCAGACGACCAACAAGGCAGAGGGGACACTGCTTGTAGTAGGAAATGAAGTTACTGGAACGTTTTGCTTTGGCAGGAGGAAAGGGTGGGTTGCTGGCTATTCTCCATGATAGTAAGGGAGGTTAGCCCTACACAGTATTGTGAGACAGCAACCAACCAATGCCTTTGTTTGCCCCTTTCCTGTAAAGTGAAGGGAAAAACACTGACTCTTTCTCCTTATTATCCCAATCCCCATGCTAAGCATAAGGTGCGTCCAGAAATCATGGATTCATATTATTTATTTATTATTTATGTGGCTCCATCCAGTGTTCCTGGAAGATAAAGGATAGTGTCAGAGGAATATGGGTGCATGAACTCAACATGTCCAGGTATGTGGAAAGAGACCCTTTAGGGATCTGATTAGAATTGCTGACCTAGCAAGTGGCAGCAGAGACCCTGGGAACAAGTAGGTTGTAGTCAGAGAGCCTTGAATAGTGAAGAGATTCAATGTCTCATCAATATGTTGAGAGAGTATGACTGGTCAAGACAAGTGAACTGAAATGCTATTTATTCATAGAGGATGGACAGCAGGTTCATCTTGTAGAGTAGTATTTCTCCACTTCAGTAATTTTAAGGTGTGCGGACTTCAACTCCCAGAATTCCTCAGCCATTCAGTGCTAGGAATTGAAGTCCATGCATCTTAAAGTTGCTGAGGTTGAGAAACACGGCTGTAGAGAAATATGTTGGTATGTTGAAAGGGAGGGTGGGGGAGGGAAACACATGCTGTGCTAGGATAAGAGTTTGTGGAAGGAATAGTTTTATTCCAGGTTTATCCATTTTGAAAAGTAGCTTTAGTTGAAGGAATGGGGCTTTAGCAGCAGATAAGATGCCATCAGCTTGACTAGGAGTTGTTCCTAGTGCATCATAAAGCAGTAATTGGTGCTGTCCCTGAGGTGCCTTCTTTAAGTATTATTTACTGGAACTCACCAAAGTGTGCTCCTACATGTTAGGAGTATATTTTGCTTTATGGAAAGGTAACCATGACTTGGTGTGTGGCTTTGGATGGAGGTTGTGCATTAGTGTTCTTAACAGATAAGAGAACTACTAATGTAAAGCGTTGTGACACCTAGTCCCAAATAATTCAAATTTCATTGGAGAGATTTTTTTTTTGACAAAGCCTGAACAAAAGCATCTCTTAAGTGGGTCTTCTTCAGGTAATACATATAAATATGCTTCCTCAAATCAAAATTCATCAGGCAGCAGGTGGCTGTATAAACATATACACACCGTGATTCCCGTCCTCTCTCCTCACCTTTCAACTCTTTCTCAGGTTGCTGGTTCCTAAAGCTGAATCAAGTTAAAAATTATCCCTGTGTTGCTAAGCTCTGCATAAGGAGAAACAGCTAAGTCTCTCCAAACATTGCATTTTCCAACTTGGACATTTGCAACTGGACTGTTCTCAAGAAACTTAATGCTGTGTTCTCTTAGACTGCACTACTTCAGAATAATAGCTGGCACAACATGTTCTCTGTAACCAAGGTACACCTTATTTCTTGTTTCAGATACAAACAGGAGAACAATTTGATCATATTCAGATTCATTACTGATCTCTCTAAGTAAGTCTTATCTGGATGTAATATTAAATGTTAGCCAAGTTGGCTGGGGCTGATGGCAGTTTTAATTCAATTTATTTACAGAGCACCAGGGTTACAAATCTGGATGGCATTTCTGTACATAGGTCATCTTACTGTTCTGACATGTTTATCTTTTTGTAATGTGGATATCTCCCTCTGCAGCAAACAGTGACAATCTGTTCCAAAGGACTCATTGTTAGATTTATATCTTTTGATATATCCATTCTGAGCACATCTTGCTTTTACAAGGGAAGACGAGTGCTGCTTTGGCCAACCTCTTTCTGATGCAGCTCATACAAAAGTCACTGTAATATGCCAGATATTTTTTCTCTTTAGCTTACCTAGTGCAGGGTACCAGCCTCTCCCCCCTTCAGAAGAAAAAAGAGGGAAAACAAGGGAACAGATTCTCTAAAGATCGTGTTGATATTTGTATACTGGAGTATTGTAATACTTTCCTGAATTGATGTTCCATTCTTACTGGTTGGGAAAAAATAATGCTATAATGCCAGGGCCCAGTTTTTTGATATATCAAAGCAATTAACTATGCTGTATTATTTATATTTTAGATAATTCTTGAATGTATTTCCTTTTTGATAGTTACCTAGAATGTAAGAAGTACAGCATAATTATCTGTGGTAGAATGACAAACACCCCATAATTGTTACTACAACGTTGTCCTGCAAAAGTCCCTGAAGAGACTTCAGCAAAATGCAGTACACTGTATGGTTCAATAAGCTGAACAGTATTTCCATAATAACAAGTCAGGATTTGAACCCTGTTCTGCTGCCTGCTTGGGATTGGGGGCAAAATTATGCACAATTCCATAATAACTTCCTATGGACCTCTCAAGTTTCCTTCAATTCAACAGATAAGATGGCCACTATCTTCCTGATAATCTCAATTTTCACTTCTACATTAAAATGCTGTTTAATGTTTTCATCCTTCAACTTTAGCATCACCTGCAACAGAAAACTATTCCATAATTTTTCAAGTCATGTTCTTCACATCTCACATCTGCCTTCTTACCTTACCTCAGTGTGGGTAACCCTCCTGGCTAAGATATCAGGATGTTGTTTGAAAGAAGGATGATCTTCATGCTATTTGAGGAACTCCAGCCCCTCTATTTAAAGCAGTGGATTGGAAGATCCTAAATAAACTGATGAGTACCATTGATAGCTGAGAAAATGGCCAATGGTCAAAAGCTTCAGTCTGAGAAAAGCAATCTAGATTAAAAAAAAAAGACACAACTTGAGCTAAGGATGGAATGGAGAAGTATGTTGCAGGCAACCTATGAGAAGAGCATGATTTATGCAAGTTTGCCTTGCACAGCAAAATTGAACATTCTGTAATGGATTGGAATGGTGACCTCCAGATGTTTAGCAAGAATTTTCAAGCACTTAAGAATAAAGATCTGAGATCATTTGCTGCTGTTGTGATTAAAATGATTTTTGGAGAATCAGGTACATGTATGAACAAGAATGCCTGTTGCACCAGAAGCCTATTATAAGGAAACCCATCCACCCTGCCCCCTTTCTTCTAACAAGTTATCTTGATTCTGAACCATATGCACCCCAGATAATGTTGCTGCTATCGACCTAAGAACCAGGGAGGACTGGAGCCAGAGAGCTCTGGTACCTTAATCCGAATGGGAAGCACTTAGTATAGCTCATAATGCAAATAGTTCTACAAAGCCTTAAAATCTATTGGATCAAAGAAATAAGCCTAGAGTGCACATGATACTCCTTTCAGCAGACTTCTTTTAGTGAGGAGCATGAGAAGTCCAGTTGGGCAAGTTCTTTTATTAAAATTGAAAGCACAGCAGAGGAGAAGGTGCTGTACCTGTACCCCAGCAAGAGAACTAAGAGTGCCCAGTGTAAGTGATGTGAATTCAAAGCATTATCTGTAAAAGTTGGGGGATCTTGTTGAGGTGACTAAAGGTTGCTGAGATATTGTTATAGTTCTTAAGGATTGCAACTTCTTTGGTAAGTTTCCAGGACAGACACCCAAGATCCTTTGGCAACTGAGTGACCAAATGTGTTGCAAAACCTGCAGCATTTTCCAGGTGCCTGAACATTGAGGGAAGTGCACGTCTTTGTCTGTGCCTATTTTTAATAACAAGCCTTGTTCATGATTTGTGCCTTTAGTTTTAATAAACATTTCTAATAATTTCCTCTTGATTTACTGTCTTTTGAATATTGCATATTTAAATAATGGTAAGCACTTTGGACTGGTAGGCACTTATTTCAAGCATGTCCTGAGACAAAGCTTCTGTATTCACTTCTATGTAGATAACTATTTGACTATTGGTTGCCTAGCAGTTGGGGAATTTACACATCAAAGTAGTAATAACAGCATCAGTTACCTAAAGCAGATCAAGGGTATAGCAAGTGTTGTGCTACAAGATATCAAAACTACATAATCCACCATTGTTTCTCGGATCAGTTTCTACAAAGCCCACATACAGCGTAGTTCTCTAGAATCTGGTATAAGAGGTGAAATTACAGGATCTATTGAATTTATTCACCAATTTGCATGATTGTCCTTTCAAAACAAGGATATATTCATGTGATGTGGAGCCAAAACCAATGAAATCTGATTGGGCATTCTAGAGGTTATGCATAACCACCAAAGCACTCAAATCACGTTGACAAAATTTAGTGATTTGGGGGCAATGCAATTTTTGTTAGGAAGGTAAGCAGGTTACGGATCTACTATCTTAGCCCCTTCTCTGCACCATGTCTTCAGGATGCAAACTCCTGCTAATTTCAACATTAACCCCTCCAACATAGGAAAGTCTGGTTCAACAAATGTTAGTCTTGCTCTTGTAGTGTCACCAGAATGATTTATATAATCCAGTAGGAGGCCTGGAGAGATTAAGTAGTAGTCCTCAACTCAGAAGAATTATTTTCTACAATAAACATGTTCTGCAAGGATTGGGGAGAAAACACCAAAGCTTCATACAAACACATTGTAATAGGTGTTACTGCACCCCAATCCCAATACCTACCCTTTCTACTCTTGAGTGTCTTGTTGAAAAAGGGCAAAGATTTCTTGTCAAAGATAAAAAGCCAAGGCAACTAATTGGTTTGGATATCTTGGGGGGAGGAGAGAATGGGGGTACTAATCAAAATATTTTTGAATTAGTATACTCTCTAATATAGATAATGGAAGACCGGATTATTGAGATGCTAATTATCTAAAACTATCCACCAAGGACTTTCCTCAATGATTGAGATTAATCAGAATTATAAATAATCCTGCAACACAATCTTATCAAGGGGATCCTTTGCATGGAGACCCACTTGTAGACAGAAGGGAGGAGGATCTGTCTCAAGTCTGAATCCTCAAGGGTCCATGTGATTGTCTGAAACGGCCTATGGTCGTCCCCTGAGATAGTTCACTGAGGGCTAAAAATGATAATTTAGTGGTCCAAAAGCTGCTTAAGCAACCAGATTTAATAGTTCTAATTAATAATAGCTTAAATGGAATTTCCAATGTGTTTAACATTTTAATAAATTGGATAAGGGTGTATAAGGAAATTTTAATCAAAGTTAACAAATGTTACAAAGCTGGAAGGAGTGATTGGTGTACGAGATGACTGAATCAAACGTTCCACAGGCTGAGTTATAACTAATCCATATTCTCAATATGGCACATCTAATAAAACGATTTTTAAAATCCATTTTAATTTTATTATACCACAAATATCTATGCCCTCCAAACCTCAGGTTGTTATCTTCTAACTCCAAAAGCCTTCTATTTCTTAGCAACACTCACTCATATAGACCAAACAAGCTGCAAAATTAAATTTCAAACTTAATAACCCCAGTTCTCCTCTCCTCTTTTGCATTTTGTCAGACTTCATATTTAATTCATTTTTCCTCCCCTTGCCATAGAAGTGATTCTCAAATAGTTAAAAGCTGTTATGGGGAAGATGAGAATCCTCTGTTTTAGCAACGGAGCAGAAAATGGCAGAAGTTGGCTGCATATTAAAACAATCACAACAATTTGAAGTAGACCCACTGGAGTTAGTGGGACACTTGCTTGCAGAGAATATTGCAGAAGCAAGCAGAAAGTGGGAATGAATTAATGTGTTGGGATATTATTGCAGGAACTATTTTTCAGGTAAAATATATAGTAATAATTATACCCTTTTGCAATAGACCAATGGTAAAGGCATTAGTATGCATAGGCTACGCTGAATTTATAACCTGGAGCATCTCTGAAAACACTTTGCTGACTGGCTGACTTTGAAAAGCAAAGTAAGTTTGGACCTGTTCAGTATTTGAATTGAGCATCATCAGGAAATAACAGAGCAGCAGGCTAGACCCAGCAAGTCAAACAAACGCCTCTGAAGAAAGCAAGAAATGAATATGTCTCTGAATGATGAGCAGCTGAGCTTGACTAAGGAAACTTGGTCTTACTAGTTTTCCCAAACAGGTCAAGACATTTTTCTGATCACCTTTCTGTTGAGAAGAGAAGGAATTGCATCCTCAGTATTTTGTCACTGTTAAGTGCCTGTTAACCGAAAAGAAATGTAATTAATTGATTATTTTAATTATACCTCCTTTCTTGGCTTCCTGGGTGGAGAGTTCAAAGTTCAGTTGCCTCTAAGGATGCAACCTGGCTGTAAAGAGAAAAGCTCATTAGAGGAAGGTTTGTGTCTCTGAGAAAAAAGTGTCTCTATGCAGTGGGCAAAATGAGCCTTGGTGGCGCAGCAGGCTAAAGTGCTGTTAACTAGCACCAGCTGCCTGCAATTACTGCAAGTTCGAATCTCACCAGGCTCAAGGTTGACTCAGTCTTCCATCCTTTCGAGGTAGGTAAAATAAGGACCCAGATTGTGGGGGCAATAAGCTGACTTTGTATAAAAAAGAACACCGGTTAAGGGGGGCCGAACACCCTACTAAGCAGGCATGAAGGCTATTGCTTAACGCATTGTAAGCCGCCCTGAGTCTTCGGAGTAGGGTGGCATATAATTGAACCAATAAATAAATACATAAATAAATAGTGCAAACTGAAATCTTAACAGATTTTGCTTCCAGTCTGGTTCTGAAGATCATCTAGATCAGGGGTCTCCAACCTTGGCAACTTTAAGACTTGTGGACTTCAACTCCCAGAGAGTTGAATTCTGGGAGCTGAAGTCCACAAGTCGTAAAGTTGCCAAGGTTGGAGACCCCTGATCTAGATTGTAGCCAAGGAATTAGTAGTTGTCTCCTAAACCAATCTTATATTAACAACATGTACAATCTGGTTAATCCATACTAAGAACAAGAAAAGGTTGAGTCTTCCTAGAATTTTGGTATTAATTTTGTGTAGAACATTTATAGGCAGTCCTTCATGGGCTATGATTTTGGGAGACTCACAATGCAAAGTAGGAAAAAAATGTATACGTATAAGTACAAATCATTAAAAAACATTAAAGTAATACTAAGATACAGTATCCTATATAATAAAATGATTACAAGTATATTCTGAGTGTAATTAAAATGTGCCAGAGAATACAGAATCCCCCCCCCCCAAAAAAATTCCTAAAATATATAACCAAAGACTGGTCAGGCTCTTTTTACAAGAAGAAAAGTCATTCTGCTAACCATCAACTCTAAGAGTCAATGAAGGTGATAATGTCTATTGTGGCATTATCTGGTGATCTGGTATCCTTGAATTGAGTTGAGTTGAGTTGAGTTGAGTTCCCTAAAACCCAGACATTATGGTCTACCTTTAAGTCTTATGGGAGGTGTGGGTGTCCGCAGGGAGGATGGGTCAAAAAAATGAAGAGACCTCATAGGTTGTCTAATTTTGCATTATAAGAAAGCAGACACATTCAGTAACTTGCACAAAAGTTTTATTCTGGTGAGAGTGGCAGAGCTGAATAGTTTACTGAATAGTAAATAGTTATTTAATGCCATATTATAGCAATGGAGGCTTTCATATACTGTATTGCCTAATCAGTCTCTCTCCTCTAGTAGCCTAATGGTGGTATGATATTGATCAAACAAAAACCAGAGAGCACTGTCTTCTAGAGCAGAGGTGGAGAGCAATGGCCCCTTTATGACTTGTGAACATGACTGGCTTAGGAATTCTGGGAGTTGAAGTTCACAAGTCATTCCTGTTCTAGAGGGGAATCGTTTGAGGAAAAATGCAACAAGCAATTCATTTGTCATGGAACTAAAGGTTAGAGCTTGTATTCTTTTTATGTTTGAATATTATAATGCATGTATCAGAAAAAGAGAAGGGGGAAAACATACACCAAACCAATAATCATAATGTTGACTAAGTGTCTCTGTGTGGTTTTTTTCAGCAATAATTTTTTTTTCTGCTCAATTTATTTATTCAAAGAAAAGGGTTTATTTATTCAAAGAAAAGAAATGCAGGATAGGTGTAATTCCAGCAGGTGGCAGAAGAAGGAAGCAAGGAAAATTTTTTGAAGAAAGAGAACAAATATTCCCTAACCCTGATCCCAATATTTGCAAAGTGGATTCAAAGTTCTAGTTTAATGTTTCGATTCTTTTAACGAAATCCCCTAATGCAAGTTTCCTGTGTTAATTTTGAAATGTAAGTCGGGTTATCCGTTTAGCTCTGTTTTATTGTTTTACTGTAGTAGTCCTGGCATCTGACTTAGAAATCTTTTCTCTCTCCAGCCAACTGATTCTTTGATCTACGCACATAAAAGCAATATAAACTAGTGAATTGTTTTTCCAAACTTGGCAACTTTAAGATTTGTGGACTTTATGCTGACTGGGGAATTCTGGGTGTTGAAGCTCACACATTTTAAAGTATTTAAAAAATACCGATCTAGTACTTTTCATGTGCACTAGATAATGCATCAACAATTAAGGATGGGAGTTTGCCTATAGGAAGTGAGAATTTTCTGTGATTCTAATAGGGACTGGGGTTTTGAGGGTTCAGTGCCTCTCACCATTTGAAATCACAACATAATTAGCTCTATTGAATCTCTGCAGGAAATGAACCTGCCTATCACTAAAAATAAAGTAACAGTTTCCTCTGTCCAGTCCAAGTCTAGGGGTCTGTGCTGATCTCCATTTCTTAGCCAAGGGTTCCAGTGTTGTCCAAAAACATTTCCCTGGTCATGTGGCCAGCATGATTATACACCGAAGTGCATGGAATGTTACCTTCCCAGTGAAGTGGTACCTATCTATCTATTTGCATTGCATGCTTTTGAAATGCTAGGTGAGCAGGAGCTGGGGTGAGTGACAGGAGCTGTCACCCCATCGCACAGTGCTTGAGTCTTGAACATGGACCGTCAGCTTCTTAGCTGACAAGCTCAGCATCTTTAACCACTGAACCATCATGCTCCCTGCTTATCATCAGCAAGTAACAAATAATGTAAATAAATAAGCCTTTTATGTTTATATCAAATGCCATTTTAAAGAGGACAGGCAAACTAGAACAGAATAGGATTAACTATTGAAAGAGCCATGGTGGTGCACTGGTTAGAATGCAGTACTACAGGCTACTTCTGCTGACTGCCGGCTGCCTGCAATTTGGCAGTTTGAATTTCACCAGGCTCAGAGTTGACTCAGCTTTCCATCCTTCCAAGGTTGGTAAATTGAGGACACAGATTGTTGGGAGCAATATGCTGACTCTGTAAACCGCTTAGAGAGTGCTGTAAAGCACTGTGAAGCGGTATATAAATCTAAGTGCTATTGCTATTGGAGTGATGGTTTATTACAAATATTTTCTACTCTTTTCTCTCTGTTGGTTTTATAGCTTTTTGATAGTGCCAGACAACGAATTAATAAAGTTTCTTGTTGTTAAATCTCTGCCAAGAGAAGAGCATGCATACCAGAATTATTCTTTAGCATTGTGATTGTAAGACTTTAACATTTCCTTCTTTCTGCCTCTGCCAAGTCAAAAGCTGGTGAGCGTAGCTACTGGTAAGAAAAAGATTGGAGGTTGTTAGGTTTTATGTCTTCAGAGCTAGGAGGAATCATCATTTGATTGGCCCCACAATAAATGAAACCTGGCAACAGCTGCATCTAATGGCAACAAATCCATTCAGTTTGTGAACACCTTTAGAATGAATCTAAATTAGAGAGCAGGTAGCTACAACATCAAATTCATTTTTGTATTGTTTTCTTTCCCATTTCCTGCTGTTTGGAAAATCTTACCTGATGATGATGTATTCTAGACCAACAGTCCCCAAACTTTCTGGCTTGGTGGCCTGGCAGGAGAGGGAGAGGGGATAGTTCCCTGTGAGTGGTAGGTGGGTGCACGCAAGCACGCACAGCTCGATTTGTGTAACCTGTGGACCTGCATGACCATGGCTCACACAATGGGAGCGTTGCCCATGAGGCAAGCAGCTACGGCTCTCATGGGGAAGTGTCACACACTATTTATGGAACCACCTGCTGCCACCAGTAGCCTCCCACTGGCTGGTACGCTCTCATAGAGAGGGGCTCCTCTGGGTGCCGTCGGCTAAACATTGTCGACTGGCGGCCCCCAGGAAGAGAGCCTTCTCTGTGGGGGCACCTACTATCTGGAATGAGCTCCCCCCGGAGATACGCAATCCCAGACCTATACACCTTCCGCCGTGCTCTCAAGACCTTTTTATTCCATCAAGCTGGCCTGGCCTAATTTTTCCCTTTTCCTTTTTAAAATGTAAATTTTAATCTGTTCTAAATTATTGGGGTGTTTTAAATCTGTCTTTGGACAAATTGTTTAATTCAGTTTTATTCTGCTTTTAAATTTTGTATTTATGTATTTTATCTTGTGGCTGTTCACCGCCCTGAGTCCTTCGGGAGTAGGGCAGTATATAAATTTCTATTCTATTCTATTCTATTCTATTCTATTCTATTCTATTCTATTCTATTCTATTCTATTCTATTCTATTCTATTCTATACTATTCTATTCTATTCTATTCTATTCTTGCAAGTGGCCACCAATTGCAGGAGGGAAGTGTTGCGCGGCCACCACTTGCGCGAGGGGAGTTTCACATATGCACATTGGCTCATCCACTGCTTGAGCAGCCCGCTTCCGAACAGGCCACGGCCTGACCTGGAGGTTTGGGACCCCTCTTCTAGAGAACTCAAAAGATTCACAAGATCCTCTGTGTAATTTTAGTTGATCGTAATGTTGCCCTGAGTTCTTTGATCTAGACATGCTAGAGATTGAAACAGCTGCAAAACATACATTTTACCACCAAGTTATAGTTCTTCTGTGCCTACACTTTACAGCCATGCAACCATTTAGTAGCATATCCAGTTATTAAATTATGGCCTTCTCAATTAATTTCTCCCCATTTCTTGGAAACGTCAAAATAAATAAAAACCAATTAGTGTAATATTACTTAGTATGAAGATGCAGAGATGAATACAGCTTTCTTTAATTTCGTAGCTGTCAATGTGATTGCTCATTATGTTATTGTATTATTTGGCAAATCAGTTTTCTTGCTATCTCCCGGCATACATTCATGGAACATAAATTCATCGTCTGTTTACTAAAAATGTCAGAAGGAATGGAGAAATTTTAAGATATGCAAATGCTGGTAGAAAGGTAGAAAGTAGGACATGATACGTTGTGAGGAAAAGTGGTTTTGAAAGAAGTAAAAATAACTGCGTAAAGGCATACTTCTGTCCATATTGTTATATGGAAAGAGAGTTGGGTAGGTCAGACTAAACATCAAAGAAAGTTGAATAGAATAAGATTGGATACTTAAAAGTATATGTGGTAAAACAAAAAGAGGTAAATTTAAGAATGAATAGATGCTGAATGGATGTGGACTGAATACAAAAATGAGCAATCAGAAAGTGAGCAATCAGTATGAAAGAAGAGTTTGTGATAGTTAGGTTATGTAGAGAGATTGAATAACAAATTGTGAAACAAATATAGAAAGGAAGTGTAGGTCAAGAGGAAAAAAAATCAAGGAATTTTTCCTTGGGTGGTGATGATGAGATCCACAGAGAAAAAGGTGAGAAATAACTTGATAGCTTTATTTAGCAGTTTTCATAATTTTTGGAACTAACACATCTTATTTTGAAGTACATAATTTTTTTTGAGCTAAAAGCCACATTAGTCTTTGATTGGCACAAATTGGTACAAATGACAGAATATGGACAGAACAATGAAATATATTTTGCCATTAATTCATTCAAATTACCTAAGTTCTGTACTTCTCATGTACTTCTCAAGACTTCTTTCTCTTGTATTAAAATTGCTTAATATAATTTTGTAATTATTATTTTATGACACTTACAACCATAAATTACTAAGTTGCAGATGGGGTTGAATTGATGAAGGCCATATTTATATTCCAGTTTATTGAAATAAACGGTTCCATGAAATTCCGGACCAAGACACTCCTTTTGTCACATAATTAGAAGGAAAACAGTTGTTTACCTTTTTGCCTGCATCAATTAATTCTTATAGTGGCAATATCCTCTAAGATTAACTCTAATTTTACATTTCCTTTCTTCTTCCTCAGAAAACCAAGGCCTGTGAGTTAGTAGTTTCCTATGTTTTGTGCAATGATTTTTAAAGACAGATCCTGTGGTATGTTCAAAAGATGCACTATGAAATGCAACCATAAATAATGAATACTAAGAGACAGATGAGATGATGAATAAACCACGAGTACTTTGTGATGTACATTCTTTGCTTCATTGCTCTGTCTGATATGCAGAATTGGGAGGGAGACGGAAAGAGTTTTCTATTGTAAGCATGTAGATAGTTCCAAAGGTTCTGGAAATATTTAACTTTGCATAGGAATGGGCTCATTTTACTAAATGTATAATTTAGAATGAAAGACATTTATGATTTGTCCTGGCACACTCACAAAGTGGTTGGGTTCATACACTGCAGTAAGCATGGTTTATTAAGTATGCTATAGTGATCTGATTCATACATAATTCTAGATCATAAACTCAAGGTTATAAAGCTTGAATATATTGCTATATATACCAATATATATTAATTCACACTGCACATGAACAGTTAAAAATAAAGAATCTCCACTTAATAAAGTAACCCATATTCTTCCTTTCCTGATATATGCTTAGTGATGAAAATTCCAGTACCAGTTATTGTCATAACCTGAGAACTACCGGTATCTGTAACTCGTTCAACCTCTTCCCAGAGCCCTGTCATTTCCATAGGACCTGCTCAGTCAGGTCCACCTCTGAGTGCAGATGTTTTTATTTGGCAGGTGTCAAGAATATTCCTCATAGGGGTCCAAGAAAAGCCCCCCTGCCCCAATCTTTCCAGACCCCTCCATTTGCAGAAGGGACTGGGTCATCCTAAACAGCCAATTTTGCAAGGAGAATCTGTCATCTGGTTGAGTCTGGGACAGAAGCCCTAAAGAGAACCAAAGACTCATGAAAGCCAAATGAACTCATTTCAGAAAGGGGAAAACCTGCCCCAGCATGTCCAAGTGTTTTCTGGCCCACTCATCCATAATCAAATCATAAAAGAAGTGCTGTTTACAATTGGGTTGGGTTTTTGTTGTTGTTTTTGTTTTGGCCTAGTGAACTGATTGTCAAATCAAATCACATTATATTCAAAAAGACTCACAGAAGTTTGCTCAAGTAAGTAGGCTTGGGTCCAGTCGAAGAGTCCAGAGGTATTTCACAAGAAGAGCACTCCACTCCTCTGCTCGCAATACAATACCTTATGCCACCAGGCTTGAAATTTTGGACCTGGACAACCTAGAACTATGCCACCTACGATCTGACCTAAGCTTAGTACACAAAATTGTCTGCTACAACGTCCTACCTGTCAATGACTACTTCAGCTTCAACCGCAATACAGACCAAAAAATAGATACAAACTCAAAGTAAACTGCTCCAAACTCATTTGCAGAAAATACGACCAGCAACAGAGTGGTCAATACCTACCTGGAATGCACTACCTGACTCTGTGGTTATATCCTCAAACCCCCAAAACTTTAACCTTAAACTGTTTACCGTGGACCTCACCCTATTCCTAAGAGGTCTGTAAGAGGTGTGCATAAGCGCACCAGCGTATCTACCGTCCCTGTCCTACTGCCCCTATTTATTCATACTCATTTCATATGTTTATACTTATACCTGTTTATACTTGCCCTGTTTCCCCTAAAATAAGACATCCCCTGATAATAAGCCCAATTGGGCTTTTGAGCGCATGCACTAATGAAAATAAGCCCTCCCTGAAAATATTTAACCGCATGTGCAGCCGGTCCCCACCATTTCCTCTGGTTAGGGTTAGGGAGACAGACCTGGAAATTAGGTAAGATGGCAAGAGGAGCCCCGCCTTCCTCCATGCGCCCAAAAATAATAAGACCTCCCTGAAAATAAGGCCAAGCGCTTATTTCAGGATTCAAAAAAATATAAGACAGGATCTTAATTTCGGGGAAATACGGTATATATTTATATGTTATGTTCATATTTATACTTGTTTTCTTATACATGCTTGACAAACAAAAATAAATAAATAAATAAAATGCCCAGATTAGAATTCCAAAATAGAAGAAAGATAAAATACCTATTATTTGATAAGTATATGAATTAATATTTGTTACGGTATGTCTCTAATTGGTTTTATAGCTGGTAAACTTTATTTTGAAGAAGGCTATTAGAAAAAGGTTATGAATATCTGGACAACCACCAGATGACAACAAAGAACTGTCATTTTCTTATTTATTTATTTTTTTGCTTCCATCCAGTGGTCATCTGGATATCTTGCAAGCTCTATCTGGAAGCTCTCTTCCACCAGATCTATGATGTGAAAATGGCCTGCTATTGGGAACATATGGCAAAGCATATGTTCCATCAATGACTAATTTATCACAGGTATTAGCTTTCATACAATGGGATGTTGCATCCTTATATGCTTGCTGTACTTTGACCAAAGGAGAATTCAGGCAGAAGGTGCCTTATTTCAGTTCCAAATGTATTGTGTATTGTATATCTTTTGGACAGTCTGTGTTCTACCAAGTTATAAAGCATACTTTATTCAACAAACTATTTTAGCCACAATGTTTTTTTTTACTAAAGATACTACAGACCATTGCTCAACCCCGTCAATTGTCACTCATTCAGTGTTCTTAAAACTACACTTCATGAGTTCACAATGGCTGGAAGAGAAGCCTTCAAATTATTCATGAAAGAATAGATTATCCTGCCCTGAAAAAAAGGTGTAAGACTCGTCCCTTTTTTCAGAGCAGGATAATTCCTTCTTTCACAAATCATTTGGGGCTTCCCTTCAAGCCTTCATGAGAGAATTAACCACAATTTATTTTAGATCAGAGTTTAATGCAAAGATAAAACATTCAGTGAAATGTGTATACAATTAATTCTTCAAATTCCCCTGCAAATATGCATAAACATGAGAATGACTACTGAGAAAGAAAGGAGCTCCTATTCTAATATTCAGGGCTTATTCCTGACTAAATGCAAATAGGATGTTGACCTTCTGTGAGATATTTGGAGGCCATCACGTCTTACCTATGTGCAATACTGAGCTAGCTCACCCTCCCACAGGTATGGTCCAATCTCTGCTTTGAAGAGAGAATATGCCTCTTCCTTAGACTACATAGTTTAGTTCCATGAACTTCATTAGAGTAGCGAAGTTCATTCGGATTCACCTGCTCTACACCACATGGCTCTGCACCAGCATAAAAATAGACAGGAGTCAAACAATGGAGAGTTTGTTAAAATTAATTAGGTGTACAGAAGTTGAAATCCATTATCAGCCATGGAAATAATTGATCTTCCTTTCTACTCATATCTGCCGACAGGGTTGTTGTAAGGACAGTGCATTGTCCTGATATACTTGAAGAACAGTCAAAAACTGAAGGCAGTGTCATGCTGCACAATCTTTTTAATTCTTGTAATTTAGGCTACATTTGATACATTAAGCCTGAAACAACATTCTCATACTTGATCCCCATGGATCAAGAAAATAAGGCCAACTCAGAACAGAAGAAAAGCAATGAGAATAATTAAGGTGCAGAGTGAACATCAAAAATAGCACCTGCACAGTCAGAGGAGCAAACACACAGGGCATTGAAGGACAATTTGAGGTCCAGGTGAGCAAGATAGATCAGAGTCTGGATGCCAAGAAAAACACTAGCTCAGAGATTCCCAAGTTTTTTGAAACTTTCATGCTTCTCCATTCAATATCCATTTAACAAAGTAACAAGAGTTGGAAGGGACCTTGGAGGTCTTCTAGTCCAGCCTCCTGCTCAAGCAGAAGACCCTATATCTACTGTATATTCCTATAGGAGGCAAATGACTGTCCAATCTCTTCTTAAAAACCTGCAGTGATGAAGCACCCACAACCTCTGGAGGCAAGCCATTCCACTGGTTAATTGTTCTCATTGTGAGAACATTTCTTCTTAGTTACAAAAGTTGTAGAATATTTAAAGGGGCTGCCACAAAGAAAAGGCACTCAACCTATTCTCCAAAGCAGAAGAAAGCAGAACAAGAAGCAATGGATAAAAAACTAATTCAGGAGAAAAAACAACCTAGAACCAAGGAGGAATTTCCTGACAGTGAGAACAATTAATCAGTGGAACGACTTGCCTTCAGAAGTTGTGGGTGCTCCAATACTGCAGGTTTTTAAGAAGAAATTGGAAAAGCATTTGTTTGAAATGGTATAGCATTTCCTACTGAAGCAGGGGGTTAGACTAGAAGACCTCTAAGGTCCCTTCCAACTGTAATTCTGTTATAATAAAAGATACGCCTCTCTTTAATGTGAGTCACCCTGTAACAAGCTTGCCCTTGAACAACCCACTCAAATTGGTGTATTTGCCTCCTTCCCTTCATTAATCCATCCATTACGTATCCATCTTCTCAGTCCAAAAGTTCTTCATTTGAAAATTGCTAAATTTTTAATGCTGATGAATTTTCTACAAGATGCACATTCTAGTGTCTCCTTGGAATTTCAGATCAGAACAAATTTCATTACAGTTGGTCATCTGGGCAAACAAAAGAGAGAAAGAGGGAAAATGCAGCAAAATAACTATATACACATACATGAAAAGTAGGTAAATTTAAAACAGCATAAAAAATTAAAGGCATAAAACCTGTAAGTCTGTTGAGCTGATACAGTTAAATAAGCCTATAAAACTATTCTCTGTAAAATTTATCTATTTTATTTGCTACTTTACGATCTTTAATTGGGTGTACGTAAGAACAAGTTAAAATTAAGTGCAGGAGGTAAATAATTTTATGGCATGCAATATTAAGGGGGATTAAACATAGAAAGTCTTGGTTAGCCTGATCGTTTTTTTCTTATCCATAAACCCTTATGCTTTTGTATAGCTTCAGAGGAAAATCTCGCAACTTGTGCTGAAATAATTAGGCTTGTATCCTTCAGCAATAGATGAAGATCAAATTCTGTGGACCACTCTTTAAATCTTTTAATAAGTGGAGTTTCTCTTTGTGCCTGGCTTGTTCATAGCAAAGCAGCTTAGATCCGTGATGACGAACCTATGGTACGCATGTCAGAGGTAGCACACAGAGCCCTCTCTTCTGGCATGTGTGCCGTCGCCCAGGTCAGATCTCTGGGTGTTTCTTTCTTGAGCTTCTGTTTCCCTGAAAACGACGAAACAGAAGCTCACGAAAGAAAAAGATCTTACCTTTTGCCGCACTGCCGGTGTTGGGATGCTCCTCCTCCAGTGGTGAAATGTAAAATTTGTTCCTACTGGTTCTGTGGGTGTGGCTTGAGGGGGGAGGTAATGTGACTGGATGGGCATGGCCAACTTTTTTTTAACTTTTAAAAGCATTTTTTAACAACCTATAGGTTGTAAAAAAATTCTTTTAAAAGTAAAAAAAAGGCTCTGGCAATCACAGCTGTGCCTCGCGATCGTCAGCCTTTTTTTTACCTTTTAAAAGCAGGAAGTAATGACACCCAGGCAGGTGGGCGGAGCCTCACGCCACCATCGCTACCAGTTCTCTGAACCACCTGCCACAATCGCTACTGGATCTCCCGATCTGGTCCGAACCAGGAACATTTCACCCCTGCTCTCCTCCCACTAGCCAGCTGGTCCTCGGGTCTTTGCTGCGCATGTGCGCAGGTCCGTGCATGCACACACATATCTTTCAATTTGGGCATGCACGCACGCAGTTTGGGCACTCGGTGTCTAAAAGGTTCGCCATCAGTGGCTTAAATGAATATGAGCCTTGGAGTTTCTTCATTCTTTCTTCCTCCAAGTTGTGCATTCCTGAACTAGCTGTGTTGTTTCTACTATCTGAAATCCTTCGATCTCAAGTTTTTTGTGAAAAGGCTGCTGCTGATTCTATCTAAGCTTCATCCATATTTTCAAACTTTTCAGGAAGATCTGCTTAGAATAAAATCTGTCTCAACAACTTCTTTTCCCAAGGAACGCAGCCAAGGTCTTGCATCTCTGCACCATTCCAGCAACACTGTTCTCATGGGCTGGGGGTTGGTGGAATATTTTTAGAAAGGGGAATAAGGGGAGGGGCGTGCCAGTGTCAAAAAGATGGGAGGAAGTGGTTCTTCTGTCTCTAAATGCCCAGGTGGTTCTGAGACCTCAGGTCACCGAGTCACCGAAAAGGTCAGGGCAGGAAAAATCTACTTTTCACTTCTAGAGATTTTCCTGCTAGGGATGCTTTTAGAATGTAAATCAGCCATCTGGAACAGCAAACCAAAATGATTTTCACTCTCCAGATTCTCTGCCTTTTTATGATTTTTACAATGAAGCGCTCAGCATCACAATATATATGTATAATTATCTATTTGGGGCAGCTAAAATGTGATTTTAAAATAATTTGATATTGGGGCTTTTTCTTAAAGGTCTCAGACAGATGAAAAATGTAATCAAAGAAACTAATGAATGGACCCAGTATTGTCAGAGGCTAAGAAAATGATTGAAATCTGCTTACTTCCATTCCCTGTTGATATTTTCAAAACAATGAAGGATATTTAAATTAATGCAACGGCATTCATCTCCTTCGGTTTGGAGGGAAAATTATTTATCATGAACTGTGCAAAAATGCCTGAATGCAAATCATAGATAGCAGCAGTCCCATTACCTAATCACCACTCGATGCTCAGCATTTAAATAGGTTACATCCTGTCCTATTAATCTCTTTAATCTGTTGACTTCATCCTGGGCAGACCTTCTTGGATACAATTGGAAAACAACTCTGCAACAGGATAAAATCTGGAATCCAATTCTCGTGTTACAGCATGAAAATATATGATCTGAGGATTCAGTGCTTTATTTGTATTTAGTATTTTTATTTTATTTATTAGACTTTAAACCAGTGGTGGAATTCAATTTTTTTTATTACCGGTTCTCTGGACGTGATTTGGTGGACATGGTGTGGCTTGGTGGGCGTGGCAGGGGAAGGATATTGCAAAATCTCCATTCCCACCCCACTCTGGGGCCAGCCAGAGGTGATATTTCCTGGTTCTCTGAACTACTCAAAATTTCTGCTACCGGTACTCCAGAACCTGTCAGAACCTGCTGAATAGCATCCCTGCTTTAAACCTCCCTTTATTACTTTATAGGTAACTCAAGGCAGTGAACATACCTAACGCTCCCTCCTACTCCTGTTTTCCCCGCAAAAACTAAGCAGGTTGGGCGGAGAGAGAGTGATTGGCCCAGTCACCCAACCATCTTTCATGTGGACTAGAACTTACAATCTCCTGGTTTCTAAGCCAACACCTTAACATTACACTAAACTGGCTATCATATCCTGTTATAATCTGCCTTTCTTTTGGAAATTCAAGATGGAATCCTTGGAGTAGCTCCTTATTTTATCCTCACGCTAAAGAAGTTTGGAGCAATGGTAATCAGTGTTTCAAACATCACTTGGGACAAGGGGCAAGGAAGTCTTTCAAATTCCATCCAGAAAGTTAACCACTGTGTTACACTGGCTTGTTAGGATAACAAACAAAAAGAAGCATCTTTTGCCTCTTTTGTTTCATTGGTGTGTTTTGCAGTTTAGCAAATTAGGCAAAACCAACCCAACAATTGTGCTTAAGCAAGCCGTGGGTTAGAAAGATATGCAAACCACTCATTCTTTCTTTGGATACTTCCACATAAGCCCCAGTTTTACCTTTCTTATCTTTGCAGCAGCTTCACAGTGTTGGAACCAACAGCCTTCATTGAGAAGTCCCCACCTCCCATCCTATCTTGCCAGGTATTGTTCTTCCAGCTGCCTAATGGAAGCTTGAAAACCTGGCAGCCAGACTATTTTTCCCCCCAAATCATTGTTTCCTTCTGAGGCAAAAGAAATAAATAAATAAAATCTGCCCAGACATTGTCTAAGGGGAGTGGCAAAGCTACCCTTTGGTGTGATGTGGTAAACGGAGGCAAGTCATGATGGCATTGTGCCTCTTAGAGGGCTGGGAGGGGGAGAGAGGGATTTTCACCCATGGGCAGAGGTGGGTTTCAGCAGGTTCTGGCCAGTTCTGGAGAACCAGTAGCGGAAATTTTGAGTAGTTCGGAGAAACGGTAAATACCACCTCTGACTGGCCCCGCCCCCATCTATTCTCTGCCTCCTGAGTCCCAGCTGATCAGGAGGGAATGGAAATTTTGCAGTAACCTTCCTCTGCCATGCCCACCAAGCCACGCCCACCAAGCCACGCCCACAGAACCGGTAGTAAAAAAATTTGAAACCCACCATTGCTCATGGGAAAATCTTTTCCCTGTGGCTGCAGCTCCTCAAGAAATATCGTAAAACTGTTAATCAGCTCTGCTTTCTAAGCCCTTCAGAGGCCTACAATATCTGGACATAAGGAGTGAAACCAATCTCAGTTGACCCAGCTCCTGAATCTTCAAAGTTAGGCAAAGATTAGGAATGGAGTGTTTCACTGCTTTTTTTCTGCATTAACTTTCTCAGAAAAAAACATTATCTCATTTAAGGGGGACATGACTATAAAAATTCTCCCCTTCCTTTCTTATACAAGTTTAAAACTTTGTGAAATGCTGCTCAAATAATTCCTCCTTTCTTCTCCCTGAAATTGTTACATTTCACAGTTTTGTTTATATATGATACTAACTCTTAGCCACTCAGGCTCATGAATTTGAGTTGTTAGCATGTAAATTGGAAGGATAAATAAATAAATAAATAAATAAATAAACAAATAAATAGAATATACTTAGTCAAGTGGAAGAAGCTGAACAGAAGCTTGCAGTTCTTCTGTAGATATGTCTCTTTAGAAGTACTATTTCACACATGCAATTCCTCATTTCCCTATACTGGGAAATCCCAGCACACGTGCTACAGATTCTTGTTTTCATTAGGAGAGAGAAATATCTAGCATTTGTATTATTTATTTTATGTAATATATTTTATATGAAGCACTTAGACCCCTCTTTGTTGGACAAACCATTTTCTGTACAGTATACTTCTCTATGGGAGCCCCAGCCCTGTGGAATGAACTGCCCCCGGAAATGCGTAAGATCTCCGACCTCCGGGTATTTCGCTGTGCCCTTAAGATCCTGTTGTTCCACCAGGCCGGGTTATCAATGTAATAATTTTAAATTGGGTGTTTTAAATTTTTGGGGTCTTAAACTGAGCCGAATTATTTAATAATTTTAATAATTTTAATTGATGTTTGTCTTGTGCTTTTAATAGGCTGTACACCGCCCTGTGTCCCTCGGGAGAAGGGCGGTATAGAAATAAAATTATTATTATTATTATTATTATTATTATTATTATTATTATTATTATTGTTGTTGTTGTTGTTGTTATTGTTATTATTATTATTCACGGGTATTTAGGGTTTCCACACCCAGGATAAGAGCAAAAGAAAATTTGTCCACATGTTCCTATCTCATAAAACCATAGTCAAGTTAGGCTTTCTCCATTGCTTCTTTTGTTTCTCCTTCTGCCTTTAATCTCTTTCATTCTTTCTTTTCTCTGAATACTTTCTCATGTCAAACCCTCCTCCAGCATGCAATAATAAAAGTTGTTAAAAAGCTTTTATTGACATAATGGAAGCTTTTTATAAAGATCTTATCCTACAAATATGATTGGGTGTTTGGTTGTGGGAGTGGGAGGAGAATCACAGCATGTGATCTGGGGAGGATGAATCCCCAGTTTCTCTCCCAGCTTCTGAAAAACTATATTTGTGAGAATTTCTCTTTTAAGCCTCCTTCCATTTTTGTGATCTTGCTCTTCCCCAAATCCACCTGTCAGTTCTGTGGTTAGAAATAGATTTTATTGTCCACTTCTGGGTGTTGAAGCAGGATCAGATCTTTACAAAAGCAATAAATATGGCAGGCTGATTACATTTTTGTGAACAGCTGCATGTTATAAAGATAACTGAATATGAAACAAATCTAAGATAATGTTCTTTTTCTTGACAAGAAGCATTTTTCATTTTTTTTTCCTTTCAGGATCGATTTTGGGAAATTTTTCTTGGAAACTTAGAATTTATGCAGTTTCAGAATGTACAGCCCTAATCAGGGGTAGGTACTACTTACCTTTACTACCGGTTCACATTGCACCCACGCTCATTCTTCTGTGCATGCGCAGAAGCTTCTGCACATCCGCAGATCACCTATGATGACTTCCAGGTCAATGGGCAGAGCCTTCTGTCAGTTTTATTACCGGTTCTTGCGAACCGGTCTGAACCGGGGCAACCCATGACTGGCCCTATTACCTCTCACATATGAGTTTGCACTGCCAATGCATCAGATTCAAAAGCCCCAAGATACCTTCCATTGAGATATGCTTTGCCTAATGCCACAGCAAATGGTGTTAGTCATAGCAATCAAAGTGGTGATTGGATTTCACTGAATAATAGAGCAATGTCATACAGCACAGTACTCTATGATGGGTTAAAGTACACGCACCACCTTCCTTAAAATAGAGTTTCTGTTCTCTTGTTCTTTCATCACTTTTTTTTTATTCTGCCACTTTTAGCTGCCATTTCGCTTTACCTTCTGTTCGCATAAAATCTTCAAAACGCAGAGTTCTTGTCCTCAGAACTTTGCTGTCACAACAACCAAACTGCAACACTTCACTACACATGTGAGCAGGGGTCTAAGAGGCCTTCTTGCTGGACCCATCAAAACTATCCAATTTGTCATCACCCATGGGGAATGTAGAATTTGGGTGGAGGCAGTGGTGGGTTGCCCCCGGTTTGGACCGGTTCACAAGAACCGGTAGTAAAACCAGCGGGAGGTCCCGCCGACTGCCCTGGATGTCATCATCAGCGATCTGTGCGTTCGATCCCATTGCAAACCGGTAGTAAAGGTAAGTAGAACCCACCCCTGGTTGGAGGTCACCGAAGAAAATTAGTAAATAAGGGAATGAATCCTCTTTCTCCAACCTTGTGATCCTTTTCAATACCTCCCTGTGTCACAGCTATTTTTCAACAGCAGGAGATCTTAATCCCATAAGAGAGATATAAGGGGCAAAAAGCAATGAAGCATTTTTCCTCTTCTCTGTATATTGGATCTTCCTTGCAGATTCTTCTGGATCACAAATCCAATATATTAATATTTTTGTAACTGCAAAATTGTGCTGTGGTAAAAAAAACTGGCACCTATGGTCAATGATATCACTTTTGGAGATTCTGAACAGATCTTTAAGTGAAAAGGTTTCATTTATGCACCATCACCTATCTCCACAAAGTCTCATTTCCATAATAAGTTTCCCTTATTGACTTATTCAGGCTGCAGCAATTGAAGAACTGGGATGACTAGAACTTGTTCCTTATAATTTCGGTATGATCCTAACCTCTTTGGGATGACAGTTTTAAAAATGACCTTGCAAAGTACTATTTATACTGATGGATATTGTCAGGATGATTATGAATATTAACCAGGAGCCATTTATTTATACATTTTCTCACTCTGGTTTGTGCATGTAACAGCGCCTACAAACTTCTCATTTGCATGAAGCAAGTTTTTAACTGTGGGGGATGATTGTTTTAGATGATCACATTTTGTCATTGTTTGCTACACAGACCCATGGAATATAACAAGTCTTGGCCAATATGTACTTTATGAAAATAATGCTGTAAAGAAATATTTTTGCAATGTTAGTAACTAAACCCCCCAGGACTCTGTGGCCAAGGCATACAGTATGTGTGGATTTGAGCTCATATAGTCTTCACTGAAAATCTTTCACATTTCTGTGAGTTCCAGGCTGTTATTCTATATTCCTCACATCAGTAAAGAACTTAGATAAGTAGAGGCTTGCAAAAAGTGATAAGAACCTGGTACATTACTGAAAATATTGTGTACAGTAGGTATTTCCTATTATTTGACCCTTCTTAGGATAAAGTTCAGATGGCTTAATTAAAAAATAGCTTAGTGCAGAGCATCTGATTTCTCCAGTTATCTGAATAGATAGCCTTTAGCTGGATGGACATAGGTACTAACATGATCAGGCAGTTTGTGTGGAAGATTGTTTCCTGTGTGTGCAATTCTCAGAAGGGGCAGTGAAAGTGAGTCAAAAGATGCAACTGCTCTTGTTATTACACTGTTTGCATGATGGGCTGCAGTAGCAATAGCAACAGCAATAGCACTTAGACTTATATACTGCTTCACAATGCTCTACAGCCCTCTCTAAGTGGTTTACAGTGTCAGCCTATTGCCCCCAACAATCTGGATCCTCATTTTACCAACCTTTGAATGATGGAAGGCTGAGTCAACCTTGAGCCAGGGAGACTCGGACTGCTGAACTGCTGGCAGCCGGCAATCAGCAGAAGTAGCCTGCAGTACTGCATTCTAACCACTGCGCCACCATGGCTCTGGGAGTTCCCTGGGAATGATACAAAGAGAACCAACCAAAGAAGTTTCTAGTAATTCAAAGATACCTTTCTAAAAAGTTGTGCCAAGATAATGCACTGCAGCAAAATGGAAAGTCAATTAGATATTCTCAGCGAGCATTGAGCAATCTGCTCCTGGAGCTGCCCAGCAGACTTCACCTAAATAAACTGGATGTGGTGGACTCTGATCACTCTCCCAAAGAGAGTTCTTGTCAGCAATATGCTTTGATTCTTCTGGAAGTAATCACTAATGGTTACCAGTTGGTTTTTTATTAAAAAGTTATGGCAATCAGCACAGCTCCTCAAGGCCAGTTGTTTTCCTGGATAAGTGACTGTGTGTGTGTGTGGGGGGGGGGAAATGGGTCAGCTCAACTCTCCTGGCAAGACTGCAACTGATGAAGAGGATGCTGCCATTTCTTGTGCTCCAAATATTTTTAGCACTATTTTACATAAGGAAATACAGCTTTTCTAGTGAATTGTTTCCAGGACATTCAGAGTAAATCAGAGGAGTTAGGTTGAGATTGGTCAGTTGTACATTCAGGACAGTGCTGACATTCAATTTTTTTCCCTACCGGGTTCTGTGGGCATGGCTTGGTGGGTTTCCTGTGACTGAGTGGGCGTGACCCACTTGACATCACTCATGCCCACGCCCACTCAGTCACATGACACCTCCCACCAAGCCATGCCCACAGAACCCGGAAGGAAAAAATGTGTGTATGAGCACGAGAAGGGCTCATAGTGAATGCTGTGGCAGAATCCGAACTTTTCTCCCTCCATGCACAGCGGACCTGCTGCTCCCTTTATGGTCCCCCCCAGCGCCTTCCCTCCTGGGGACTACCTTAAAGGGACAGGCTGCAGCAGCTCCGCTGTGAATGAAGGGAGAAAAGTTCGGATTCTCTCTGCTGCATTTAATGTTGAATTCTGTGGAATATTGAGTGGCCAGAAGGTCCAAGCGAGTGGCCGGAAGAGGTGAGTGGTGACCGGGCGAGTGGTGAGCGGGCAGGTGTGGGTGGGGCCAACCAGGGGTGATTTTTACAAGTTTGATGAACTGGTTCAAATCGTCCCTACCGGTTCACCCAAGCGAGTCCGATCTGGTCGAATTTTACCCTGATTCAGGAGCCACTCACGTATCACTTAAAGTAAAGGTAAAACATGGAAACCGCTTCTGAATTTTGTGCTTGATGTGGAAAAGAATGTAACTTTGACTTGGGTTTTACAGATTAGACTGATAGATCTTTATAGAAATGACTTGTTCATATTACCATGGAAAAACAAAAAGCTGTAATTTGATACTAATGCCTTATTCTACTGCAACAGAGAGAGTCGGAAGTCAATGCTTCTTTTTCTTTTCTTTTCCCTATATTTCCTCACTTCTCTTTTCCCTCCCCCCTCCCCCCTCCCCCCTCACTACTCTTTTATTTTCTTTTGTATTTTGCATTTTATAATAATTAATAACTTAAATTTTAAAAAAAATTAAAAAGGTAAAGCCAAGCCATGTTTGCAAGAAATCAAAAACCTCAAGGTGACAGCCACAACTGCGCAAATCCCTCTCCCCATTTTGTGCAGGTAAGAAAATGAGAATGTGTTTTGCACATCCAAGTTTCATAATGAACACCAGTCTGCTATTAAAGATGGTGAAGCACCATAGTAACTGCTTTGCCCCGAATTTCATTCCTAGCAGCCATTTTTTTTAATCAACTGCAATCCATAATCTGTTCCTTATTATTAAAGAAACACCAGAAAATACTTTACTGTCCTAAAGTAAGCTGCCACCTGGTCAAGATCTATTTCAGCTGTTCCCAGGAGCTCTGTAGCAACTTAACACATAAGGTCTACTTAGGTTCCGGAATTTTTCTTTACTGTTGATCCTTAGCAGAACTTGCTCTTTTGTTTGCAATAGGAGCTGCCAGCATAATGATGAATTGTCCTGATTTTCTTCACCCTCTTTTGAGCTTTGCAATACAGAAAAGAGGAAGATGACAGTGTTTCAATCATGGCCTAGATATGAGATAAGGGAAACATCATAGAGAACATCAAGGCTGCCAAGTTGCTTTGGTGTCCTATGAAACCCTAATGACAAAAATATTTACTTGGGTGTATCCTACCTTTCTTCTAGGAATTGCAAGCAGAATTCCTAGTATTCCTTCCACCTTTCCCCCCACACAAGAAATATTTGGTACATTGGGCTGAAAGTGACAGACCCAAAGTCACCTAGAGAGCTTCTGTGACTGAGGATGGACTTGAATCTGGCTATCCCTACATATTATGGCCCTCCTTTGCTAGCACATAAAGTAGCAGAAAATTAAATTAAAGATATTTTGGAGAGATAATTCATCCCTGAGTAGTAATACTTTATTACAGCCTTCCCTAAAGGTAAAGGTAAAGGTTTCCCTCACACATATGTCCTAGTCGTTCCTGACTCTAGGGGATGGTGCTCATCTTCATTTCAAAGCCAAAGAGCCAGTGCTGTCCAAAGACATCTCCATGGTCATGTGGCCGGCATGACTAAACGCCAAATGCGTATGGAACGCTGTTACCTTCCCACAAAAGGTGGTCCCTATTTTTCTACCTGCATTTTTTATGTCCTTTCAAACTGCTAGGTTATGCGACAATAGAGATTCGAACTGCCAAACTGCCGACCTTTCAATCAACAAGCTCAGCATCTTAGCCACTGAGCCACAAGCAATTCAGAAATTTTAAACATCTGGAGGTGTGATGGAATTATGGAAAGACCTTGGGAGACTGGGCCCAGAAATGATGGCAAGAGAATGGCCAGATAGGAGCCAGCATAGCCTGCAATTGCAAAGAGAATATGGTAAGAGGCTCAGAAGGGACCCTCTCTAATTTTCCAGTGGGGGGGTTGGTGGGTGGAGAGGAAGAACTGCACTTTCAGACTTGCAAGGTCATTTTATATTGACAGTGGTCAATATAATTTTATACTGACAATGAGCTACTCCCAGTGATTGTTCCTTTCAGGCAGCTTTGACTATTTCCAGAATATCGAGTTTGGGGAAGGATCTGATTGAACTTAAAATGGGATACTACTAAAAGAGTGGGATTAATTTATTTGATTGATTGATTTTATTTCATCAACCATGTATTTTATGACAGATATAAGTGTAAACATGATTATAAATACATGAACAGGATACGAATAAAAGAAAACCTCAGGACAGGGATGGTAGGCACACTGGTGCACTTATGCATGCCCCTTACAGACCTCTTAGGAATGGGGTGAGGTCTACAGTAGACAGTCTAAGGTTAAAGTCTTGGGGATTTGGGGAAGAAACCACAGAGTCAGGCAGTGCATTCCAGGCATTTATTACTCTATTACTGAAGTCGTATTTTCTGCAGTCTAGTTTGGATCGGTTTACCATGAGTTTGTATCTATTGTGTGCTCTTGTATTGTTTTGGTTGAAGCTGAAGTATTCATTGGCTGGTAGGACATTGTAGCAGATGATTTTATGTACTGTGCTTAGGTCAGACTGAAAACAACAAAGTTCTAACTTGTCTAAGCCCAAAATTTCAAGTCTGGTGGCATAAGGTATTTTGTTGCGAGCAGAGGAGTGGAGGACTCTTCTTGTGAAATATTTCTGGACTTGTTCGATTGTATTAATGTCTGATATGCAGTGCGGGTTCCAGACAGATGAGCTGTATTCAAGAATTGGTCTGGCAAAAGTTTTGTATGCCCTAGTTTGCAGTTCAATATTACCGGAAAGGAACCACGCAAGATTAGGTTAACAGCTCTTAATGCTTTTTCAGCAATGCTGTTACTGTGAACTCTAAAGATCTAGCTTTTTTGAATGCTTCTGCAGCCTTCTGCAAAGACCGTAGAACTGGTAGACAGTAAGCTCATATTCCCTTAAATTTACAGAACATAGAACTTCGCGAAACTTTATGAAATAATCCAACATGAAAGACATAATGCAGCATAAATGCAAATTCTAGTGAGAAATTTCAGAGTTACTATTTATATAACATGTGGAGTTAATCTTTGCATTTAAATCTTTGCATTTAAAAATATTTTAAAAGGCTAAAGCAACAGAATGCATGCTTACAACTAAAAATCAGTAATGCCAGGTTAATTTAGCTAATTTAGTTTTTCAATTTTTAGCTAGTTTATTTTTTTAAATGTTTGAGTATCAAAGCATGCACGAAAAATAATTAGGTAGTACTGTACAGACCTCACATAAATCTGCTTAGATCAGTGTTTCTCAACCTTGGAAGCTTGAAGATGGGTGGACTTCAACTCCCAGAATCCCCCAGCCAGCAGAGCTGGCTGGGG
>WNWU01000162.1:3397641-3415663 GCA_012654045.1 Ptyas mucosa | reverse complement strand
CCCCAGCCAGCTCTGCTGGCTGGGGGATTCTGGGAGTTGAAGTCCACCCATCTTCAAGCTTCCAAGGTTGAGAAACACTGGGTTAGATGCTTCCAGAAATACAAAATATTGAATATTCCAGTTTTATTGGAATTTGTAAGTAACAGCAGGCCCCCTGGTAGTGAAATATTTTTGTTTTCTCTACATTACTGGTTAAATAATCATGCTCTCTGATGTCAGGGCATGTATTTAAGGTTGTTTAAATCACCTTCATTACTTTGATTTACATCATAAGGAACCTGCCAGAATTTGACTAATCGATGCATTGTAAAAAGGCTGGGAGAGAAATGAATGTAATTTGAGTCCAAGTTTGTTGTAGTGGCAAAGGTGCTAGCCAGGGCTGGGTTCCACTTACTTTTACTACCGGTTCACAGTGGGAGTGCATGCGCAGATCACCCATGATGATGTCATGGTCAGTAGACAGAGCCTCCCGCCGGTTTTACTACAAGTTCTATAGAACCGGACCAAACCAGGAGCAACCCACTACTGGTGCTAGCCTAGAACCAGATGACTGTGAGTTCTACTCCCACCTTAGGCATAAAAGGTGGCTGGGTGACTTTGGGCCAGTCAGTCACTCTTATCCCAAGCCACCGCACTGGGCTGTTGTGGGGAAAAAGACGTTGAGAAAGGAGTATTATATGTGTTTGCCACCTTGACTTAAGATAGGAATTTCTTAAAGGTAACTGTAGCATCACAGAATCATGCAGTTGGAAGAAGTCATATAACTGAGTCCAACCCATGTTTCCATAAAGGAATCAAAATAAAGTAGTCCTTATTCATGGTTATAACATTTTTCATCGGGCAGCACGCCATCTCACTAGGAATTTGGTTCAACTCTGGGATTCCATTTACAGTTCATTGGAATCACATCTGCATTCTTGATCACTACTGACTGTTATCCCGATTTTATGTAATAAAAATATTTATTCTCAGCTACGAATCTGGAGAAAGAACAAAATTCCCGCTCACTCAGACATGCTATGTTGGATTGATATATTATTGGCAGTCTCACCAATGAAAGAATATAAAAACAGCACACTTATCTCATACTCTTAGATGACCAAAAGAACTTGGACTGTATTTCAGAAGGAATTGTCTCCAAGAATGAACTTCAAAGCTCACCCAAAAGCAAATGTTTGCTTATAAGGGCAACTTCCTGGCAAACACAGATGCTCATAGTCCCTAAGGTTTTTGCATCTTCCACAGGATATAATTTTTAGGCTGTTTTTCTTCTGGCATTATTGATTAAATGGCCTTATCTCTGCAATAAAAAGTGAAGTTTGACAAATTCTGTGCTAAGTGATATTTACTAACCCTTCAAAGATTGACAGGACTGAGTAAGTGACTGGGTAGAGTTGGGTCTATTGTCATAAAAACATGTTAAAAACAAGGCATTTATTCTGGGTGTGAGATAAAGCAGGTACATATTAGGACAGTGATAGCAAACCTTTTCGGCAGTGAGTGCCCAAACCAGAAAGCGCACACACCAGAGCCCAAGAAGCTCAAAGACTAGCTGGCCGGTGTGCATACACATGCCAGCCACCTCGTCTTCTGGTTTCTGGCATGCAGATGTGCCCCGGCCAGCTGGTCTTCGTGCATGCCGGAGCCCCAGAAACCCGAAGGCCAGCTGGCCAGTGTACATGCGTGCACCAGCCACCTGGTCTTCTGGTTTCTGGGGCTCCAGCATGCGCAAAGATCAGCTGGCTGGCATGCATGTGCACACCAGAAACCAGAAGAGTAGTTGGCGACGGCGTGCATGCCCATAGAGAGGGCTCTGCGTGCCACCTCTGGCACACGTGTCATAGGTTCGCCATCCTGGCATTAGGGAAACCATCCCCATGAATGTCTGAACCCAGTCCATAGACTTGCTGTAGTGACAAAATGTACTGGAAGAACTGTGAAAAGTGTGAAGTGTTGATGCAGAGTCTCTGCTATACAGTAAAAAAAAAAATTGTCCACCTAGTAAAGCATTTTGTCCTCCTTTCTTTCCACGTTAGGTACAGTTATCCCAGAAGGACTATACTATAAAATGCAAAATAAAAGGATTTCATACTTCTAAGCAGACTTGAAGGACTATTTTTATTTTATCTACAGTACTGATCTTGGGAATGTTCCAAGATAGTTTAACCATTTGTGGGTTATTCCATGAGTAGGAAATCCCTTTCTTACTATTTTTATGATTAAAATAGGATGTGTGTATACACATTACTATTCATAACGTGGTTCTTTTTATTTAGGGTAAAAACAACAATAGGAAACAGTAAAAGAGAAATAAAACTATAATAAACTAATAAAATTTAACTTATGAGATAGAAGAAAAGAAAAACATCAGATGGATATCAATATTGAACACATGCACACCTCATTGCTCTTCATGGGTTTGGTCAGTTGAAGAGTTCCCATAATGCTTTGTTGGAGAGAAAAGATACATTTAGTTTACCTGCATTAGTCCTAGATTTGCCCCATGTGGCATTCCCTGTCTCAAGTTTGGCACACTTTGACCAATAGGACACATTATCCAGCTGCATAAATTGATCTTTGCACAAATTGTCTTATCAGACATATTAGGAAGTATCTGTTCAGGACATAGTAATTAGCATCATCAACACAAGTTGGTTGCACATCTGTTATTTCCCCCTTCCCACTTCTTGCCTTCGTCATCCTTTTGTGTCTATGAATCTCATGGTGTAGCACCCTTAATTTTCTTTCATGCTCAGCTTATTCAGTCTTTCCTCTTTTATCTGGTGTATTTATATCTGCTGCATAAATTGTTCTTCTCTGAATCTTTTCCTCTTCAATACTTTTCCAGCTGATTGGTGTAAATGGGCATAAGTCCATTGCAGCAAACAGAAGCTCAGGCTGTAAATCCTTACACTAAATCCTCCTCTCTCTAAGGAGGAATCTCTTGCCGAGTCTGCTGCTCCAGAGTGATGATGAGATTCTAAGAGGAAACTTGCCTGTCAGAAATCCTGACCAATCAGCACAATCTAGGGGAGGGGTTTTAAGCATACGCTGAAAGTTGCCTGGAGGCTGGCAAGAGCATCTCTTCAGTGTTCAGTTAGTTGCTGTTTCCAGCTCTTGCACAGCAGCTTCAGCAGCTAACCATCACTGAATCCAGGGCAACCAGTGGGGCCAGGCAACTTTCTGGAGGAGGAGAGAGATCAGAAAGATCAGTGTCGGTGCGAAAGAGTTGACAAATCTGTAGCACGAAGATGATGGCATGTACAGAGATGCTGACAATGTGTTTGCTCTCTGCCAAACATGCTTACCGCATGAAAGCTACAGAGACCCCGCAGCACTATGACAAGGGATTAGCAATTTTTCACGATGTAAGTAGTTGCATAGTGCATGCTTTCTATATTTTGTTCATAGAGTGGTTTTAGCTTGGGCTGTCAACAATATCTGTATATCTGTATATTTGACCTGACGTTCTTCTCCCCAGTAGTTCCCATTGAGCTTTCTGAAATGTTGTAGCATAGAACTCGGATTTTGTTTTTTAAAGAACTTATTAAGCATCAAGAAAGAAAGCAAACAAAACTCTTACATTTCTGCTTAGAAACTCTCCGTTCTATACTTTTGCACGAAATGTGTATCTGTATACACAGCGCAGAGATTACAAGCCAAGAAAGTCAGAAATTGAATGTTAGAAAAGGGAGGTAAAAAAACTTAGTTCCCATCTTCCCTATAAACATAGTCTATGATTTTGAGTAACTGGTGGTTGATAGAAGGGCTTCCCTTCCTAAAATGGGACCATGAGTGCACTGTGTCTTTTAGATCTGTCTTCCTGAAATATTTCAGCTCCATTCATTTTTACCCCTCATTGTCCTGAAACTAATTTATATTTCTTTCTGACCCTGGTTTTAAAATAGAAATGCTAAATAAATTCAAATGTATGCATTTTCTTTTATGCTGTAGCCCAGTATTAATAAATGTGATTAATAAGAGAAAATGGATAGACGTTGATAGAAAGTCGTGAAGTATTCAGGTTTCATTTTTGACAAGTGGGATTGCAATTACGGCAACCAAAATATGTAAATTAAAAAAGCATTATATCTGCTTATACAAAAGTTAGAAAATCCAGATGTTTTGGAGAACTCCCAACATCTGTTGGCTGGAGATGATGAGTTGAAATCCAAAATCTATCAAGGATATCAGGTTTCCACCAGGTATCGGCATTATAGGCGATGTAGATCCAAAGAAATCATGGCATGACCCCTTCTTGTAGCCATAGCCATGTTGCAGCAAAGAATCTCAAAGCATTTTGAAGAATGTTAACATTTGCCTGGACGTAATAAAAACATGCACTTGTTACACACCTGAAATAAACTGCAATAGATTGAAATGTATTTTTTTAACCTAGTAGTTTTTAATCATCTAAATGAGAACTTTTTTTTCAGGAGATAAACAAGAAGAGGAAGCACTAATTACTATAAAGTTATACAATTATCAGTAGCAAATTGTGTTTGTGTATTGGGGAGTCACTGAATGTACCCAAGGACTAAATCATATGTTATATGAATGAAGGATGAAGAAAGAGACTAGTAAAATTCAGACTGTATCAGAAGTGAGCAAGGCAGGGAGCTTATGACAAAGGTGCAAGGTGCCACTCTACAAAGTTTCCTGTCTTCATTTAAGAATAAAACACATTTCATTGTCAGTGAAAGAATGGCCTTTCTAAGGGCTGACATTCCAAATTTTAGACCATTTAAGGGAGAGAAGGGCCTATAAGGTTTAATTTTCAAGACT
This sequence comes from Ptyas mucosa, assembly GCA_012654045.1. Taxonomy (NCBI): domain Eukaryota; kingdom Metazoa; phylum Chordata; class Lepidosauria; order Squamata; family Colubridae; genus Ptyas; species Ptyas mucosa. Next base: position 3,410,878 of record WNWU01000162.1, on the reverse strand, counting down.
AGAATTACCTCAACCACTGCAGATAATTAATATTCCTTTCGTTCTGGAAGTTTCTGGCACACAAATCTGTGTTGCCTTGAGGTTCCATCTCAGATGTTGCCCAGTTTTTTTTTCTGCCCATTTTATGATCATTTCTGTGAGCTCTTTCATCCTTAGAACTGCTGGCACAAAAAAGGCAATAAAGACTTTGTAAAGCTTTCCAAATGTTTGAAGTGCTTTATGTGATAAATAACCGAGATGCTGTATTCCTAGTATTTGTAAATCACTTTTTGGTTACAAATACTAATCTAGGTTTATAATACCAAGCTAGGGAAAACCCGCAAAGTATGGCTTCTGAATTCTTTCCAACATCTTTACCTGCAGTGATTATACAAAGTGTTAGAATATATGAGATTTTGTGTTTTTACTCAATTCATATACTGTATCTGTGGTAAGCTGTGGGTAGGTGTGCACTGGGAAGGACAGAGCAGGTTGTCTACACTTTACTCTAGATCAAGGGTGTCTAATCTCGGCCACTTTTAAGATCTGTGGACTTCAATTCCCAGAATTCCCCAGCCAGCATGGCATGGCATGGCAAGGATGGTTAGGGAATTTTGGGAATTGAAGTCCACAAGATGACAAATTTACCATGAAGATGATGGCATGTACAGAGGCTGAGTGGGGATATCTGGGAGTTGAAGTCCACAAGTCTTAAAGTGGCCAAGGTTGGACACCCCAATCTAGATCATGTGACTAAGAGGAAGATGAGAAATAACAGCAGCAATCTTAAGATGCAGCCCCGTTCCCAAGGAATGCGGAAGAATGTTTTTCTCACAGTTGCCAACCAGATTCCATCCCCCTTCCCTTGCCATTTTCAGAGACTGTCTTTCTTTTACTGGCTTAACTCCTGTGATGGGCAGACAGATGGATAACCTCTTTTACACAATTTCTTTCCAATAGTTTGGAAAGAATAAAAATGTGCATTATGATAAACTGAACTACTACAAATCACCAAGTAATAACAATTGTTGTTCTGTATGATGCTTTCAAGTCTGAAATAATATTTGGGAAAATAATGTAATGTGTTTTAGTTATGTACTCTTTATATCATCATCATCATCATCATTGATGATGTTTCTATGCTTGTGTGTTGCCCAGATTTTGCAGGTTACAAAACTATAAGATACATACAGAAATAATATAGGTAATCCTCAATTTACAACCATTCATTTAGTGACCATTCAAAGTTAAAATGGCACTGAAGAAAGTGACTTACACCAGTGGTGGGATTCAAATTTTTTTACTACTGGTTCTGTGGGTGTGGCTTGGTGGGCATGGCATGGCGAGGCTTGGCTTGGTGGGAGTGGCAGGGGGAGGTTACTGCAAAATCCCCATATATTCCTGATCAGCTGGGACTCGGAAGGCAGAGAATAGATGGAGGTGGGGCCAGTCAGAGGCAGTACTTACCGGTTCTCCGAACTACTCAAAATTTCCGCTACTGGTTCTCCAGAACTGGTCAGAACCTGCTGAATACCACCTCTACTTATGGCCATTTTTCATACTTACTACCATTGCAGCATCGCTACAGTCATGCGATCAAAATTTGAATAAATGGCAACTGGCATGTATTTAACTTAATAACTGTGGTAATTCACTTAACTGTGACAAGAAAGGTCATAAAATGGGGCAAAACCCACTTAACAACCATCTTGGGCTCAATTGTGGTTGTAAATTGAGGACTACCTGTAGTTGTCATGTATGATAAAATGAATAATGATGTAAAAGATTTTTATGCAGTTGATACATTTGTTCCACAATAGTGTAAGAATGGCTTCTTTTCCTAGCCCAGATATAGAAGAGTCTGCCTGTATTTCCCCAAACTTTTCTCATAGCCTGTTTTATCCTTGACATTCATGATCAAGTAGACATTTCTGAAAAGATCAACTTTTATTAAAATTTGCATGAATTCATTTACAATTCCATCCAGAATCAGAATTCTGTAATTGTGTGGATTTTTAGCCAAAGCTGGTAAAAATTTCATCAGAGAACTTTAATGGGGAAGTATCACAAATTGGATGAGAAGAACATGGTGGCCCCCTCCATTTTCTCTTCCTTTAATATGCCATAATGTAACTTTAGATGGGAGTTAATATGTTAAAATAGGAGCTCATTCTTTCATCAGTTAGTGATAATTACTAGCTGGACTCCTGTGAGCTTTGCCTAGGGTGAAAAAAAATACTTTTTGCTAGGTGTTTAATTTTAAGCTCCTAATAAAATAAGATAAAAGATGTAAGCTTTAAAATTCTTCTGCACTCATATTTAAAAAAAAATATGGTGAACATTTGACAAATATATTTGCAGCTAAGTTGTTCAATTTATCAATGCATTGTTAAATTATTATGTTTCAAACACTTAAGACATTTTTCTATATAAATAAATGTAGGCTTGAAATTTGGTGCATATTTATCTTGGAGTTACTCTTCCTGTATACAACTAGAATTGCTTTCCAAGGGAAAAGTTCTAGCATTATACTTTTAAGAATTACAAGAATGTAGTGATTCTGACAGTTCCAAACTTTTGTTAGTACAGTATCTTCCCTACTTGTGCGTACAAGTGGGAATCAGTTTTTTGTGTTTGATTCCATGGTACGGGTAATAGCTTAAAGCCTTGTGTATAACTACACAAATGCAAAGCCCGTAAAAGTCAGACATTTTACTCTAGTTGCATCAATGCTGTGAAGAATTGCCAGTTTTATTTTAGAATCTCTCTCTTTTAGAAACTGGTTTAACTTTATAATCAAGAGGTATCAGTTGCAAAAATGTTGCTACCCATTGAAGCAAGTTTATCAGATTTTAGTATTTGGAGAAAATTAAACACAGATTTCTCTTTGAGAAAGTGCATAGAATAGTTTCTTCTTTCATATAAGTGATTTAAAAGTTGCCTATGACCGTACATACTGGGCAATATCTATTGGAAAGAACTTAAGAAATGGCTCAATTTTAAAAAGAAAATAATTTTAAGGAAGCATAATAACAAACTATTAGGAGCTGTATGCACCCACAGATAAAAGAGGCAACAGTACAATAAGCTACTTAATAAATAATTATTATTTCACCAAGCAGTATCCCATTGCAACAAAGTTTAAGTTAAACATTTTTAGATGTATAGCAGATGGTCCCTATTGAGCAGTTTCATATTCTAGAAATGTCAGGATTGGAAAATGATCGTATAATTCTATACAAACTTAAATAGAAGTAAGTTATCTGAATATATAGACATATTCCTGTAAAATACATTAAATTATCTTACTTGGCTAGAAACAGAAGTAAAGTAGTGGTTATTAGTAGCATTTGATATAGTAGTTGCTGTAGCATTTAGGAACAGAAGGTATTTAAAAAGATTTAAAGGAATTTAAAAATATATGGCATTTAAAAATTAAAGTAATTTAAGTATTATCTCAAATACAAAATTTCAATATCTCAAAGTTATATTTTCTATGGTATAGAAAGATCTTGCAAAAACATAATATAAATAAACTAACAAAAAAGTTCATATACAAATTAAAATAATAACAAACCATTAATAAATAAAATTAACAAAACACACTGAAACATCAATGATGAATAAAGGCATGCTATTGAGTCAAATAGAAATAAGTGAGTATTTTTTAAAAATGGAAGACAATTTCTATAGAAAGCTCTTTAAATTATCTATGAGAAAGAATGATCTTCATTGACATAATGGAAGGGGAGCTATGTAAGTCTATGGTGGCTAAAAAAACTGAAGGAGTCTGGTTGAACCATTTCAGACCAACAAATGTTATTTAAAAAGTTTTTTCTTTTCTTTTCTTTTCTTTTCTTTTCTTTTCTTTTCTTTTCTTTCTCTTTCTTCTTTTTAATGAGCTGCAATTCACTTAATCAGAAATAGAGTAGCTAGACCAATGAAGGATTTAAATTAGGGTGCCTAGAGATGGGCAGGAAAATAGGTTAACCAGCCTTTTAACTTTTCTTGTCATAGTGACTGTGAGAATGCATTGTACTAAGCCATAATGAGATTTATTTTGGGTTGGGTCTTTTGGGAGTTTCAGTCCAATACAGTATATCAACCGAGGGTTAGGCTATTTTATTAGCTAAAACTGAAGAGATAGTAATGGCTATCAGCGGGTTATTGTCTCTTGGATTAGGACTAATTAATCCATTCTCTCGATGGTGATGTTTGTAAGATAACAAGATAATTAATGATAATGGGGTTAAACATAGCTCCTTTGTTGAGGCAAAAGTATAAGAGGGATGAAAATTAATACAATAGCAGAGAGTTTATGATGTTCTTAGGGCTTATAAGAGATGTGTTTCCAAATGTTTGCATTCTCCTACATAGAAGTTATGGAGAGGGGAAATTCACTAGCTGTATATGTGAATTTTCCTTGGAATGGGAAAACTCTTTTTGTGGACAATTTGTTTTTGGAAAGGTCCAGAAGCTATTTCAGCAATTACTGTATATTATCACAAGGAAAATTCAAGTGCTGCTGAATTCATGTCCATTTCCATGATGTTTTCTTGGCAGTAAGACAGATACAGTGTGCTTCCTTCCAGGATGTCTTCTTAATTCTAATCTATAGCTCTGAAATTTCTTATAGTGACTATCTAAGTTCAAAACAAGTCCAAGCACACTTAATTTTGGGATCATTTACTGAGATGTACAAAGTAGATGCTACAAAGTAGATGGGACAAAGTAGATGCTACAAAGTAGATGGGAATATTCTTCAAAGATGACAGCTTTTCCTAATATAGCTTTATTAATCTATTTTAGCCATTTATCAATAGTTAAAAAGATTATAATATAAAACAGAACCAGTTTGGTCTAGTGGTTAAGGCACCAGGCTAGAAAGCAGGTGTGTATGAGTTCAGGTTTTGCCTTGGCTATGAAAGCCAGCTGGGTGACCTTGGGCTCGTCACTCTCTCTGAGCCTTACCAACCTCACAGGGTTGTTGTTGTGGGGAAAAATATGGGGAGGAAGTTGTGTTGGATATATTCAAAATAATAAAATTATGATTTTAGTATATTGAACACATGTATTCAAGTAATTTATTTAGGAAATGATTTCTATTTTCTTTTAAATTGGAAAGATCAAGAAGACATGTTAGAATAACAAGTAATACCACACTGTAGAAATTAGAAGTACAAAAGACAAACAGAAGAAAACATTTAAGCCCTGGCTAGGGTTCTTGTGTTTTTAGTGGTGTTTTTTAAAATTTGTTTTGCATAGCTATCATGAGAAGAATTTGCTAGATAAAGAATGGATTTGTGCAAGGTGGATGTGGGAACACAAAAGCTTTTTAAATTAAAGTGTAGAAAGAGCTCTAAAGGGATTCTTGAAGACCGTGGAGATTTATTTCCTGTATACAACAATTGGAGGGAAAGAGTCAACAACAGATAAAAAGAAATAAAATGCATGTACTCGAACTTGACAAGGAAATTGGTCTGAATGCATAGGGAAGCTTCAGAGGCACACATTTCTCTAGAGATAGAAGAGAAGGTTCAAAAGATTAGTTTTCCAAAGGATCCTGTTCAATCAGCTTCTTGGAGCACTATATGGCTCTGCGCAGTCTGTGAAACTATTAAGGCTTCCATAGAAGGGCGTTTTTATGGCATCTTTCTCTGGGAAGCTGGAAGAAAATAGAAAACAGAGCTTTGATCTCTGGGGCATCCATTTCTACTTGTCTAAGAAGATGGATTTGCCCAAAGAGAATCAGTGGATGATTGTCCAAATTGCTGGACTTGAGTGACTGCAGTTATAGAACTCACAGCAAATTGCAGCACAGATTGACTGGCTTCAGTCCACCAAAATAATGCGCTAGAATAATCATGTCAGCCTTGGGGGAAACAGTATTAGCTAGAGGTACTTGGCCGACCCATTAACTAAATATTCCATTTTTGATCAAATTAATGCATGCTCACTTATACTGAGGAAGATGATCTGGTAGGCTCAGGACCCTGTCATGGACACATATTCAACCCAAATAAACCATTGCTGAAAGAATATTTCAAAATATTATCCAAAATCAAGATTAAAGGATAATACTCCTTGCACAATGTACAGCTCTTGTCTTTTAGAATACAGATTGTCACCTGTACCTTTGTACTTTCCTTTTACAGACTCAGAATGAGGGCAGGGCAGACTTATTTTTAAACTTAGGTCCAATAGTTTTACATGGAAGGTTACATAGAATGTAACCTTCATCAGTTGAGTGCTCTGTGACAGTAAGTTTGGGACCGTATTTTGTTTAACATAAACATATTGGCCATATGGTCATCTTCATGCTTTAATGCATGCATCTCTTTTTCTTTTAAAATGTGTTCCAAGTCACATTCTTAATGTTTTATATATGTTTATTATCAAATGTTTATTGGGAACCACAAATTTGGAGCCAAAAGTAGATTTTGGAAAGAAATTATTGTGAGGTTGTAGCCCATATCATCTTCCCTTTAAATGCTCTTTTTTCATAAGGAGCATGGCTCTCAGGTTACAGGTAATATCTAGCTCTATAGCAATAGCAATAGCACTTTGACTTATATACTACTTTACAGTCCTCTCTAAGCAGATTACGGAATCAGCATATTGCTCCCAACAATTTGAGTCCTCATTTTAACCACCTTGGAAGGATGGAAGGCTGAGTCAACCTTGAGCCTGGTGAGATTTGAACTGCCAAATTGCAAGCTGATGGCAGTCAGCAGAAGTAGCCTGCATTACTGCACTCTAACCACTGCACCACCGCGGCTCATATATATATACACCTGTGAATAGGGGGAAATGCTAAAGGTAGTAGAGTTGAAGCTGGCAGAGGAATAATGCTATGAGGTTTGTAAGAAAAAGGAGATATAAACTTAATGGTTCTATACACTTTCTTCCAAGACAGGTCAGCATGATTCTACCATGGCCTTTGCTATCAACGCTCAACTTGACTTTTATCTGTTAAGAATAATCTAGATGGGGGGGGGAGGGATAAAAGAAAAGGGGGCAGGTGATCATTGAGTAAGTGCCAACTTTAAGGGAATGACCTGTTTGCCCATATTGCACAGCACGTGATACAACGGGACATTGGCACGGCAAGTCTAGGTGAAGCAGGAAAGAGAAAGGTGGAAGAGTTGACAGGAAGATGAATGCGAGTGCTGTCCAATTGCACCAGTGTGCATCAGCTCGACTCAGGCCTAGTTAATGAAGCTTGTACAAAGGAAGCACATTACTTTGCTGCAATTAATCAGTTTACATGACTATCTTGCTAATTAGCACTGAACATCTTGAATTTTGGCTAACATCCCCGCTATAATGCAAATTATGTTTGTTTCTTACGCAGGTAGATTCTAGAAAAGTAAACTCTGCTTTTTAGATTAAATGAAGATGGGGAAAGGTCATACCCAACATATTGCACACAAACAAACATACAAATATACATGCATGTGTACATCTTTATGTACATGTGTATACCTACATACACACACCAGACACACACATCTCATCCTTAATGGTATGATTTTGCTATATGAAGTACTTTATAACAAAAAATATGTAATAGTTAAAATAAATTTCAATTGCAAGAGTACCTCTGCCCAATATCAAAGCCAGAGAGCTCCACTAAGGTTCTGGAATGAATGAAAGCCTTTTGCCTACTACTGTATTCATGAAATTCTTAATGTGGGGCAGTAAATCAGTCCTTCAGGGGACTCTGGTAGAACGGTCAGGAAACTAATATGAAAATAGAATTTTCCAATTTTTGCTATTACGGTATTTACGTTTGATTCAATCTATAGTAATGATAGATACCAAATTTGCATCTATTTTATGTATGCTACTGTGATACCACATTTATGGAATTCTGAAATGGAAGAACACAAATAATAGTTATATAGCTGAGTCTGATTTGAAAGAAATGTAGCTATTTGTAATGCTCATATTAATTCTCATAAGTGATAAGTAAAGTGGGCTTTTTATATTGCTTCAAAAGTCTGCAAAGTCAGTTTGGGTAGAGGAGAAAAACAATTATTGTGACAGTTATTGATTCAAATAGTATTATTTAGATACATGGTACTTACCTTAAAAATAATACTTGCATAGAAAAATAAATCATACATTTTCTGCATACCAGCTTAATGTATCATTTTCATTCTTTTCCTGAAAACAGACCTTGTGAAATAGGAATTCTGATATGTTCTTAAGAAGCACAAAACCATTTTTAGATATAATGGTTTTAAAATGATTGAAAATTTAAAAATGGGCCCACCTGCCTCCCCCCCCCAAAGCAAACAAACAAAAGAAAGAAAAAATAAAGATAACTTGCATTGATAGAAAACAACTCGCTAGCCAAAAGGATGGTGGGGGAATTGAACAGAACCTATAACAGTGATAGCGAACATTTTAGACACCCAGTGCCCAAACTGCATGCGTGTGCATGCCCCAACTGAAAGGTGCATGTGTGAACTTGTGCATGCATGGACATGCACAAATGTGCATGCATACACAGATGTGCATGCGTGGATATGCACACATGCGCAACTGAGACCCAAAGACCAGCTGGATGGCAGGAGGCGGGGCATCCCAACACCAGCAGCGCGGCAAGAGGTAAGATTTTTTTCTTTCATGAGCTTCTGTTTCATCGTTTTCAGGGAAACAGAAGTTCATGAAAGAAACACCACAGAGATCTGACCTGGAGTGACAGCGTGCATGCCAGCAGAGAGGGTTCTGCATGCCACCTCTGGCACACATGCCATAGGTTCGCCATCATGGACCTATAACATATTCTTAAAATTTTGACTGGTGCCCACCAGCTCAAAAATGTTGGAAACACATGCTGTTAGCCCTGAAAAGATTCACATAAAATAATTAATCTCACAACTGTGGTTTTGCTAAGATATTTTAAAGTCCAAAGAACCATGGTTTTTTTTCCTAGAAGGGCCCTGGAAATCAGAGCCAGAGCAAAACATTTTCTTAGTTAAGGTAGAAGAGCAGAAGGAACTTCTCACCAATCTAAGACAGAGTGCTCTGTAGCTGAAGTCAGCCAAATTATTGAGGGCATTGAGAGGAAAATCTCACAGCAGAAATTCCAAAAATAAATAATCATTTGACTTCTCAAAATATCCATATCAATTACCTGAGACAGTTACCTCACTCTACCAAAGGTTCAGCCAGCCTTGCTGAGAAATAACTAAACTCTTGTTGCATGTGTTTAATGTGATTAGGACATTATGACCTGGTAAGAAATTGAGCTGCCATATTCAAATAAAATCATCTCAAATTTTCAAGAACTTTCTGATGCAGAACTATCCTCATTACTTTAGATACTGGAAGATTCCAAATTACTGGAAGTGACTTGATTTTGAACTGCATTCAAGGCATCTAGTTGTGGTTATGTAGTATGGACATCTTTTTTTAAAAAAAAAAGAGTAAAAATTTAAGGAGATGGGAAATTCAAAACTTTTAGAAGAACCAGATCTTCAGAAGCCCCTTCCAGATTGGCCTTTCTTGCCTAAAATATCATCTAAATTAATCTGTAGTTTTATCAATACAGCCATGGCCCTCTTTTCTTCTCTGCCTCACTCAGAAATACTGCTTAACAGATACAAATTCAAACAAATGCTAGACTTTAATACCTTTCAGATTTTTTAAAGAACATATTCCATATATCAAACTTCCATATATCAAGTCAATGCTGATCCCTCTATCCTGGCCTTATCAAGTGACTGTTGGTGACTATCAAAGATTTCAGCTGCATTTTTCCAGCTGTATCTGGAGATGCCATAGATTAAATATAGAGTATTTGACACTGAAAACATATACTCTACCAGTGAACTACATAACAGATTTAACAGAATAAGAGAGTTGGAAGGGACCTTGGAGATCTTCTAGTTCAACCCCCTACTCAAGCAGGAAATCCTGTACCATTTCAGACAATTGGTTGTCCAATCACTTCTTAAAAATCTCCAGTGTTGGAGCACCCACAACTTTTGGAGGAAAGTCATCCCACTGATTCATTGTTCTAACTGTTGGGAAATTTCTCCATAGTTCTAGGTTGCTTCTCTTCTGGATTAGTTTCCACCCATTGCTTCTTGTCCTGTCCTCATGTGCTTTGGAGAATAGCTTGACTCCAGCTTCTTTGTTGCAGCCCCTTACATATTGGAACACTGCTATCATGTCACCCCTAGTCCTTCTATTCATTAATAAGTTAACAACTAAAAATTAATCCTTTTCATTCATAACTTGGCAGACCAGCAGTAGAGCTGGCAGAGTGTTTATTTTTAAGATCTGCCGAGAAGATTTGTATAGAAGAAACTCACATACACACTTGCACACAGACAAACCTCTTCATCTATAAAGTGGTGAAATGTGCCAGTGTTGCTTTTTCCCCCCTTTGCAGATCCTTGAACCTATATGACCTGGCTACTTCTATGGCAACTTCTTCTACTCTTTCCTGTAACTGTGAACATGATGCTTACTGTGCCCAGAAGGACATATTTGTTATCTCTAGATGTATTTTGTTTCTTTGCAAAGAACTACGAACATTGCAAAAGAAAACAGGCTTATAGCAGGCAGCAGGTGTTATTGCTAAGCAGCAGGAAGTTTTAGAGGAGGTAGTAGGGTTGCCAGGGGATAAAGGAATTGGCAGACCTGTTCTATCTGATGTTTCTATTCCTATTATTACCAGAATATAAAATGCATCCTGTTCTTTATGTAATAAATGGGGGTAGGTTGGGGACAGGTAAATCAGATGTTACAAGAGACTGTTCTATAGAGGAGTTACTTGTTTTTACAGTTTCATCTTCTGTTCTTAAAATGTACTATCGGGGGGAAAAAATCAGAAGTCAGAACTTCCTGTTCTTCATAACAATGAGACACAGTTGATTTAATCTGGTAGTTTGACGTTGATGTTTTGGTAAAAACCTGTATGCCATTATACAATGAACGCATTCTATTTAGCAATTGAATTATGCAGAGTTCAGAGGCTTTGCTGTTAAAGGGCACAAAAATTGAAAGACGGTATAAATAGACATTGTAGGAAATGGAAACCTACTAGGGATGGCAGAAGAGAGAGGAAGCTTTTTTTTTTATGGAAACCAGAATATGGAGACAGTTATAGAAGTCCAAGTTATAGGGTGGGGATCATTATCATAGTGCCAATGAATCTTATAACATCTGTGGTACTTAAGATGGTCTCTATGGATCCTATAATATAAAGTGTAGTTTTAATTTAAAATATTAAAAGTCTAAAATAAGAATTGCAACATTACATGAGAAGTCAGTATTCACACCAGAGATCAAGTGCCATTTCAGTCACGAATGAAATGAATTAATTCCAGATTTTAGCAATCTAACTTCATAATGAATTGGCCTGTTGTTTGAATTTGATAGATTCACAACACAGGGCAATTTATCATTAGTTTCCAAGCTGGTTGTATGTCTTATTTTCCCATGATATTTGCCTTACCAACATTACTCAATTTGGGTATTAGCTGGGTCATTAACGAAATACATAAAGCAAAGCCTGCTTCAAATTAAGTTCAATACCCTAGTAACAACTCAGAAGTTCTGCATGGTTGCCTTCTGGGATGTTGTTGAAGTTTCTCAGTTTAATCTAGAACTCTTGCTTTCCCAGGAGCTTTCCTATCCAAGTGCTAAACAGATTTTTAAAAATGGTAGAGGTTAAACCTTTTTTTTTTGCTGGTGCAGATGGAACATAAATACTAAAAGCATTCAATTGGTGAGGAAATGAGGAACATGTAGGAGTGTAAGATTTCTGATTTCATGCTTTACCCTCTTCTTCATGGTTGAGGTTCAAACATAATGTCAAGCAATCCTATGAGATCTCGGGATCTTGCTCCTGAGAATCATACAATTTTGTGTAAGAATGCTGAAATTTCTCAAGCTGTCACTTTAAATCTGGGGCAGGAACTTAAGGGGAACAATGTTTGGGTGTATGATTTTGCATAGAATTGATATTCTAATCATTGTTACATTGTAAGGTCAGTCTTAGATGTTCATGGACTTTGCTTTGAAACTCTGAACGTCTTGAATTTGTACTAAAAAGATATGAGCGTTTCCATTAGAACGATTACACTGCCATTTCTCTTAAGGCTTTTAGATTTTTCTGAAGTGTTTTGAACTGCAGCAGAGATTTATAACTGAAAATAATAATGGAAATAAATCTCTTTCAGCAATAGAGAATGGAGCTGCACTGTTGAATTTTGGTTGGACTGGATGACTGGAAAATATATTGTATAGAGCCATTTTGTGCTTATTCTATGATTGAGTCAGGGGACCAGAAAAATTGGCATTATGAACCTGATACAAGAATTTGGATTTCTGAAAATTTCAATCAAGTAAAATGGGTTTTATAGTTAAGGCAGAACTTGAAGGCTGAGAAGGTGAACCAAATAGAGCTTCAAAACCTTTGACCAATGTATATGCCTTCATTCCCTATCCAGAATCATCTGTCCCAAATGGACAGATTTAGGAAAATTAATGAGTATAGAAAAAAATCCCTGTGTCTGAGAAACTGTCTGATAATATTCATGTAATTTTCATCTAACATGCCCAAACCTTAGGGAAAAAAGAGGTATTTATATTTGTTTCTTGCTTGGAGACCAATAAATTAGGTTGGCAGTTTATTTCATGCACACTGATCTTGGACATTTCTAGATAGCTTTATGTTTTTTGCAAGCAACTGTTCTCATTTATTTTTATTTGTCTTTGCCTTGATTTCTGTGAATATAAATGAATATTTAAGAAATAAGAATTGCTCTTAGGAGAGTTGGTACTTACAGAACTTTGGTTAGGAATTAAAAAGTCTGTGGAGGATATCCATGAAACTGACAGCAGGCTCAGTCTCAGTGGTGCCTCATGAACAGGTTTAGCTATTTAGTTGAGATAATCTTTTTCTTTTAAATTGATGGTGATACTGTGAAAGTAACACTGCCCTTTGTATAAGCTATCACTACAAGTGAATCTTTATTAAAATAAAAACTTAATTTTAGTTATTGTGTTAGACTTCTGTAATATCATCTTACATATATCTAACCAGAAATCAATCACATTATGCAACTTAACAACTTTTGAAATACTGTAATACTTTTCAGGAGATAGGAAGGATAACTGGATAGCTAGATGGACAGACAGCAACCAGACAGACAACATAGAAAATCGGTAGGTAGGTAGGTAGGTAGGTAGGTAGGTAGATGATAGATAGATAGATAGATAGATAGATAGATAG
>WNWU01000162.1:3230883-3397631 GCA_012654045.1 Ptyas mucosa | reverse complement strand
GATAGATAGATAGATAGATAGATAGATAGATAGATAGATAGATAGATCAGGTGGATAGGCAGGCAGGTAGGCAGATATGATTTTGGATCAATCTTGTCCCTTGGTGGCTTCCTGAACTACTCCCTGCAGTTTTCTTGGCAACAATTTTAGAAATAGTTACCATTGTCCTCTTTTTAGGGATGGGAGAGAGTGACTGCTCCAAAATCACTCAATGTTTTTGAGGAACTTCTTTCTGAGGAAACACTGATCTTTTCCTCAATGGTTCAAGATTATGCCACTTTGTACCTCATGCTCCTAAAGTTCCCCCTTCCCCCCATCTCTGTGATGATAAGGCCACAGTATATAGAGTTTGTCTTGCCGGCAAGTTCAGGCTAGGAACCAAGAGACATGCTGGGTTCATGCTGACTCACCCAGTATTATCTGAAACAATAATTCTGCCTTTTGAGCCACTCTAGTGGTGATGAAAGTTCTTGAATAAAATCCTGTTCATCATCACAGAGATGTGTTGGCTCCATGGGGAAGGAGAGGATGGATGGAGGCCAAGAGAAGGCTAAACGAGAATCACTTTTGCAGGCATGTCAAGCTGTTCTCCTTAACCCGTGAGCAGAAGATTAGCCCTGGGAAAACACAGGCATTCTAAAATATAGCAATGAATTAAAATAATATCATCTGCTAAAACATCTATTCATGCACAGGCAGTGGCAACAAAAGCGCTTTTTAAATGCAGAAGCAGCAGCGAAAGAAATGCTTAAGTCCTGCTTCTGCTTTTCTGTTGTTCCTTCAAATTGTTCATATCAATTGCTTCCTTCTTCCTGCAGTTCTAGATGTATGTTTTGAAGCAGACTCACAATGTAAAATCCTGATGGGTCAAAACAGTTTGAAGAAAATGTTGGAGTAGAAAAATATCCACCAGGGAAAACAGTTCAGTACTCCTTCTCCTTGCCACTTCTCTCCTCAAATATGCTGTTTTTTAAAAAGAAAGCAGGAACCCAGTGGTGGACTCTTCAGCACACAGAAGGTTGCAAATTTAATCCATGCTACTTTCAATATGGCTGAGAAGAAACCCTGTCTGAACACTTGAAAAACTGTTGCTACGCAGTCTCAAGCAAAATTGTTTGGACCAGCTATTTTACTGCAAAGCAACTTCTTATATTTATTCTGTTCCTTTGACTTTGAGAACATCCATTTGTTCTTCCGCCAATGAGGGCCTGCTGAAGAAAATAATTGCTTTCTTCCTCATAATGTAACAAAGCAAGAATAAATATTTTATCTTGAATTATTTTAGGAGGAGAGGACATTTTGATGTGATGAGGCAAAACTCTATCATCTGGTTAAGCTAATTCTTTTCTTCTTTATTAAGACTGATGGGCTCTTACTACTAATGAACAGAAGTAATTCTAGGAAGAATTAGGAAGTGTCTCAACCTCTTATGTAACTCATTATGGGAAAATTAAAATGGGACCAGCACTACTGAGTCTATTTGACAAACATTAAATTTAATTTGCAGGAGTCATCATTACTGGATTCATGTCCTACAATCTGTATTTCCCTGCACTTAGAAACATGGACAGTGGTCCATTTAAACCAGGAGTGGTCAATATAAGATCTCTGACTCATGAACTTTTATCTTTTAGACCCCCTACCCTCTGCTGCTAAAATTCAGTGGCACAATCGCTGAAAATTGACAGAACAGGTTCTTAACATTTGGGTATGGAAAATTGGTAGGCTTAACATTTACAAAGAAAGAAAGCCACTTTCTGTTTTCCCCAATCCCAGAAAAAAGTATAAAAATCTGGCTCTGCTCATGTTCTTGATAAAAACTTGGTCATTTTGTATTATTGCTTCTTCCATATTACCCTTGTTCCCAGGGGTGGGTTCTACCTACTTTTACTACCGCTTTGCATCGCGTCTGTGCATGCGCGCTCTTCTGCGCATGCGCAGATCACCTATGATGACGTCCGGGTCAGTGGGCAGAGCCTCCCACCAGTTTTACTACTGGTTCTTGCGAACCGGTCCAAACCGGGGGCAACCCACCACTGCTTGTTTCCCCAAAAGTTAAGCAATCACCAAAAGATGGGCTACCCCTGATTTAGCCCAGCAACATATGTATATATTGACAGGGGTGAAATCCAGCAGGTTCTGACAGGTTCTGGAGAACCGGTAATGGAAATTTTGAGTAGTTTGGAGAACCAGCAAATACCACTTCTGGCTGACCCCAGAGTGGTGTGGGGATTTTGCAGTATCCTTTCCCTGGAGTGGGGTAGGAATAGAGATTTTGTAGTTTCCTTCCCCTACCATGCCCACCAAGCCATGCCCACTAAACCACACCACACCTATAGAACCGGTAGTAAAAAAATTGGATTTCACCAATTTTTTCCCATGCTGCATAGCCACTCATGCACTCTTCCTGATCTGCGCTGCACTTGCAACTGATCTCCCTGACCAGTCCAGCACTTTTTGCACACCTTCTTCCTTAACTGTACAGCACCTCGCATGCCTCAAGGTGCACCCTATTCTTGATTCCTGCTGCATCAATGCTTGCTCTCCATTACCTGTGCAGCAGCTCTCATGCACCCTCCTTTCCCAACCTGTCGGGCTCCATTATTAATAAAGCCGTTGCGCTGCCCTCCCCTCCTCCAACAAAAATAAGATTGGCAGCTATTTCCTAGACATGAAATCAACAAACTTCTTTCTCAAGCCAAATCTTCTTGATTAAGTATGGATTAATGATGTAGCCAAAGATGCTCCTGCCCTTCCCCTTATGGAGATCATTTTTTTTTTTTACCTTTTAAAATCCAATTCGGAAAATGGAGACTGGGGTCAGAAAAGGCACTAATGTGATATTGTTTCTGATCCTCTAATTAAAAGATTAGAACACTGCAAGAAACAGGAAGACCTAGACTTGTGGGATGGGATGCTTGAGACCTCTTACCCTTATTTTTCACGCTACAGGTTCAACCCTGCCACTACAGAAACTCAAAAAGTTGTTTGGCCAAAGATAAATGCACTTTAGCTGCACTGAACTGGATGGGTAGAAACAGACTGCAACTCATCCCGGCCAATACCGAGTGGCTGTGGGTACTGGCATCTCGGTTCAGGGGAGAGGTGCCATTGCTGACTATAGGGAGTGAAGTTTTGTCCCCTGTAGACAGGGAGCGCAACTTGGGCATCCTCCTGGATTCACGGTTGAGCTTAGAAGACCAGATAACGACCGTGACTGGGGGGCATTCGCCCAGATATGTCTGGTACGCCAGTTGCATCCCTACTTGGACCGAGATGCCCCACGCACATTTACTCATGTGTTGGTCACCTCACAGATTGACTACTGCAATGCTCTCTACATGTGGCTGCCCTTGAGGACCACTCGGAGGCTTCAGCTGGTGCAAAATGCAGCCGCGCGGGTTGTGATGGGAGAATCCCGATACTCCCATGTTACACCCCTCCTGTGCGGTTTGCATTGGTTACCAGTTGCCCTCCGGGTGAGATTCAAGGTGCTGACCTATAGATGACCTATAAAGCCCTACATGGCTTAGGACCAGGATATTTGGCAGACCACTTACAGCCAGCAACGATATCCCATCGCCTGGTTCGCACCCATAGAGAGGGCCATCTCAGAGTGCCATCGGCTAGACAGTGGCGGCTGGCGATCCCCAGGGGTAGAGCCTTCTCAGTGGGTGCGCCCACCCTCTGGAATCAACTCCCCTTGGAGTTCCGATTAGCGCCTGACCTTCGCACTTTCTGCCGTGAATTAAAAACTTGGCTTTTCAAATCCCTCGACCTGGACTGATGATGGGGGTTTTAAGGGTTAATTTTAAATTTTTAAATTTTTAGACTTTATTTTGTATTGTAGCTTGTGTTTTTATTATTGTGAGCTGCCCTGAGTCCATTGTGAGATAGGGCGGCATATAAGCTGAATAAAATAAATAAATAAATTGCAAAGCTCTTGTACACAGCTGGGGAAAATGGAAAAGAATTTCCATTTTTACCAGAAGCATTATGGCTGGTGCTTGCTAGCTAGTAGTGTGTGTAAGGGATCTTTCTCTTTCTCTCTCGCACTCTCTTTTTTTCTTTCTCTGCCTCTCTGTCTTCCTCTCCCCTCCCTCTCTCCACCTCCATTCTCATCCCTATCTCAGTCAATTATGTTTATCTCACAAAATCCAAGAAGATGGAGGATACGTATAACAAAGAAATCAGAGATTATTCTGGCTGCATTCCGTATGCAGATTTTATTTATACTGCTTTAGTGTTTAACAAAAACTTACCATGCCAATTTCTGCTTTCTTCAAATTCTTTAAACATGGAAAGGCTGATCTTGGAGATGACTATGAAGACTTTCACATAATTGTGAATATCGTAATTAATTTTTGCTTTTTCTCCATGTCATTCATATTTAAATTTAGAATAGAAAATTTAAAAATCCCAAAAATGTAACTTAATTTTTATGAGAAAGACTTGCAGCTTTATGCAATGAGAATAATTTTAAAAATGTTCTGTAAAAACTTGATTCTTAGCAGATAGTGCCACTCTCTGCAAATGCTCAATTGTTTAGCTGGGGGGCTAATACTGATTCCTAAAAGGAGGATTTCAGCAGTCACTTAATGACCCATTTAGTGATCCCTTCTTACACATCAATTCTAGTTGAGATAACTATTATTAAGTAGACTTTGTTCTAAGGGAGGTAGTAGAATGGCAAGTTATAATTTTCTAGTCAGAATTTATGCCTCTATTAAGAAATGCAATGACAGCTTCCTTGTTGTTGATTTTTCTACCGCCTTGTGACATTCAGTTTGTTACCTACTGAAAATCAGTCAGAAGGAAAGTAACAAAGAAAGAGTCCCGCACATCTCATTGTTTGTGGACTAATGAAGCTCAGCAGGCAGTAATGTGCATCCCCTAAGTATTTGTGGTTCTAGAAATGATTCTTGGGGGGTCTAGAAGGTTTATGTTCCACTTCTGCTGAACTCAGCCCCAGCTCTTACACAGTAGCAATAAAATGGCAGCATTGACATGCTAATCCCCCCCCCCAAAGGTTCTGGCTCTTGAGCACAGTTCCAAAAATATAACAGCAACAATTCCATCTTCCTTTTGTTTAGGCCCAGTTGGGCCACTTATCACAACATGTTTGAATGCCATACTACAGGGGCGGGTTCCAAATCCCGTCACTACCGGTTTGCTCGTGGGTGCGCTTGCACTTCTGCACATGCGCAAAAGCGTCTGGGCGGGTGGGCAGATCCTCCCGCTGCTTCCACTACTGGTTCACCCAGTCTGGTGCAAACCAGTAGCAACCCACCGCTGCCACACTACCCTCCTTCCATGAAAGAGTTAGGATATTTCACCTAGCCCTAGATCAGTGGTGGGATTCCAAATTTTTTACTACCAGTTCTGTAGGCTTGGTGGGTGTGGCATGATTTGGTGGGCGTAGCTTGATGGGTGTGGCAGGGGAAGGATACTGTAAAATCTCCATTCCCTCCCCACTCCAGGGGAAGGTTACTGCAAAATTCCCATTTCCTCCTGATCAGCTGGGACTCAGGAGGCAGAGAATAGATGGGGATGGGCCAGTCAGAGGTGGTATTTACCAGTTCTCCAAACTACTCAAAATTTCCACTACCGGTTCTCCAGAACTGGTCAGAACCTGCTGAAACCCACCTGTGCCCTAGATGTCACTGGTTCCTTGAAATGCCTCTGATTCTAGAGTTGCCTTCTTTATCCAGAAGAACTAAATCTCTGATTCAGAAAGAAACCTTGGCAGCAAAAAGGCTGCCCATTTATGTGCCAGGCCATAGTTGTTGTTTTTTTCTGGCCTTACGATTGCATACTTTTATCCCATCCTCCCATCCCTATTAGCCTTAGCTAAGGTCATCAAAACTCTCCATAGGTTTTTACCAAACAAGTTAATGTGATAAAAAAACAACATGTAGAATAGATGATTTAAGACTACTTACATTATTTAAGGTTAAATATAACTGAAACAAACACAATGTAAGTACACATCCTTCTTTTAAACTTAATCTGAACAAACCAAGTTGCTTTGATTTATACATGTAAAGCAGGGGTGGGTTCTACTTACCTTTACTACTGGTTCACAACGGGGCCACGCGCATGCGCAGAAGCGTTCTGATGACGTCAGGTCGGTAAGTGGAGGTTCCCACTGGTTTTACTACCGGTTCTATAGAACCAGTGCGAACCGAGGGCGACCCACCATTGATGTAAAGCCATAAATCATGCATTGCAAACCACAAAACGGATTCACATATCACACTAGGCTGAAATCGAAGAAATGACATTATTCTTAGTGAAATGTATGAATCCAGTTTTCCTTAGATAGGAAGTCTAGCTTTTAGTCACTTACTCGTTTCCTTTTCCTTTGTTCTTTGCAACCTATGAATGAATATCAGAATCATTCTCTATATAGCCTCTTCGTGGAACAATTAGAATCCCTGTAGTCAGATAGGCCGTGATTTTTCAGAAGTAGAAGAGAAAGTCACCTAGGCTCTTAACATGAGATATTCAGAAGATGATTACGGAACATAATTTATAGCCTCACTATTTTGAAGACTGTAGATCAGAAGAAAGAACAATTGTCAAATCAATTCATGTTTAATAAAATATTATAAAATAATGTGTCCGTACAGGATAGATAAACATTTGTTAGGAAAACAAATCTTTCTGGCACAGACAATTGCAAGGCATCCTTTTTGTGTAGCAGTCCAGCTCTAAATCATTGCAGCTAGACGAGACAATGTACGATACTGAAGTTTTTGTTCGAAAAGGAGGGACAAATACATCCCTCCTGCAGCTTGACACCCTACCTGTCCCCCCAGTGGGGACTCAAAATGCCAGCACACTGTGAGATGCTATTATAGACCTACCAACAGCTGTTCTTGCAGGGGAGAGGAAAAAGAGATGAGCAGTAATTGTGCATTGCAAGAAAACAAAAATGCAAGAACCTGAAACATTTTTGTCAGGAATAATTATTGCTCTTTCCTTGTCTCCTGTTTTCTATCATGTGGGACTCTATTATATTTTTTTTGCTGGCAGCATGGAAGTCTCATTGTATTGAGTCACTGAAATTCTGGGTTTGAAGATGTTTTTCTAAAGAGCCCTTCACTTACATTACCTTGAACTTTGGGTCACTTCAACTTCCTACCTTGTAGAAATATGTCAGCATGGGGAAAACATGATCAGTGAGTACTCAATAATATAAGAGCTTATTAAAAGGGTGTTGGGTGATTTCTAAGACTGTAGTTTTGTATGTGTATCCTAAAGCGGGATTAAGGCCCACTGTAGCCTGTAGGGGTTTATCTCCTAATAAACAGCCATACTATATGGTCTGTATAAGATAACCATGTATCAGTGGTTTTAGTTGGCTTCCAACAATTGTAAAAACTGACATATTCACTGCAAGCATTAGGATAGAACTCCAGAATACCCATTTAGCATAATGTATCATATATGAGCAGGTTCCACCTGAAAGCAATGAAACAATACTAGAATTGAAAGAAGAGCTTATTGTAAGGCCACTAATGTCAGAGTCTGAAATTAACCTAATTTGCTAAGATTGTAAAAAAAGACTCTCAAAGGATATCAAGCCATGTTTTCATATTATACCAGATAAGATTCTTACAGAACTCTAGAAACTAGCATACTTATTTTCATATGAGGGTTTGTGGATTATTTAAATAAGAGGGATCCATACAGACTAATGGGAAAATAAATTTATTTGTTTTTAAGGTGCCATGAGAATCTTTTCTGTTTTCAGGAACTTACTCTGAAGAAATATTCTGTACTGCAGAGATGCTTTAATAATTCTGTACATTTATAATCAATCCAATATTTCTCTTGGGAAGCAAAATACAAAACAACACTAACAGCTATTTACAGACAGGTACTGTGAAATTGTCCATAATTTATCTAACTATTTACCAGCTAGTTTTTCTATATTTGTTACAATTGACTAACATAGAAGCCATCGTACTTCTCATGGAATTAGTTATATACATGGACACACAGAAACATTTGGCTATATAAATTGCATTTAGATCAATACGAGCTAAGCAGGAAGTAGTTAATAGACCAGAAAAAGATGCTACCCGACAGGCAATTTTAGAAGAATATAAAGTATATTTAAATGAATGTGGGTATGTAAGAGAGTATAAAATTGTAAGGAACGTGAATGCTGGGGAAGATGTTGGTTGACATTAACATTTTCAGTTGGTAGGGAGAAAACTATTACTTAGAAATTCCCAGGCAAACAATAACCTTAAAAGCTATGCAATAGTTAGTAGACACATTTATCATCTACCCACTCACTCACACACACCAGGCACATGTGAAACGGCAAAGCACAGCTGAGTCTTTACATAGCTTTTCACCAAAGGGAGGAATGTTTTGAAAAGATCAAACTCAATGAGAAGAACCTGTGCTGTATCCATGTTATTCTCTTACCCCTGTTTTGCACAGCCTCATTTTTTTTTAATGCTAGAGCTGTTTCCATTTATCTCAAGCTCAACAGCAGAAAAGACAAAAAATCCACTATAATTCTTTTGTTCACAGAAATAAACAGGGTACCTATGAGCAATTCTATCATCCTTTCAGTACTGCGTTGTTTAAAGCGAGTATAAAAATGGCTGTTAAATGCATTGCTAGGTGCTGGTCTGCAGAATGGAAATGAACCCGGAGAAGAAGCACAAGGTTGGAGATAGCTATAGGTTGGGTTGATTGCCAGGAATGAGAAAAGAAGAGAAGATGATCCCTTGCATCATCTGTTTTTTACTAGCACGTGTATAGAGCTGTTGTTTGGACATAGTGTTTATCAAGATTAATTAACAATGAAAAAAAGATTTCATCCCCTCGAGAGTCATGCTGTGTAACAACATAATAATAAACCCAAGGAACTAGGGCATAGCCATTCTGAATGGGCATGAAAAAACATACTCATTTTTTTTGTAATGGAAAGGAAATCTACTACTGAAATATTCCGTCATAAATAGAAATAGAACCACGAAACATTTCAAAGAATAAAATTTAAGCACTATATATCACACAGTATCAAGAGCACTAATTTATGTGCTGCTGGTGGCCTCTGATTCAATTGGGTTTCAAAAAGGAGTAAACGGTTTCATTGAAAATGATATATCTACCCTTGATGGCTATATTCTATCACAAGCAACTTATCTCAAATGCCATTTGCTAGGAAGCAGCAGTGGACTATGTTTATTGCCCTCAAATACTGTTTGTGAGCTTCCTAAATTTTGCAGCTTGGAATGGCTAGATCAGATGGTTAGCTAATCTAACAGCCCTGTTATGCTCTTCTGATGTTTTTATGCTCTTTTAATTTACTCAGAAGTTTAGGCTCACTGTCTTTCTATTGGATGGAGTGAACCAATTTTCTTAAACTGTAAATCCCTGGGCTCTTTCTCCTAATACAGCTGCTGCTTTATGCTGCTGTGTTTATTAGGTTTTGTATTGTTTCTAAATACTGTAAGGCACTCAGAGTTGCTGTTGAGAGATGGGCAGCCATATGAATGGATGGAAGGAAGGCAAGAGGGGGAAAAAGAAAGGACAAAGTAAAATAAATTCCTCAGCTGTTGCCTTTTTAAAATCCCTTCACTATGTTTCAAGGAACTCATTCCACCTCCAGATTTTTGCCAATAGCAACATAGGCATATCTCTCTACTGATCCCATATTATTTACACAGAAATACTAGGATCTGGTGATGAAAAATCATTAATATTAGGGCAAGATGGCCTAAAGACTGTGTGCCAAGCAATATCAGCAATACCTGCAGATGCTCCCTTTCTACCTATCTCTCTCTCATCTATCTATCTTTATACATCATACACATTGTATAGGAGCTGTGATTGCACAAAGGTTAGAATGCAGTATTGCAGGTTAACTCACTGTTGACTGAGAGAGTTCGATTCTGACAGTGAAGTTACGAGGTCAGGTAACAAGGAAATACTGCGTACCACATTATTTCTCAAGAAGGAAGTATTATGGGGGGGGGGAACAGTGTTAGGGGAAGAATATTAGGAACTCCTTTCTGTGGTGAGAGAGATTTTGACTTAACCTAAAAAAACTGTCAATTGATGATTCTTTAATTAAATGTAGAACTTTCTGAACTCTTTCTAATTGACATTTCAAAAATGCACAATTACATTTTAATAGTATGATAAAACATTGTTGCATGATTTACAGTCTGCTCCTACAGGTACCCATAACCTTGTATTAGTAAAACAACTAGATTAATTTCTTGCAGCAACTCTAGCAATTACACAGAGCTGTTCTGTTTCAGTGGGAAATTTTGTAATTGCCCATGAACTCTATAAGTCAGAGATGCCAAAACAGAAGATATTCAACGATGAGCACATTTTTCAAGTGGATTCATTGTGACAATATATCTGAAACAAATAAATTAGGGAGGCCAAGGCAGTTTCATGTATAACTATTGTTCCTCTGTATCAGAAACAGTCATTATGTTATAGAATTGGATGAAGGGAGGTAAAATTTTGGGAACATTTTGACCTCCCATCCCAACCTAAGAGTATATATGACTTTTTATTTGCACATTAAAAAAAAGAGTACAATTTGCATGAGCTGATTTCTGGTGCTTGGAAACTTCAATTTGTTGTCACCTGGTGATATTGAATCCAGGGTAATTCTTGAATTCATGGAATAGAATAGAATAGAATAGAATAGAATAGAATAGAATAGAATAGAATGGAATGGAATGGAATGGAATGGAATGGAATGGAGTGGAGTGGAGTGGAGTGGAGTGGAGTGGAGTGGAGTGGAGTGGAGTGGAGAGAGTAGAGTAGAGTAGAGTAGAGTAGAGTAGAGTAGAGTAGAGTACAGTGGAGTAGAGTTGAATTGAATTGAATTTTTATTGGCCAAGTGTGATTGGACACACAAGGAATTTGTCTTGGTGCATATGCTCTCAGTGTATATAAAAGAAAAGATACGTTCATCAAGAATCAAAAGGTACACTTAATGATAGTCATAGGTTACAAATAAACAATCAGAAAACAATATCAATATAAATCGTAAGGATACCAGCAACAAGGTTACAATCATACAGTCATAAGTGGGAGGAGATGGGTGATGGGAATGATGAGAAGATTAATAGTAGTGCAGACTTAGCAAATAGTTTGACAGTGTTGAGGGAATTATTTGTTTAGCAGAGTGATGGCATTCAGGGAAAAAACTGTTCTTGTGTCTAGTTGTTCTGGTGTGAGGTGCTCTATAGCGTTGTTTTGAGGGTAGGAGTTGAAACAGTTTATGTCCAGGATGTGAGGGGTCTGTAAATATTTTCACAGTCCTCTTTCTGGCTCGTGCAGTATACAGGTCCTCAGTGGAAGGCAGGTTGGTAGCAATTGTTTTTTCTGCAGTTCTGATTATCCTCTGAAGTCTGTGTCTATCTTGTCAAACCAGACAGTTATAGAGGTGTAGATGACAAACTCAATAATTCCTCTATAGGAATTTTTACATTTTATGTTTGCTTTGTTATTGGGTTGCCATTATGTGATTATATTGTAGGGTTTTGTGCACTGTTTGGGTTAATGCTGTGTTTATATTATATACTTTTGTGAGCTCTCCAGGGTTGGTTGGAGTAAGTATGCATATTGAATAAAACACACAAAATCTTATTTGGTAGGCAGGGATGGAAAAATTAACTTTTTCTCTCCTCCTGGGTTCTATAATGATAAGCAGAAGAAGAAAGGATTATTTGTTTCCCCCTACCTGTTAAGATTACCATATTCATATATTATTCAGTAGTAGCCATTACTTCCAGCAAAAGAGTCTATTTGTAGCTCAGGGTTGAAAAAGGAAACAAAAAGACAAAAGCACTTTCCCACCAGCAATCAACACCCAGATGAGCATAGATTAACTCCAAGAGTAATATCAGACCAACAGTCAAGAAGTAAACAATATTGCAATCAAGAAATGGCCAAACAAGCCAACAGTAAACAAAGAAAATAAACCAAAGAATCTCTAAGACCACTCCCACCAGCATTGATAGGGCAAGCCACTAGAATATAAACTGAGAATAAACTCCACTTCTTACTAACATTGATAACGTCTGTGGAGATTCTCAATCATCCAGGTCATAGTTGTCTCAAAGGTGTTCTTTTCTTCAAAAGACAACTGGACTGGTGTTGGTTTTTTGTTTTTGCTTTTGTTTTGAGGAAGAAGAAGAAAACATTTTGCTTCTCTTCCAAGACACTGATAATATTACCAAGTTTGGGTAATGAAATGTCTGCAAGAAAACAACCAAGCTCAGAGAGCACCAAGGACCCGCTATTATTTCCATTTTAAAAATGATCATGCCGGATCTACGGTAAATATTGCATTCCTGTGGAATGCTTGTCTATATGCTGCATCTCGGTTGATGTCCTCTAATTTATTGTGAGTGTATATGAAAGTTGGATTCATAGGTTACTGATACCTGTGTGATATATTCTGATGAATAGTGATAATAGAAGAACCAGATACAGGTTTTGAAGAAAAAAAATATGCAATTTACTGAATTTATGGGGTCCAGAGAGGAAGAAAGAATATTCTGTTATATGGTGGGTTGGGTTGGTTCTGTTCGGACTGGTTTGCAAGAACCGGTAATAAAACTGGCAGGAGGCTCCGCCCACTGACTCAGACTTCACCAGAAGTGATCTGCATATGTGCAGAAGCACAGGCATGATGCAAACTGGTAGTAAAGGTAAGTAGAACCTACCCCTGGTATGTATGGGTCAAGTTGAGAGAATAATGAAAAAATATTTGGCCATTTGGAGGCTGAAGAGTGAATGAGAATGGTAATTGTTGTGAGCATTTGCTTAGAAAAAGGATTATGTTTCAAATATATAATTGGAGTGTTAATTTATTCATAAGTACAAACATTAAAGAAAGCAAAACTTGAGAATGTAAGAACTTTGAATGTGGGGCAAATCATGTTTGGGTAGTAGAAAGGGTGGATTTGGGCAGCAATGATGTAGAAAAAAGGGGGAAAACCTGAAAGAAATTAAAATATAACCACCACAGAAATAGAAAATAGGAGTTTTATATGGAACAGCATAAAAATAGATTAATTGCTCAACAGAATGAGTGGAAAGTGGATGTATGGAAAGAAGTTAGGAAAACTGCTTGCACCAGATTGAAAGAATTATGCACAGAAGTGTGCAGAGTTGCACTCATGGGAAGTATGAAATCTGATTTTTGTAGAACACTGAAATGAAAAAGGCTCTGGATAAGGCATGTAAGAAAGCGACTGTTCCAGAAGTGAAAAAGAGAAAAAGGCATTGTGTAATGCTTATACAGATAAAAAGATTGCTGCAAGGAATGTAACCAAAGATAGCAAGGAACAGTTAAAAGAGACAAAGGAAATTCAAATATGAAATAAAGAAGTAAAGCATGAAAAATGAAAAAAAGAAATAAAGCATTTTTGAAGTGGATGAAGTAGGTTATACAAGACAGCTAAACTATTCTCCAAAAGAAAGAGGTGAGAAGTGGTATTGTATTTTTTGGAGTATAAGATGCACTTTTTTCCCCCCAAAAAAGAGGGTGAAAATCTGGGTGTGTCTTATACTCTGAATGTAGCCCCGCCCAACTTCTCAAATGGAGATTTCAGAGGCTGAAAAAAGCATCAGAAACGAAGTTTCGGAAAAGAAGCCCCCAAACAGAGCTTCAGAAAAAGAGCCTCCAAACAGAGCTTCAGAGGCTTTTTTTCTGAAGCTGTTTTGGAGGCTTTTAGAGGCAGGAAAAAGTTTTTTCTGAAACAGAGTTTCAGAAGTTTCAGAGGCAGAAAAAAAAGCAAAAAAAAAAAAAAAAGCAAGGCATAGAGCTCACAACCAAGGAATCTTTTGCTAAAATTCACCTCTGGAAACAGCTGATGGTGGATATTCCTGGAGGCCAATCCACCTGCCAATCAGCTTTTTTCTTATTTTCCTCCCCAAAAACTAAGGTGCGTCTTATACTCCAAAAAATATGGCATATATGGATATTTGCAAGGATGATTTGCAGGAATAGAAAAGCATGGAAAAGCATTGTGAATGGGATTGGTAGGAACTAGACTTACCAATATTTTCTTGTCTTTTCTTATATCATGTATTTCATGTCCTTGTTTTGCTATTTCTTATTCCCTGTCTTCATTGTACATGCCACTGTTTGTTCAGAAAAGTGTATGCATGATGGCTATGTATATATGTAACTTAAGTACTTATATCATGCTTAACTGTTATCAGCACTCAGCTTCCCTTAATCTCCTGAAGACAATCCTGTGCTGTACTGAATTAAAGATATTGCTAGCTTCCATGCAATGAAACGCACATTCATGAACACTATGGTGCCAGAGATTATAACCCTAATCCTTTTGCATACTGGTGAGATTAAATTTGTAACAATTGCATTGCCAGTACTGTATATATTTCAAATATGTAGTATCTTTACTCAGAAGAATTTGGATCTTGGTAACAGAGAACAGGTAACTGCAGAGAAAATTCAATGTTTGGCATTGACTTTCTATTGTGAAAATGTGGGTGTTAGAAGATTGCCTCTTTTTTCATCTGGGAAAAAAAACCTGTAGGTATTTCCACGAAGGGATGTCATAAAAAGTCACGAGGGTGGCCATAACTGTATAATTGGAGGTGCCATCTTGGCGAGTTTTTGACACACCTCTGCAGATCTCTCTGCAAAACTATGCCACCATAGAATTGTTGATCTTTAAAATGGGATATGAAGGTTTTCCTGATTTGTTTGTGATCAAGGAATTTATGTAGAAATGCATTTCTACTACCAGATTCAAGGATTTTTCCCCAGTTGGTAGAAAAATACAGCTGTTAGTGCAGGTCAACTTTTATTATGGTATATATCTTCTTTGTTTAAAGTTATTTAGAATTTGAACTCAGTAAAGCATTTGTGTAAAATCAGACTGAGTTTGCATAGGTGGCTATATAGTGTAGCTATACGACAAAATCTCTTCCATCCCAGTCCCTGCCCAATCCATGTCAAGGAAAGTGATTTGTGATATATTCTACCAGCTGCTGATATTTAATCTGATAGAAGGGAAACAAAACCAGGGAAATCCACCTTAATGTGAATAAATATAGCACCATTTTATTGTTATTATATCTTAGCACCAGTGGTGGGTTGGCCCCGGTTTGCACCGGTTCTATAGAACTGGTAGTAAAACCAGCGGGAGGCCCTGCCCACTGACCCTGACGGCACCAAAATGCTTCTGCGCATGCGCAGAAGAGCGCGTGTACGTGAGCAAAGCAAACATGTGTGGTGGCCCCATTGCGAACCAGTAATAAAGGTAAGTAGAACCCACCCCTGCTTAGCACGATAGGGATTGCCAGAAGGGAGTAGCAAATTTTATACCAAAATAGGTTTTGCCAGCTCCAGGACTTGTGAATAGCACATTGAATTTCGTCATCAGGAAGATCATTGCGTAGCAAACAGTACAGTATGGGAAATCCTGATCTAATGTAGCATATGGACCACAGGTTCATGTAGTGAATATACAACTGTTCTACAGCATAATTTGGAATTCTCTGTTGTAGCTCCTACTTTGTAGAATGATAGGCTCACAATATGAGTATTCCTTCCAATGACTTGTTTGTTTATTTACTAGGATTTATCTGCCATTCCAGTTGAAACTGATTCTGAGTGCCTTATACCCCACATTACAGTCCTGTAATTAGATTAAAATACAATAGTAATCCAAAACATAACATGACCAAGACAAAGGATATTCCTAATCATAAACTCAATAATCTAATGCTACTTTTTCAGCAGTGATTCAAAAATTCCCATCATCTTGAAAAGCCCTCCAGAAGTACAAGATCTTAACCACTGTGTGGGACCCAAGCAAGAATGGGCTGCCTTGAACTCTGTGTATATGCTATTCTGAAGGAGGGATTTGCCCCAGAAAAGGTTCATCTTTGGGCTACTTGGTAGCAGGTTTCCCAAGGGTTCAGGACCCATTACAAACTCTTCTTCCTAGATCTAACTAGACAGGCAGGTTCTACTTCGAGAAGTTGGTATTGGAAATACCCAGGTCCTAAGGCACAAAAACTTAATGTCTTTTTAGTATTACAGGGGCAAGCCAAACTGAATATGGTACTAATCAAGTTGTTGCAATCTGGACCAACTGTAAATTACAAATGGTATCAAGGGCTGACTTGTGTAAAATGAATTGCAGTAATCCAGGGATTATAAGAGATGACAAAAGCATTTTTTGTACGTTCAGCATTTCTTCATATACATTTTCATTTTAATGACTTTGAGATTTTGAGTACAAATGTAAAACTGTTATGTATTAAACGAAATGTAATAAAAATATGAGACCTTTGATGTACATCTGGGGTTGTGAGCTCCATTTCTTTTCACGAAGATATCCAATTCAGAATTATCCACTCCTCGAAATTAAGGCTTCTAAATGGACTTGTTAGGGAAATTTAATCTGGAGATATTTAGGTGCCAAACTGATCAAAGGAAATCAAAGGAACAGCAAAGACTGTGATGAGATGATATCTTTGTTTTCAGTTCTGTTGGCTAAGCACTAATGGGCAACTTCCAGATCTTACCTCTAAACTAGACTTGGATTAGACTGTCCTTAATCTACAGAGCAGGTTTAAATAGGGGGATGTCTTCTTTAAAAAGGACACACAGTCTCCTGGCTTTATATGTACTGTTCACATTGATGGAATTGGTTTACTCTGCGGATGCTCTTTTATCTTGAATATGGATGGGTTTTGATTCATAGACATGCATATACGAAAGAAGCTTGTTTTGAAAACATGTTTTTCTTTTCAGATTTTTCGAAGAGCTGACAAGAACGGTAAGTTGAATGTGTGTGTGACTGTTTTTTTAAGCAATGCCACTTGTTTATACAGCCTTTTGAATAGAAGAGAATATGCATAGCTCAAGTAAAGTATTTGTGCTCTCTGAGCTTGGTTATTTGCTTGCAAAAGTTTTATTACCCAACAAGTGCTATGAGTGCTGGGTTTGCCCCCTATTTATATAGGTAACTTGCACTGCCAGTATCGGTGGGGATGGGGGTGGGGGGGTGTTGGTGAGGATAAGTAATGAAATGTCAACAAGCAAATAACTAAGCTCAGAGAGCCCCAGGGATTCCATGATACAGCCTTTCCTATTTCAAAGACTAGAGATGGGCAATCAAGTCATCTAATAGAATCCTGGGTTCTCTAAAATATCCTTTTAAAAACAGAATAGGGGGAAAAAAACACATTTCTATTTCAACTCTCTTCTAAGAAACTCAAGGTGACAGATATAATTCTCCTACACACCCCAATTTTTTTCTCATCACAAGATTAAGCCGAGAGACGGTAACCAGCTGAAAATGATCCCAAAAATGTAATACAAGTAATGGTCCTTGATTTACGATCACAATTGGGAATGCAACTTTGATCACTAAGCATTGCAGTCGTTAAGTGAGTCAATTTTGTGAACTTTTTGCTGTGGTTGTTAAGTGAATCATGTGGTCATTAAGCAGATCAGGCTTTCCCCACTGACTTGTGGGAAGGCCCCTGGGAAAGTCACAAATGATGATCACATGATTTTGGGATGCTACATCTCTTGTAAATACCAAGCACCTGAATTTTGATCATGTGGCCATATGGGTTAGTGCGAGAAGCAGTCATAAGTCCCTTTTTTTCAGTGCTGTTGTAACTTTGAACAGTCATTAAACAAATGGTCATAGGACTATCTCAGTGGTGAAATCTAAAATTTGTTACTACCGGTTCTGTGGGCATGGCTTGGTGGTGGTGGGTAATGTGACTGGGTGGGCGTGGCCATTTATTTTCTTTTAAAACCATTTTTCCTACAACCTCTTCGGCAAAGAGGTTGTAAAAAATGCTTTCAAAAGGCTCTGACGATCCCAGCTGAGTTCCCTGATCAGCAGAGGCTTTTTTTCTTTTAAAAGCCTCTGCCGATCAGGCAACTCAGCTGGGATCGTCAGAGGCATTTAAAAGAAAAAAATGCTTTTAAAAGCCTTTGACGATCCCAGCTGAGCCGCGCGATCATCAGAGGCTTTTTTTTTACTTTTAAAAGCATTTTTTCAGCTGAAGTGGTGTAGAAAAAATGCTTTTAAAAATTAAAAGAAAAAGCCTTTGATGATTGTGCGGCTCAGCTGGGCATGGGGAGGGAGTGGGGGGGGGCAGGGATTTTTGCTACCGGTTCTCCAAACCACCCGCCTCCATCACTACCGGATCAGGCAATCCGGTCCAAACCGGGAGCATTTCACCCCTGGACTAGCTGTAGTTTTATGGGGATCTAAATATTCCTTTTTTTCAGATCCCAGAATTATATCCTATACTAACCCTTACAGCTTCCAAAGTTTTCTCTCCACTATTAAAAGCTAGAAACTTTGTCATATATGAAGTTTCACCGGTGCCTAAATTTGTTAATGATAAACAAACTCCAGCCTATGGGATGATATAGCATACCTATAGCCTTATCAGCCTACTTTGTAACCCGTGGTGGACTTTTAATTCCTAGATGTTTTTTCATGCATTTCTCCACCGCTTATCACAATGACACTTGCTCATATCATATCCCTTATTCATAAGAATATGATGTCTTGCCTGTCAATCATTCTTCCTACTTCAGTCAGTCCACTCATTTCGTTTATCTTCTGCTGGCATTAGGTTACTTCTCTAGCCTTTAGGTTCTGTATATTTCCATCCCTCTCACTCCCCAGAAATTGCTCAGAACTTTATGACTTATATGTTGTTTTATGCAAAGTTGGTTTTGATGAAATCGATTTCACAATTCATGTTTGCTTCATTTTAAATATATTTTGCTTTTCTATTTTGTTCCACACAACACTTGTCATGATAGCCCCAATTTTTAATTGGAAAACTGAGACCAATCTTATTTAACATGTTCAGGAGTGAATTTTAACCTAAGCTTCATGACCCTATGTTTGCACCTATTTGTTTATTAACAGGAAGTTCCATCTTAAGAAGAAAGCAGACCAAACTCAAGAAAATCAGTAACAAGCTACAAAGACCTCAAAATGACAACACATCATGACATCATAATGTAAATAATACCACTTAGTACATGTGACATGATGTCTGATGCAAATACATAAGTCACATGACAGGTGTGATGATATCATGATGTACATATCAGCATTTGTCCAAACTCTATAGACATCTCTGGCTGTACTGTAATCAGCTGTGTTACCAAGATGTATTTTTAAAAAGTAGTATTTACACTGATTTTATATTATTTTTTTATTTTTGCATCTGCTCACTTGGCAGTTTGAAAGCATGAGAATGTGAGTAGCAATAGCAATAGCACTTAGACTTATATACCACTTTACAGTGCTTTACAACCCTCTCTAAGCGGTTTACAGAGTCAGCATATTGCCCCCAACAATTTGAGTCCTCATTCTATCCACCTCAGAAGGATGGAAGGCTGAGTCAATCTTGAGCCTGGTGAGATTTGAACTACCAAATTGCAGGCAGCTGGCAGTCAGCAGAAGCAGCCTGCAGTACTGCACTCTGACCACTGCACCACCATGGTTCAAGTATATTAATAGGTACCACTTCAGTGGGAAGGTAACAGCATTCCTTGTGCCTTTGATGTATAACCATGCGGACCACATGACCACAGAAAATGTCTTCAGATAACACTGGCTCCCTTTGCCAAGAAACGGAGATGAGCACTGCACCCTGGAGTCAGACATAACTGGACAGGGAAACCTTTATCTTTGTATAATAGTAGATTATAGCAGATAGTAGCATACACTTACATTTTATCCACATTTGTTGTAAGCAATGCACCAACATTTTCAGAAATGTAAACATTGAAAGAGAACCACAGCTATGCTCAAGTTCATGGAGTAGTCCCAAAACATAAACCAAATGATTTTTTCTCCCAATTCAAGATTCTTGCCAAAGTAGTGCTTTAGAATAGTAATCTAACTGATAAAATATTTTGCTCTTTCTTTTGGCCCTGAATCACCTACATGTGCTACTGCCACTGTTGGTATGCATCAGGGGTGTCAAACTCGTGGTGTCACGGCAGTGTCACATGACATATCGTGACTTTTTTTCCCTTCACTAAACCGGGTATGGGTGTGGCCAGCGTGTGATGCATCCGTCTGTGGGGCGCGAGTTTGACAGCCCTGGTATGAATGATTTCCATACTCATACATTATGATGTAGAAGCTATGACTTATGGATAACCCTGAATCACTGACATTTCCAAATGGATCTTTGTTACTATTTATTATTTATTTAGTATATGGCATATCATATATGGACTAGCAATATATATTAACATTTCAACTAGATCAGTAGAACTTAAAAAAATATAAATGTTAAAAAGATCTATGTTCAAATACCAATGTCTTGGTATGCCATCTAATCGCTGAAGTGCAGCATTGCTTATACATGTAGTCCTTGACTTAGAGCAATTCATTTAGTGACCATTCAGAGTTACAACTTCACTGAAGTAACTTATGATCTTTTTTCACACTTACGACTGTTGCAGTATCCCCATGGTCATGTGATCAAAATTCGGATGCTGAACAACTGGCTCATATTTATGACCATCACAGTATCTCAGAGTCATTTGATCTCCTTTTGTGACTTTTTGACAAACAAAGTCAATGGGGAAACCAGATTCACTTAACAATTGGGTTACTAAATTAATAACTGGAGTGATTCACTTAACAACTGTGACAAGAATGATTGTAGAATGGGGCAAGACTCACTTAACAAATGTCTCACTTAGCAACAGAAATTTTGGGCTCAATTGTGGTCATAAATTGAGGACTACTTGTATTAAAAGAAATCAGATACTGGACTGATATATGTCCTCAGCTTATAGCTGGTCATGATGTGATCTGCAGTTTGACTTGGGACCTCTCAGTCATCCTGAAGGGAAGATACTTTGCCCCAATCATTGTTGCTAAATCATCATTGACATCCTTCAGTCTCAAGAGACTATGGTATTGTATTCTACCTATGGTATCCTAAAACAGCATCTAGTGTGACTCAAAAAGCCAATTCGAGAGTGGCAATCCCTTCCACACTGAGGGCAGAATGTTGCTAAATAGAGGCCTATTAATTCTTACCTGATCTGGGTTTTCATAATGCTTTCCTGCCATAGAATATGTTGTATTAAATCATATATAGCATACTAGGTAGAGAGGTCATCCTGCTCTCTTTTCGGAAAAATATAATTATTCCATGTCTTTATTTAAATGTAGATGACGGGAAGCTGTCATTTGAAGAGTTTAAGAAGTGTTGTGCTGATGGCATCCTCAACTCTGAGGAATTGTGGAAACTGTTCAATGATATTGACAGGCATCATTCTGGGTAAGTAGTGGGATGGATAATCTACAAGCTTAAAAAAATGAAATGTGTACTTAACCAAAACCCTTCTTGGAAACAGCCATAGCTTTATAGCAGATCACAGATTTTTCATGCAAAAAGTTCTTGGATTAATCATTTGCATTCCCAGAAGGATTGCAAAAATACCTATATGAAATTCTAAAAGGTGTCTGCCATTTACAAAAAGGAAAGAGGATTTTGTAGATAGAATTTTTCCCTGGTTTGCTTTCAGTTGCTAGAAAAATCCTTAAGCAAACAATGGTATGTAGTTAGCAGAAATACAAGCATTTTATGATGAGCTGGACAATTTTGCATCTCATGCTTCACACAATGTTTTCATTGTATTTTAGTTGGTATAGTTTTATTTCATCTTGCCTTTTTAAAATTCCAAAATACAGTATATATTCATCAGAATATGCTGAAGAAACCACTTTTGGTTTAGACTCAAGTTTTATGCTCAATGACCTTCTCTTTCCATCAGATTTATAATGGTACGATTTAATAATTCAGTAAACCTGCAATGCATTTTTGAAGAATTTATATGGCTGTTTTATGTGAAAACAGAAGCACTACTGATTTTGAGGAAGGTGGACTTGGAAATTCATGTTGTTTTAAGAATAGTCCAGGCTGATCATAAGTAAAATAGCATGTTAACTTCACAGCAGTATGTCTGAATTCCATGAATCAAAATCAGATTTGCTATTTTTGTCCAAGGGCATATTAAAATAATATGTAAATTATCTATGGGATATGCAAGCAATGTAATTCTGCCTATCACAGCTATAGCATAACAAATGATTTAATCAACCTCAGTATGTCCCATATCTCATGTGAGGGTTTTAAGATAAAATTGATTGCCTGTAACAGCTACTGAGTTCACAGAAGAAGGAAGACCTGAATTAAGAACGGTCTAATTCACAGTTGCCTAGCCACTAGTCTTTCCAGCAATATATATTTACTTTTATTGTAGACAATAATTGAGAAATTTAAACATATTTCTCTGGCAGATCAAGAGATTGAAGGCAAATTAACCCATTCTTACAGTTGGTTTTTAAAAATTGTGTTTGGATCCTTCTTAATGGTGATTGTTTTCTTATGCCTTGTTTCTCCATCTATGCATACTATCTAGTCTCTTTATTCTTTTCTGGACAATTTTCTTGTTTTTTTATTTCAGTTTGATTTTGGCAATGTATTCCTATTTTTATGTTTTAAAATTTGATGTACACTCAGAAGATCTTTTTGACATATATCAGAAAAGGAAATAGGAAAGCTTTTGTCAGTCAGCATGAAGTCAACCATACTCAGCCACATAGATCAAAGGCCTGCATTAAGCAGCATCTTATGTTTGCGAGGCCAAATGGAAAATAATATGAGCTTCTGTTGGTTGAGTATTATATGCAACAACTAACAATGCAGTTATTTACCTGGGTAACCTGTATGCAAATAATCCTCTGCAAATGACTGAATATGCTTAATGGACAGGAAGGGGAAAAGAAACAGAGTCTTTTTTCCCACCCCAAACTCTGTAGATCCATGATGGCGAACCTATGGCATGCGTGCTGGACGTGGCATGCTGAGCCATCTCTCCAGGCATGCCAACCATCGCCTGTTGCTCTTCTATGTTCTGGCACACACATGTGCGCTGGCCAGCTGGTCTTTGCATGCACATATGTGCCAGAAACTGGAAGACCAGGTGACAGGCACGCATGTGCAGGCTGGAAACTGGAAGCTCAGCTTCCCGGGGCATGAATGTGCACCAGGGAGCTGTTCTTCCGATTTCTGGTGTTCCCCTGTGTGCGTGCACGCTCCCATTTTGGCACTTAGTGCTGAAAAGGTTCACCAACACTGCTATAGATAGATTATAATTTAGCTTTATCTTGGTATTAGAATTCCCAGTAGGAATGGATTGGCAGAGGAAAAATTGCAGACTCCAAGAACCAGGAGCTCTACTCAGTTGACCCTGAGAACACAGATAAACCTCCAAATGCTTCAACAACCTTTAAAAGGATGCAAATGACCAGCTGTGCAAGGAATATAAATCTTTCCATTCCCCACTATCCTGTCAAAGCTGAAGAAGCTTCTTGGATGAGAAGCAAAAGGTCTGCAAAAGAAAAAAACCAGAAAGTCCAGTTGCCTCCTGAAAAAGCATCATCAATAAAGAAAGAAAAGGGAAGTAGGATGCCCAAGGCAGCAAAACAGTAGCCACATTTTGAAGGGAAAAACACACTTTCAATATGAAATGTATATTTACATAATTAATAAAGAAACAGTCAAGCTCTCAACAAGGGCATTGCTTGTCTTGTATGCTTCTCTCTTTTCCTTTTTTCCCCCCTTGCTGTTTGTTTGGTCTGGTTCATTTATGATTGGATATATTACCAAGCATCCTCATTTCAAAACAAAAGCAGTTGCTGTACCAAATTTGCATCTCATACTAGTGGAGCAGTTCACAGCCAGATTATACATTAGGTTGATGATATGGCAATCTTCCCATTTGTTTGTACTGAAACAAAGTGAAAAACCATGCCTTCTCACTCTTTTTTGCATGGGTGAGAGAGATGCTTGTTCCACTCCCACTCCTTCTCATGGCCTGTTATAAAATTGTTGGGAATGATGGGCCTTTAATCCAACAAAGCTGGAGAGCACAGGTTGGTTTAGGGCAATGTTTCTCAACCTTGGCCACTTTATATGTGAACTTCAACTCCCAGAATTCCCCAGCTGGCCATACCCTTTGGGGAATTGGTTGAGTTGAGAGAAGGTTGAAAAAAACTGGTTTAGAATAACCTTAAATATTCTATTCCATTTTATTCCGTTATTTTTACAAAAACTCTCAGGCTGCAACTGCACACTTTTGTTGTCTCTGATCTGATCGGTTGTAGATTTTTTAAAAGCTTTCAAAGCCTTCTGTCTGCAAAGAAGAAGAAAAAAAGATGTGTATAATTACCAAAATCAGAGAGGTCTCAAATTCAAAGATCTGAAAAATTACAGCCTGACTAAAATACAAAAGACTGTTTTGAATATCTAAAGAACTTTCCCCCCTTCCCCTCTCACATTTTATTTATTCATTGGATTTTTAAGGTGCACAACTCAAAAAATATTTTTTTAAATTTTTATCACTTATCAAACAGCTTCTCCAAAATGTCGTTGGGTGAAACTTCAATTATTACATCCTGCAGAGTTAATGTAAAGCTGGCCTTTAGAGGAGTAGGGTATGCTGCTGTCTCCATATATCTCTCCATATAGGTTTCAGGTACTGGTAAATTCTCCGATTCAGTGTGAATTCAGCCATCTCCTTCATATCAACCTTACTGGCTGCTATACTGTAATAACAAGCAGTTTTGTCTCTTGGGTATCTGTTGTTGTGGAAAGCCCATCCACAGAACCGACTCGTTTAACTTTGGTGCCTATACATTGCAAACATTATTTGGAATCAGTCGGTTAGTTGTTACTGCCTTGGGAGCAAAAATTGCTACTGGTAGTAGTTCTGAAGAGAGCAGTTGTTTTGCTGAGCAATCATATATGACCTTAACTAATGCCTATAAACATAAAGACTTGCAATTTAAGCCTGGAATGGAAATTCTGCTTTTGACTCAGGGAACAGAAGGTTGTTGTTGGTTTTTTTGAGTTTTCTTTATTCAATTCACGCCAGAAAATTTATTTATCCTTTCTCACTGAATCATACTAAAACACAGCTGGGAAGTAAGAATCAATAAACACTGCCCATCCCAAGTCAATATCAAATAAGGAAAACCATATTGAATCAGGCCAATAAAGTCCTGTAACTGCATGGCTAGCCAGGTGCTCATCTGTAGAAAACCAGGACATTAGAATTCTCCTTCATATATTCATATTCCCATCAACATGACTCTTATCCCAGAGGACATATTAAGCCATTATGACTAGTAGCCATTGAAAGTCCAATACAGTCTTATCTATACTGGCTGCAGCAGCACTCCTGTGTTTAGGAACTTAATTTCAAATTGTAACATTAAGTCTGGAATTCTGTCTCTAAGTTCCAGTAACTTTTCTCTTTTATTAAGTGATAGGGCTAGTAGATTCGGGCTGTAAAAATCCAGATGATCACAATGATCGCAAGAATTAGAGCAGTTCCGTTCTGGTAGTTTATCAAGGAGTCATTTCTAGAAAACATAGCAGCAGGGGTGGGTTCTATTTACCTTTATTACCGGTTCACAATGGGACCGCGCATGCGCAGAAACTTCCTGATGACATCCGGGTCAGTGGGCAGAGCCTCCCACCGGTTTTACTTGTGAACCGATTCAAACAGGGGGCAACCCACCACTGCATAGCAGCACTCTTCTTCCATTAAATATATGTTCATCGGCTAATTGAATAGTTCTAACATAGTGGAATTTCAATGATTGGTTGATCCATGTGTCAATTGCAGGCAGATGTTTGTATATGTGAAGGAAGAGTTTTGTTTCCCAAAACAAAAAAATTAAATATATTTCTGGAGTATGAGAAAAGATGCATTCTTGGTTTCTCACTTAAAGGATTGCCTCTTTTAAGATGGTATTGGCCATCTGCAGTATATTTAAACAGGTGACCAACAAACAACTTATAGTGATGTTTGATGCATTATTGTTTGCTTCCCTTGTTATTTTTAAAGAAAATGAAACATTAGGAGGAGGTTATATCATATGTGGTTTTATAGACCTTTCATGTTTAGGGGAGCAATGTTTAGATACTAACGTGTGTAAAATGTGGAAAATAAATAATCAAAAGGTATTGCAATGTTTTAAAATCTTCTGAATTAGTGAATTACAGACACCATTTTAATCTTTTAGAGTGTTGGTAACATGAAAGCTCTATAAGTTTGGGAACTCTCTAAGTTTGCTCTATGAAAAATTTTGTTCTGTTATTTCAGAAATGAACCATGCATGTCATGTCTGAATTCAGTCTGAATTAAGGATTCAAGCACACTTGTGCTGTAGAAGTTCTATCATCCCCAGTCAGCAATACAAGGGAAGCGGCTCTCAAGGGATTTCAAACCATCTCTACTCTGATAACAAACAGGCAGGCCCTGGCAAGTCAGCTTAGCAAATATTCACTCTCTATTTCAATCATGCAACAATTAGCAGGAAAGTCATTAGAAAGAACAGCTACTTTCCTGGATGTCAGATGTGAATCACATTGTTTTTAGATAGCTCTACAGCACCATCTTTTTCATCTTTTCAGTGTTTTCATCTTTTATGATTCCTGTAGTGTTTTTTTAAAACCTAGACTTTATTGAGGTTCCTATTGAGAAAGAGCATTTAAAGAATCTGAGTAATGTGAAAGAAATTACCAGAAGAATTACCTGAATCAGCTTATGAAATTAATATTGAAATAATTGACAGGGTTATTGAATATTGAAATTAACATTGAAATAATTGACATAGAATAAGATGAGGAGATGTGAAATTATGTAGTCCTGATACCTTATAAGAATAGCAGATTCTATTCTGTGCATAAAGAAAGAATATATGGCATTATCCATGCACAAGATGAGATATCAACAGGTGTGCAAGAACCTGAATGCTTTAAGATGTACTAAAAAAAGAGAGGGAGTTCATAAAAAGCCCTGTTTTAATGCTAGATAGTTACCTCTAATGCCAATCTACTGATGGGAATTGTAATAAAAAAACTAGATAGGAAAAGAAAGGAAATGGAGTATCTTGGATGATGAAATATGAACAGGAATGCTGCATACCATAATGTTGTTGATGATGACCTCATATACAGCTGCTAAAAGCCAATATCTTCAAGCCAGGGAGAAGCAGCTTGTAACCTCTGATTAAATGCAGCTCCCCATTCTGTTTTTGTGACCCCAGAAGCTCCACCAATTGGACCACGAAATTTTATCCGCATGATTTCCAAAATTTGATACCATAATTTCCTACCACTTTGAACTGGGAAAGCTATAAATTCTATAACAAATTCCAAAATAAGCTTAACTTAACACACTTCAGGACTTTTTTTAAAAAAAGTATCTGAACCTTAGCTGGTGTCATCTGCTACCCACCCACTGTACCCTCCTCCCACAACACATAAAGCCTTGTGCAAAGACATAATTTCTGTTTAATAGCGAGACAATTTATAGGGTTACACTCAGAAATAATTTTGCAGCTATTGCATCTTTCTCTTTCTGATGGCTTTTGAATGTATATGTGATAAGAAGAAAGATTTTTTTTTAAAAAACCCATTATTATTATAGGTCAAAGAAAACACATCTGTGCCCCTCTCCCTTAAAAAAAAACCATCTGGAAGCACCCTAGGCTATCCTGACCTCAGAAAAGTAAAAAAAAATACAAAAAGGAATGACAGAGGAATTTGAGAGAATCTGAATGATGGGGCAAAAATATCACTGCCTGTCATAATACAGATCTAAATTTAGGTGGCATAACAGCACCTAGGAGCAATGTACTTTTTCAGGTGAATAGAAAAAGGAAATAGACATCTCTAAAAATTCAGCATCTATTTAATAGCACATAGGGATGTGGGCTTTTCAAAACAATATATGTTCCATGCATACCTGAGAGCTGGATTTCTCTGTCAATGGTGTCAACTCCAATATCTTCTGAAACATCACATCCCATGGAGCAGTAGCATAGCTTCCCCTTAATGATTCCTTAATTTTGGCTTGAAGCAATTTCTACAAAAGTGATTAAGTTAACCCAGGGGTGAAATCCAGCAGGTTCTGACAGGTTCTGGAGAACCGGTAGTGGAAATTTTGAGCAGTTCAGAGAACCGGTAGCAGAAATTTTCGTGGGGCAGCAGACTAAAGCACTGTTATTAACATCAGCTGCCTGCAATTACTGTGAGTTCAAATCTCACCAGGCTCAAGGTTGACTCAGCCTTCCATCCTTTCTAAGGTAGGTAAAATGAGTACCCGGATTGTGGGGGCAATAAACTGACTTTGGATAAATATACAAAAGTATGAAGGCTATTGCTTAACGCATTGTAAGCCGCCCTGAGTCT
This sequence comes from Ptyas mucosa, assembly GCA_012654045.1. Classification (NCBI taxonomy): domain Eukaryota; kingdom Metazoa; phylum Chordata; class Lepidosauria; order Squamata; family Colubridae; genus Ptyas; species Ptyas mucosa. The sequence goes on along the minus strand of WNWU01000162.1, from coordinate 3,369,296 downwards.
CTGGAGAAGGGCGGCATATAAATCAAATTAAAAAAGAAAAATGAGTAGTTCGGAGAACTGGCAAATACCACCTCTGGCTGGTCCCAGAGTGGGGTGGGAATGGAGATTTTGCAATATCCTTCCCCCAGGAGTGGGGAGGGAATGGGGATTTTGCAGTATCCTTCCCCTGGAGTGGGGTAGGAGTGGAGATTTTGCAGTATTCTTCCCTGCCACCCCCACCAAGCCACACATGCCCACCAAGCCACGCCCACAGACCCAGTAGTAAAAAAAAAATGGATTTCACCACTGATTAACCTCCATCTCTAGCAACAAGTAGTGGTCATCTAAAAAAAATAAAGGTATGTGCCGACTCCAGGTTAGAGTTGTTGTAGCCAGTCCGAGAGTTAAAGAGCATTCAGTTATATTAGCATAATAAGATTGATCCCAATGAATGATTGCTGCTGACAGACTGCTGATGTCCCTAGAAAAACAAGCTACTGTGACTGAGTGACTGTTTACTATTGTTGCCTATGGAGAGCTGAACGAAGCAGAATGAAAGGTGTCACTTTTCTGACTAGATAGTCATGTCTAGATTTGGGAGCTGCTGTCTCACCTTGGATATTAATATTGGATATTGTGTGTATGAATATATGAGCATATGCATACAATTCCTGAACATTTAAATCTATGCTCCTGCTGATATACTGTATCTATGTTCAAGAGCCTCTTAATTCTCCAGATGACTGAAAGACTCAAGACAGCTTTACCCAATAATTAGGAACTGAATTCTAACTGAAAAGGTATAAGAGGTGGAAATAGAGTTTTGTGGAAATAGAGTTTGGGAAGTGCATGCCAACTTTATGTTGGCAAGGGAGTACAGACCAAATTGTTGCTCTTTTGCTAGACACTGCACAGTTATATGTTTACTGTATAATACCTGATACAGATAATGCATATTATGAAACAAATAGGCTTGCATATGGAATATTTTTTATAAATATAGTCTTGAAGGTTAATTGCTAAATGTGATAGCTGTTTATGATAGCAATAGCACTTAGACTTACATATCACTTCATAGTGCTTTTACAGGCCTCTCTAAGTGGTTTACAGAATCAGCATATTGCCCCCAACAATTTGGGTGCTCATTTTACTAACCTTGGAAAGATGGAAGGCTGAGTCAACCTTGAGCTGGTGAGATCTGAACTGTCAAATTGCAGCTAGCAGTCAGCTGAAGTAGCCTGCAGTGCTGCACTCTAATTACTGCACCACCTCGGCTCATGATGATGTAAATCATGCATCAGAATAAGTGAAAAGCATAGCTAAGCGTTCAACACCAAGCATACTATAAGCTGTGGATATGAAACATCTACTTGATTGATGAAAGTATTTGTGGAGAAATTTATAAAAATATTTGTAGTAACATTGTTGGGATCATGGATATGTGTGTGTGTGTGTGTGTGTGTGTATGTATATGTAGATGATGTAGATGTAGATGTAGATGTAGATGTAGATGTAGATGTAGATGTAGATGTAGATGTAGATGTAGATGTAGATGTAGATGTCAGGGGTGGGTTCTAACCGGCTTTACTACCGATTGTCTTTGTGTGCATGCTTCACGTGTGATCGCTGTCCGCATGCTTGCTTTGCTTGCCTGCGTGCCAAACTTGCGCTTTGTGCAAGCGTGTTGCGAATCTGTCCAGCTGAGGTGCAGCAATCCGCTCTGCCGCACCTCTCAGCTGGGCAAAAAAAGAAGAAATATAAGGTCGGCATAACGCTGGGGCGGGCAGGCAGGCCCAGCTCCCAAAGACAGAGAACCGGTTCGGTGACGTCATATCGTCACCGCTACCGGCTCTCACGAATCGGTGCAAACTGGGAGCAACCCACCACTGGTATATATGATTCTGCATTGTTGATTAAGAAGCTTAATACTATAATTCCCATAACTGTTAGATTCTGTGATGCACGAGCAATATGGAACTGAACATTACTTTATCAAAGAGCCAGATAGTTGTGTTTGCTAATGAAAATAGATACATAAATGTCAAAAAACACAAAAAAAGTAGACAACTTCTGTACCTTGACAAAATACTAGGTATGGAAAAACCTAGTATTTTAAGTTATTTGAAGAAGTTCAAATCATATTACAAAAGTTGTTGAGGAATGAATGTCAAAATATGCAAAAATGGCTATGCATAAGAATGTGCTTCTGGCCACTTTGTAAAACGGAGGTGAACTTAGATACATCAGAGAAATATAAAAGTTGAACACAATGGGAAATGGATACTTAAAATGTGTGCTTGATAAATCAAGAAGAGACAGAATCAATAATGAATGGCTCCTGAATGAATGTGGACTGAAGTAAAAAAATGTGTCCAGTATGAGAGAAGTTCATTGAAATGGTTTGGGCAAATAGAGAGAATGGATTGCAGTCAAATTCAAAGAAAATACAGGTAGTTCTTGACTAATACCATTTGTTTAGTGACTATTGAAAGTTACGATGGCACTGAAAAAAGTGACTTGCTATACAATGGATCCTCACACTTAACAACTGACATAATCATGTGATCAAAATTTGGACATATGGCAACCAGCCTGTATTTACAACAGTTGCAGAATCCTGGGATCATGTGATCACCGTTAGTGACTTTCCCATCCAGCTACCGGCAAGCAATAATGCTTAATAACGGTATTATTCCTTTAACAACTGCAGTGTTAACAACTGCAGTGTGCTTAACAACCATGGCAAAAAAAAAAGGTCATAGAATTGGACACAACTTACTAACAACCACCTTGCTTAGAAATGGAAATTCTTATCTCAATTGTGGTCATAAGTCAAGGACTACCTATATATGAAGGGAGAATGAATAGGTTGAGAGGAAGTGTAAGACTGAGAAAGTCATGACTGAATAGAATTGATGAAATCCTGAAAAAGAGAAGTGAGACTTTAGAGATGATTGTCTCATTTCATTGCTTCCATTTCTTTGCTTATTTGTTTCTCATTCCTTTTCTGTATTCTACGTCACATAGCTTACCCCAAAAAAGGGTAGTGTTGAATATGCAAGTAGGAGTGAATCTTATATCAGCCTTCACTCATTGGGAGGGGTGTTGAATATGCAAGTTGGAGTGAGTCTTACATCAGCCTTCACTCATTGGTTCATTTTCCCCAGCGGGAAAATGAACAAGCATCAGTGGCTGACAGGCTGGACAGCTCCCTGTAAAAGGAGCTGCAGCCTCGGGCAGTTCTCAGTTCGTAGTTATTTTTGTTGTTGTTCCTGTTGCCTGAAATAAACGGTCGTTTTACTTCACTACGATCATTCTGCCTCTCTTTTCGTGTCCAGACTTAACAGATAGAGTAGGTATATAACTTATGTCTCATTTCTCATATTAAGAAAATGATTTTAACTCAAAAAGATCTGACACAGAAAGCATGCTATGCTAAGTACCATATGTGAATGATGGGTCCCAAGAGGTGGCTCTTCTCCATTATGACACCTACCTGATGAGATAGTCTGTGACCCTCTGTAAAAAATGGCCAGGCTGAGTCTGAGGGAAGGACCAAACACATAATCAGTCATGAGTTTTTTTGCATCCACAAAGATCTAGGTTCAGCCTACCTTGAATTCCTTCTACTCTTATCTTCTGTTCATTTTTCTTGACTGCTAGTAGTTCAAATTCTTGTAGAGAGCTCAAGTTTATAATAAATCTTTATACCTATTTGAGCTGTCTGGATCTCTTGATTTTCATGGCACATGTCATCCTCTCCCTCCAAAAGTTAGTTCCATCTCTGTTAATGTTCAGGAAGACCCTCAAGATCTGGTTATGTCACCAGGCCTGGGAATCCCAGGGAACCGATGATATTTTAAGATGGCTCCTCTATAATGGTTGCTATGTTTACTCTCTCAATTTGTAGTTTTCATACAGTATTCTAATTTTTTAAATAATATTTTAATTTTTAATAATGATTATCCATATTTTATTGTTTTTATAATGATTGTTATATTGTTGTTTTATTTGATTGTTGTACACCAGCCAGAGTCACATCTGGTAAAATAGGTGACCATATAAATTTGACAAATAGATAAATAAATAAGAGCAGAGTCTCCAAATAGAATACATTCTCATTTAGTATGAGATTTGTAATATGAATGAAAAATAAGAAAAATAGCATGCTGGTTTCATTTTCACTAGGAGATTGGTTTTCAAGAAATGCCAACTGCTGATTTGTTTTGAGACATAGCAAGAACGTTGCTAAACAATGGGACGCAAAGAGTAAATAGCGACATTGAGATTATTATGGAAAGGCTGAGTCTCATATTTTCCAGTGTGTCTCCAATCCTTTGGGGAAAAGGCTGACATCTGGGAAGATAAATATTTTAGACTGCCTATTCATAATATTTCCTTCCATTCACGCCCCCACAGAGACACACACCTTCCATCTTTGCTTTAATCCCACAGTGATGATTGCTGACTGAATATTCTAAGTAAATAGATTTTATCAAGTAGAAAAATATGCCAATTGATATTCTGAATCTGCCCCCAGAATATATTTCTGATTCTATTTGTTGTTAAAGCATGTCCTAGAAAGCATGCCCTTGAGCACCTTAAAAATCTGAATTCTTTAGCAGTTATTGCATCAGACTAGAGTCGGAGATAAACTCATTGGTTCTACTCAAAAGTGAAACATGATACCAAGGCCACCAATGTGTGTGTGCATAATTTCCTGTTGTTGTTGTTGTTGTTGTTGTTAATCATTACACAGTCAGCCAGATGTTCAGACTGGTTTGGCATTTTTGTCTGCCTATCGAGTCTGAACCAAGGACCTGGAATAGGCAAATCTGGATGTTTGACGATGTTACAGATATCGCCGCAGGATGGAAGCTGTTCCAAGTAAAGCTGCCTTCTGCAATTGTCTGATGGCAAATTTGTCAATGCATATGGCTTTCAAGTGGTGTTCCAGTTGTTTTGGGATTGCATCCAAGGTGCCTATTACTATTGGTACTATCCTTGCTTGCCTTTGCCATAGTCATTCTATTTCTATTTGTAGGTCTTTGTATTTTGTTAGCTTCTCCAGTTCTTTCTCTTCTATTCTGCTGTCTCCAGGCACTGCCACATCCACTATCCATTATTATTGTTGTTGTTGTTGTTGTTGTTGCTATTGTTATTATTATTAAATCTAATTTTTGAGCTGATGAAATTCCAATGGTTTTGAGCTGCCCCCATAACTGAAACAATGAAAATACAATAATAACCAGATTTAAATAATAATTTATGAAAGAACAACACACCTGACAAGAAGAAAGCAAAGGGATTTCACTCTCTTTACCAAAGGACTGGGTGAAGAGACAGGCTTTCAAAGGCCATTCTAAACAGCAGGATGGGGAACATCCAATCATCAGGTGAAACATTATTTGAGAGGGGAGGCACTGCTATAGGAATGGCATGCTTCCAGGGTTCTAATACATAACAGAATGTGCCAAGTTTAGAATAGAATAGAATAGAATAGAATAGAATAGAATTCTTTATTGGCCAAGTGTGATTGTACACACAAGGAATTTGTCTTGGTGCATACGCTCTCAGTGTACATAAAAGAAAAGATATATTCATCAAGAATCATAAGGTACAACACTTAATGATAGTCATAGGGAACAAATAAGCAATCAAATCATATTAGGAAACAGTCAATATAAATCTTAAGGATACCAGCAACAAGGTTACAGTCATACAGTCATAAGTGGGAGGAGATGGGTGATAGGATTAATAGTAATGCAGACTTAGTAACTAGTTTGACAGAATTATTTGTTTAGCAGAGTGATGGCGTTCTGGAAAAAACTGTTCTTGTCTCTAGTTGTTCTGGTGTGCAGTGCTCTATAGCATCGTTTTGAGGGTAGGAGTTGAAACAGTTTATGTCCAGGATGAGAGGGGTCTGTAACTATTTTCACAGCCCTCTATTTGACTTGTGAAGTATACAGGTCCTCAATGGAAGGCAGGTTGGTAGTAATTGTTTTTTCTGCAGTTCTAATTATCCTCTGAAGTCTGTGTCTGTCTTGTTGGGTTGCAGAACCAAACCAGACAGTTATAGAGGTGCAGGTGACAGACTCAACAATTCCTCTGTAGACTCTATCAGCAGCTCCTTGAGCAGTTTGAACTTTCTGAGTTGGCGCAGAAAGAACATTCTTTGTTGTGCTTTTTTGATGACGTTTTTGATGTTAGGTGTCCATTTTAGGTTTTGAAATATGGTAGAACATAGAAATTTGAAGGTCTCTACTGTTAATACTTTGTTGTCTAGTATTGTAAGAGGTGGTAGTATGGGAAGGTTTCTCCTAAAGTCCACCACCATTTCTACAGTTTTGAGTGTGTTCAGTTCCAGATTGTTCTGGTCGCACCACGACGCTAGTTGTTCAACCTCCCGTCTGTATGCAGATTCATCATTGCAGGATCAGATTACTCAGATGCTACAGGAAATAGGATATCCCTCAAATAACCCAGCCATATGCCATGTAGGGCTTTATAAGTAATATCTAAACCTTGAACCACACTCAGAAACTGGCAACTAGTGCAGCTTGCAAAGTAGAGGTGTTACATGAACATTCTGTCTGAAAGGCCCCTCCATCTAGGAGAGGGAGCAACTGATGTACCAGATGAAGTTGTTCATTTTTGTTCAGTTTTGAGCCATTCAGTTTTGTTAGGATTGAGCTGGAGATGATTCCTTCCCATCCAAAGCCACACAGGCTCCAGGCACTGGTCTAACTTGACCAGCCCACTGTAGAAATATATAACTGAGTATCATCAAACCAGCAGATAATCATTCAATGATTTATTGTAGAAGTTGAACATTTGGGAGACAGAGTAGAATGACGCAGCACCCACAGAGGAGGGACTTAGGGAGCTACCTACCCCTCAACCAACATCAACTGAAAACCAGCCCTGTAGAAAGGAAGGTAAGCATCATAAAATGGTGCCCCTAATCCAGGAGTGGGTTCTACTTACCTACCAGTTCACAACGGGAGCACGCATGCGCATGCGCAGATTGTCAATTATGACATCCGGGCAGGTGGGCGGATACTCCTACCGCTTTTACTACTGGTTCTATAGAACCGGACAGAACCGGGAGCAACCTGCCAATGCCCTAATCCACACACATACAAGGGCAATATGAACAAAGGCCCTATCCATCTACCCATTCTAGGCAGTGACTAACTCCTCAACTGAACTGCCCATTAGATCCTCAGGAAATATCCCAAGCTCTCACTGAAAGCTCACTGAGTCATCATTAATATGCACCACATTTTCTCACCTCTTAATTTTTAAGTGATTTTAATTAAAAATAAATATATAAGAAGAAGGCATCCTGCAGAGCAAAATATCAGCTTCTAGCATCATTTTTATTTATAAGAATCTCTAAGGCTCACTTGTGTTTGGTAAGCATTCGTTTAAACAATATTTTCTTTTAGAAATGTGTCCACTTGACCAGTAATTAGATCTCTGTCTTTTGGGCAATTTGTTGGTAAATATATGTTTTGTAGCTATCCACAGACACCATGGTAATTCGTGAATAAGATGGTAACTACTTTCTGAGACTATTTACAGTATACGTTCTCATTATCCTATGCTGAGTGAGAAGGTAAACTGCAAGGAGAAACAATTATACCTTCTTTATTTATTTATTTTATTTATTTGTTTTATTTGTCAAGCATATATAAGATAACAGGTAAAAGTATAAACATAATTTGAATACATGAAAAGAGTAAGAGTGAAAATAAAAAGGAATATTAGGACAGGGACGGTAGGCACCCTGCTGCACAGAGTTCCATAGAGATGAGAGCCTCAGAGATAAATGAAATAAATACAACAAAGATTCATGTGTTGCTAATTCAATGCACAAATGCGCAAAATAAACTAATTGAATTTCTTAATCCTGCTCTCTTTTTCTGATTATCTCTCTATAGCGCACAAAAATAAATACATCTATTGGAACACGTAATGAAAGGATTGTTAATTTTCTTTGGCAAATGTTTCAAATTACCAAAATTCAAATTAAACACTAAAAAGTATTTCTGCAAACCTCAGCTCAAAAGACCATTTAACTTCATGGGAGGTTGTGCCCATTCCCTTGTGCCTGACTTGACAGCTTTCCTATAAAAAAACAAAGCGGGGGGGAAAAAACCTACACAACACAAGGGCCAGGAGGAGACCCTCTGTTGTGGACTGACGTGGGTGTTACTTTTGCTTACCTCTTGTCTCAGTTCTGGAATCCTTCCAGGGCTCCTGATGGTATAGGGCAGGGGTCTGCAACCTTAAACATTCAAAGAGCCATTTGGACCTGTTTCCCACAGAAAAGAAATCACCGGGAACCAGAAAACCTGGGTGGGCGTGGCCAACTCGACATAATTCAGTCTCACCCAGTCACATGACATTGCCTCCCCCCCCCAGCCACACTTACCCAGGTTTTGTGCCTCCTGGTGTTACCTTAGGTAATTGCCCTTACCTTCTTAAGCCAGGTGAGGACTGATTGGGAGGGGAGGGAGAGGGGCGGGGCCAGCCAGTAGCGGGTTCAGCGGACAGGGAGCCACAGCAGGGGGAGGAAAGAGTCACATGTGGCTCCGGAGCTGCAGGTTGCAGACACCTGGTATAGGGGCAGATAGCAGGGGGTAAAATATATTGCTGCTAATCCTACAAATCAGAAGGTCCATGATTCACAACTTATCCTAGTTCACAGTGATCTTATCCAGTCAATGTCATTCAGTCTTACAGCCTTTCATTGGAAATGCAAGAATAAAAAGCAAAGAATAACATTTTCTTGAAGAATTTTCAGCACTATTTTGTATGGATGCTAAATCATCATAAGTATCACAATGATGATTAGTACCATTATCCCACTGTATACTGCCATGTCTTCAAGAGGTTAAAAGAAGCACAATTTGATGTTGGCAAAACAACTTGAAAATGCCATTACATTCTTTTTTGTATTTGCTCCTAGAGTTGTCCACAGAAAATTTGGCTGAGGAGAATTAATATACCATAAAGCACTTTGTACAAGCAACATACTACTGTAATTTATTACTCAAAGAACAATTAAAGCATAATATTTCTGTTCTGCAATCTACGCAGTCAGCATTCTGTTTTACAGCAACTTAGCAGCTTGGGTTTTCTTGAGGTTTATCTTAGCAATAAATTATTCAGCATTTTAATTATTAATTGGTTAATGTTTGTTACAAATTCAGAAGATAAAAAGGCCTCAGTAAGTACAAAAATGCAGTTGGCTTCCTTGCGGAGACAGGAAGCAATATGTTTTTATGCAGTGTGGTCATTCACGCACGTACAGATCTTTAGCTGTAAAGAAGCCATCAAATACCTTAATTGCTTTTATTAAAATGGTGTCATAAATCCTGAAAGCCTAGCATCTAATGTTAAAAAACTAATAGTGTATTCAAAAAACATACGAAAAACCATCCAGAAACTGATTAATTATTAGATCCACTTCAGTCTCTGTCTACCAGTATCTGCATTAAAGCAGCTAATTTCCTTAATCATAGTGACTTTCCATGTTCTGATGCAATCAAACTAAGCACAACTGAATTGAACCTTCTTTGCAATAACTACAGTATTCAAGGGAACTTTCTCTCAAGGTGACTGTCCATTAGGTTGTAGCCATGGCCTGCAATTAACCTATTTTCAGTGTATATCATATAAAGACTGTATATTAGGGTACAATTGTGGTTGGAGCACACAATGGTGGTTAATCTCACCAAATCGAATCTCACCAGGCTCAAAGTTGACTCAACCTTCCATCCTTCCAAGGTGGATAAAATGAGAACCCAAATTGTTGGGGGCACAATGCTTACTCTGTAAACCGCTTAGAGAGGGCTGTAAAGCACTGTGAAGCAGTATATAAGTCTACTTGCTATTGCTATAAATTAAATTAACTGTTTCCAGATATCTGGAGATATGGCTTGTCGAGTGCTGACGTGGTTGACTTCATCATGACATCCCTGTGTCATATTAATCCCCAGATTGCTGTGGGGGATTTGCAGATCCAAGGCTTGCTGGAGGCTATCTACCTTGGCTGCAATTTCATTTAATTATTATAGTATAAAAATTAACATTTCTGCAGGCAGAAGGCAATCCTCCTGGGAAGCTTTAGTGATATAATTATTAGGAGGACACACACACACACCCCAGGAGCTTGCTCCAGGAGGTTATCTCCCTGTTCCAGGGGATGATTTGGGCAGAGTTGAGGAGAAATGTATTTGAATATATGGGTGCTGGGTGCTGCATTATTAGGGTCTTTGAAGGTGAAAAGGTTCCTGAGACTGTGGATTCTTTGCTCACATTTTAGTTGCTTCTACGGTAGGGAAGTAAGAATCGACTCTCATCTGTTTTTGTGCCTTATTAGATTTCAAGTTAGGTTCCAGTAATGTTGTAGGGGGCTGATCTGGGTTCTTTTCTTGCCCTTGTATGTATTTTGGGGTGTTGGGTTGAGCCAGAAGTAGTTGCCGTCTTGGTTTGTCCATTATTTCTTGTTGTTTTTGCCAAAGGCACTGAAATATAATTCCTCTCTCATATTCTTTTTTCACCATTTTCCTTTTTTTAAAACACAAGAAGCATCTATTTTCAGTGAAACAGATGGCACAGGGTTATTACTGGGACAGAAAGCCAAATGTGACACTGTGGGAAACTTACAATGTGGCCACTGAAAATTTAGAGAACTCTGAAACAATATGCAAAATAAGAAAAAAAGAGTATCGTATGGAATCGTCTATTTACTTACCTAGCCAAAAAAAAAAAAAAAAACCCCAATCTCAGAGAACTCAATGAACTTTCTTTTGAGTAAATAGTTCCCCAACAGAGCACATGTGTTTTACAGGCAAAGTTTCCTTATCATGAGTAGGCTGAGAAAAACCTGCCTTATGTGTTTAGAAAAGGGAATTTCAACATGACAGTCAGCCTCATTTGTTCAGCTTCCTTCCTATCTCTCCTCTATCTACTGATCCCATCTTATTTACACAGAAATACTAGGATCTTGTCACTCACTGGTGATGGAAAATCATTAACATTAGAGTAAGATGGCCTAAAGACTGTGTGCCAAGCAATACCTGCAGATGCTCCCCTTCTACTAGCTATCATCTCCCTCCCCCTCCCTCCTTCCCTCCCTCTCTTTCTCATCTCATTTTTTTAAACTGCCCCTCTCCCTTCTAGAAGCAGGACTTCTGCCCATGTGTTCCCCTGTCACTTCTCCTCTCAGAATTCTGGACCACAACTCTTCTTGGCAGAGACAACGTTGAATCAGATAACATAACAACAGGGCTTCCCCATGGCCCATTCAGACTTATCATATTTTGTAGTACAGTATTATAATTGCAAGATACATTGTCTGAATAGAACCTCCATAAGACCAATGTTTAAAATTATATATTGCAGATTTTTATAGATTTAAACAGAACGATACCTAAGCCTACCATATGACATATTTTGAAAGGCCTCAAATAAGGCTGGTTTCTATAACCTTGAAACGAAGATAAGTCAGCAACTTTAATTGACAGTTTCCAGTTTGCTTCTTTCTGCAACTGTCCGCCTCAAGCTCTTATTAATCATTTCATACAAATATTTTTCCTTTTTTATGTGTGTTTCTACAGCAATTTAGAGACAGAGAAGTTGTGTGGTAAGTACTCAATAACTACTCTTGCTGTGGAATATATACTCCCTAACATTCCTTTATATATTTGGGGGTGGGGTTTTTTGCCCCCTTCTTAGATGTGATCTATTTTTCTTCCTAGAATACCAAATTGGACAAAAGCTTGTTCTTTCCTCCAATATGGTGCCCTAAAGATGTGCTTGGACCATTTCTGCCAAAATTCCCAAAGTTATTCTAGACCAAGGGTGTCAAATTCATGACCCATGGGCCACATGCGCTGGCCACGCCCATGCTCGGTTTAGTGAAGGGGAAAAAATTGTGATATGTCACATGAGCCACCATGATGACACGAGTTTGACACCCCTCTTCTAGACATTCAAAAAGTGCCATATTTATGATCCTGCCCTGTACTATTCTCTAATGACACAGAAATTGATTGTGGTCACGAAACACAGATTATAGAATAATAGAGCAGGAGTGGGCAGTTGATTTTCCCAAGGGGCCACATGAGAAACTGGGACTGTTATGGAGGGCTACTACCATAGCCATGATGGTAAACCTATGGCACGCATGCCGGAAGTGGCATGCAGAGCCATCTCCCTGGGCATGCCAGCCATCGCCCATTGCTCTTCCGGGTTCCAGCACGCACATGTGCACTGACCAGCTGGTCTTTGTGTGCACAGGAGTGTTGGAAACTGGAAGAGCAGCTCCCTGGTGTGCATGTGCATGCCGGGAAGCTGAGCTTCTGGTTTCTGGCATGTTCATGCACGCTGGCCAGCTGGTCTTCGTGCGCACATGCATGCCAGAAGCAGAAGACCAGGTGACCAGAGTGCATGCACATGCCGGAAATCAGCAGCTCAGCCAGGGAATTGCTCTTTCTGTTTCCGGTGCTCCCCCGTGCACATGCTTCCATTTCAACACTCGGTGCCGAAAATGTTCACCAACACTGTCATAGGTAAAGGTAAAGGTTCCCCTCGCACATATGTGCTAGTCGTTCCCAACTCTAGGAGGTGGTGCTTATCTCCGTTTCAAAGCCGAAGAGCCAGCACTGTCCAAAGACATCTCCGTGGTCATGTGGCCAACATGACTAAATGCCAAAGGCACACGGAACGCTGTTACCTTCTCACCGAAGGTCGTCCCTATTTTTCTACTTGCATTTTTTACATGCTTTCAAACTGCTAGGTTGGCAGAAGCTGGAACAAGTAACAGGAGCTCACCCCGTTATGCAGCACTAGGGATTCAAACTGCTGAACTGCCAACCTTTTGATCGACAAGCTCAGCATCTTAACCCCCTGAGCCACTGTGTCCCTCAACTGTCACTGTCATAGAGTGTGCTAAATTTGTGCTATGCTGAAGAGAAAACGTTTTGCTTTATTTTTTCATGATGAGAGATGGATAGTTTGTTAATGCACAGGACTCTGGGAAAATCTCACAAGGGAGCCTTGGCTGTCATTTCTTAGTGCTCAGCTATTGGCTAAATTCAGCATTGCACTGATTGCTTGCCTGAAGCTGCTCCCTGAAAGCTCCAAATTTTCCTGAACTGGGAGGATGGAGTAAGAAAATTGTAGGTTGTATTTAAAATATTTTGAGAAGGACTTGCAAGTGGGATGGGGGGGGGGGGTTTGTGTGGCAGAATACAGTAACAAAAGCATTTTCCTCCTTTCTGCTGCAGATTATTTCACAGAACATCTTGGAGAATACAGACATGTTTTGTCTGCACTGGAGCAACTCAACATTGCTGTCTTATCAGCTATGGATAAAACCAAACTGGTAAGTGTGAGTTCATTTCCAATATTATTCTTATGGATGGCTTTAATTAGCTTCCTTTACCTTCTTTTGAATATACTTGGTGCAATGTAATGGACATCAAAGTAAGGTATATTCCAAGCCTTTATTGCATTCATGGGAATGTGTATTCCAGAGATCAATTAAGGGGAAAATTAGTTTAATCAGTTCCAGCCTGGGATGGCTTCACAGAGGCAATTCGCTAAGCACCTTTGGGTCATTTACAATATCCAAAGTTTTATAAGTATATAAAATCGATCATTCTTCTATTTTAAATTGCTCTCATACACATAAGGCCCAGGTTTCTTTTTGTAACCCTAAAACACAACTACTAAGGTATAGGCTTATTTCAGAAACATGAATTGGACAGCAGAAGAGAGAGAATGGCTTTCAGAATGCTGTAGAGAGTTACCTAATGATAGAAACAGATAAAAACAGATAGTTTCTATTCAATGAAAAAAATAACCTGGCTCAATAAGACAGCAATAATACATACTATATAATTATGGAATCCAAATGGAGAGTTATTGTAGAATGTTAGCTTGCCACAAATTTGATCTTTGAGATGGACCTGGAAAAAGAAATGTACCACCTATGAATTCAGAACTCTATGTGGTTTCTAAACCTGTTGATATAAATTCCATAATTCCTCTAAATGTTGCTACCAAGTCATAATTTATAAAGTAATGGAAAAATGAAATGAATGAATAGCAATTACATTGGCAGCTTTCAGTTGTACTGATTTTATTTAAATTAAGTCAGTTTTAGGTTTTGGTCCTACATATCTTTTTTTCTTGGGCCTTACCATATTTTTGCTGTAGATACTGACGCACGATTCAAAGTCCAAATGCAGTCTTGACCACAAAAACAGAAATCAATCATAATGAGAGAGAAAAAAAGAAAACTGTAGAATATGAAATACCTCTCTTTTTATCCATTGCCAGCAGCAGTTTTATTTGGTAAATGGAGTAGGAAAAATGTTCATAGTTTACATACATTGCATTTGTTGGTAATGGATCACACTAGGTTTTACACAGCAAGCTGAAGTTTGTGTTTCCAAAGAAGAAAGGCCAAAGTCTGAATTTTCTAGGTTTCTATTTTCCTAGGCATCTTAAGAATTCAGAAACTGTCTTCTTAGAGAAGCTTCTGGGAATTGAAAAAAGGCTGTGGTGAGCCTGCTTTAAAGGACCAATTAAATAACAATTGTATTCTGCTCCAAAAACGACAGTGATATAAATTCAAACATTGGTGGAAGATTATCTGATCTGATTATCCAATTGTTTAACATTCCTCCTCTTCTCTGGATCACAGATCAGCTCAAAAGGAAAATGAAACAATTCCAATAATATTGTTTCAGATAGGCTCAAAATATATTGGAGAGGAAAGAATAACAGATTCCTGATGTTTCTTCTGATGAAATTCCTCTATAAAATAGGCATGATGCAAAAGTCATGTCTGAATAAAGTCTTTCCTATTTGAGTAGGATAATCATTTATTTGACCTGATTAAGGACTCTACATGTATGGAGATATCCTGTTGTTCTGAAAACAAACTTTTGAATAGACTGCAAACAGAATGAATCAGAAAGACTAAAGAATAAAACAGTGTTTCCCAAACCCTGCTATTTAGTGGCCTAAAGAATAGCTAGATATTGTGAGAATTGTAATCCAACATATCTGGATTGCAGTAGCCAATATTACTGCTCTGGAGCTTAAACTACCATATAATAAGAAATATTTAAACTAAGCTAAAGCTATATCCTATATTAGTTCTATATCAATGTATGATTTCACAACATTGTATTGATTTTTTTTCCTTTTTGAAATAATGAGAATGTGCTTTAAGTTTATGTATTTACACTTTTGTATCTGAGGAACCTCCATTCAAATATGGAGCTAGCTAAGAGTTTTCCTTTGCAAGGACTATAGATCTTCCTTGCTTTTACGAAAGATAACTGTATTCAGGTAGCTTTTGGGTTAATAGTTCATTTCTTGCAGGATACTTCTTTTTCAGCTTTCAGAAAAGAGTTATGAAAATATAATGTACACTTCTACCTTGACTTTAGAATATACTAATACAGTAATATTGTAATAAATTGTACTTCTTTGAATATTAAAAGAATAGAAGTTATTTTTGTCCACAGATTTCTCTCTTCTCAACTTCATATTTAGAGTTACAATCAATAGAATGTTGGTTGAATAGGAAAAACAACCACAAGTAGAAAATAAACTCTGGTCTTTTTCTTTTCCCCATTAATGTCTTGATATAGCTCCATTTTAATGAATGGGATGATAGTCTGAATATCAGTGAACATATCTTAACCTATTTAAATTTCTTGTGCACATATGCTGCTCCATGCTCTTGATAGTCTTGTTTTCTCATCCACAAGCTTTGGAAAGAGCTGAGTGAAGCTGCCAAGGAACCCCCAAGCCAAACTGCTGTACTTCTTTTGGGGGAAGCCAGAATTTTAATAAAATATTCTCTCCCATGGAATAAAGCATTCAATTCCAAGCACATCCTCTCTGGAAAACCAGGAAACAATGAGGAACCTCCTGACAACACGACATTGTTAATGATTTCTCCTTTGAACTCATCTGGAACCTTCTGCAGACTTTGGAAAACCAAATGATGAAGCCCTGGAGAGCTTTGGCTGAGCAGATGGGGTTTGAACAATGGCTCTGGGCAGCAAAAGCGTTCTTTGTCTATAGTTAACAAGTGCCCATCAGGGGTCTCAACTCTCACAGGTTTATGGCAAGTTTTCTCTTGCAGATCCCTTTTGTAGTCCATGGACACATAGCAGTAGTTTTTCTTAAGTTGTGTAACCATCTTTTTGTTCAATGTACCAAGAAGATATACATTGTTAGAACTATTGAGCAGCAAGTTATGCATGTATTTACAGAGACCATTTCCAGCCACATCCAAGCGATAGATACCTTCCATATATGTTTGTCCAGAGTATATCGGAGTAACATGGGAAATCCCTGCCCCAGCTTCTACAGCCAGTCCAGTAATCCTACCACAGTAACAGAGTGAGAGGAACCCTGTATTGGCCACATACAAAGCTGGGACACTAAACCCTTCAAAAAATACCTCTGCCATCTTCTCTCTGTTTGTGGTCGGACAGGAAGGGGAATCACTTGTCAATATGGGATGGTCCTCAGTGGAAACTTGCAACCCACAGTAAAAGAGATGGCTCCATAAGTTCTCCATGGCTTGCCAATCTATTATAATGCCATGCTTTAGTGGCTGAGTCTGGAATTTTTCACCACTGAGAGAACAGATAGGATGATAGATAGGAGGAAGAGATGCCGTTTTCATCACAATTCTTGGCTTTTCCTCGCCTGCAAAGCCTGATCGACAGAAACTGCTGCCATTGTCTACTACAAGTGCAAGTTTCTCCATAATCTTGCACTATGCCTCTTTGATTTCCTAGAGGAGAAAATAACTGGGAAATAAAAGAAAGGGAAAAGAAGCCAAACTTTTAAAAATGCATTTATTGTCTCAAATAAAAATGCATTTATTGTCTGGCAACTGCTTTTAGTCACTATTTGAGAAAGAGACTAAGTATATCTGATCAATCCTGGAGAAGAAATACTCAACATTCAACATTGACAAAAAAGGGGGAACTGTTTCTAGCCTCCCCCCCCCAATTGGGACTGTTTTTATGTGTGGTTAGATAAACACAGAAGGACCTGCTTTTGAAATACTTTTGCTGGAAAGTAAGGTAGAAATGATATAAATAAAAGAACAGTAAAGCATGTCATTCTAGGACCAAATATAATAGCATAGAAAGTTCTTTTTTAATGCAAAGTGATATGTTTCTTTATAGACCAAAGAAACATTAACTGACATAAAATTTGTCAGCATTGTTCATAATGTGTAATCTTCCTATCACAGTTTAGACATTGATAATTCTTAGCAAAATTATGAGGGTTTTTTGGTCCTTTATGTTAGGTTTTTTGACAAAATGGGATGTTTATTCAAATCACTGGTTGAAAATATAGTTCATATTTCAAGTTCTCAAGTGAATTTACTTGGGTAAATTACAGCTATAATACATTTTTTATATAAATTACTGATACAACACCTAATGCTATATGAGTGAGGGACATGTCACAGAAAAATTTCTAACACTGCAAGGAATGCAGAGAAATGTGCTCTCATTTTATATTCATGATATAATATCACTAAACTCCATGACATAGTCCTTAATACTCTTAGAAGGTACTATGGTTTGCAGAGAATATGTAGGGAAACCCATGACAAGAAACCTGCCTACTACTTCTCAGATGCCCAGGAGATCTGCAAAAATGCAGATTGCATCTTGCTTATATGTCTTGCATCCTGAATTTCCATCCAGATATTTTTGTGAGGTAAACAACTCATGTTATTTGTGGAAAGTAAAGTGCCCTATGGCAGTGTAACAGCATGCCATCTTATTTGTACAGTTCTGTCACAATCATAATCTGAGAAAGTGGAGTCTATGAGGCCTCTTTTTCTTAGGTCCTGGTTATAACGTGGGGCTTAAACAATCTTACCTCAGTTGCTAAATCCACATGGAGGTTACTGGCACCATGTAGAGGAGGGGCAAGCTGAACAGTTCAGGAGATCTAGGTTATGTGGCCAGATTGTTTAGAACTGATACCTTCTTCAAGCCAGGGAAGGACTGATGAGTAGCGTCTAAGTTTAGGAGAGATTTAACCACTGGAATATACAAATAGGTATAACTTAGGCAACCTAGGCAACTAGGATTTTTGGAAACAATTTTTCATCCTACCTGACCTCCAGAACTCTCAGCCTTAATTTCTTATAGAGATTCCACAAAACTTGTTTACACCTGTTGTATTGTATTATACCTTTGAAACATGAACAGAGTTTTACTGTATCTTTCTAGAGCATCCTTGTTTGAACAGATTTATATATTCACTCTCAGCCAATCTCTTTATTCTCATTCTCTCTCTTAATATTGTTAATATTATTATCTTTTAATATTCAAGTCCCCAACTATTTTCACAGCATTTATAATGTAGTGATTGATAAGGGATGGAATCTGTTCTGACTCATGAAATCTGCTCACTAATCTTTAACAATACTTCAATTTCAAATCTTTAAATCTTTATTGTCAGTGCACAACATATGTACAATGAGATTGGTTGAGCTCCCTCAGTGCACCCCCACCCGTAACATAGTGAAGACAGAAAATCCCTAACCTAATAAATCATATTAACAAAACACCGAGTCCTATTGCACAGTGTGAACATGTTACACATTGCCCCGGCCCTGCAATCTATCATACTACATAGTTATGATGTTATTTCTCATTCAGGAATCTGACAGCCCACGAATAAAAACTGTTCTTCAGTCTGTTTGTGTGGCTGGCTATACTTCTATATCTCCTTCCTGATGATAGGAGGGTAAAGAAGTGATGACCAGGGTGAGAGTTGTCCCTGAGAATTTTTCTCACTCTTCTAAGGCAATGAGCTCTAGTGATCTCATCTAGTGGTATCAGGGACAGACCACGATGTTTTATGCTGTACTCACCACCCTCTGTAATGTTTTTCTATCCACGGCTGCCATACAGCATGTCATACCATGATGCAATACAGAAACCTCTCCATAAAAGAACCTTGGGAAAGATGTTGGCCAAACTGAGAATCAGAAGTTGATGGATGAAGGAATTCTTAGATTCCACTGAATTCCCCCCCCCCCCAAGAAGAATCCACTTTTATGATGTCATCAGATTCTATAATGCCTTCTATTCCCTCTCTTCATACACATTTCAAAAGTATTAGTTCTGTTTGATATCTGACTCAAAAGTGGTTGTTATTTTTATCCAACTAGTTTGCTCCCCATCTTTTCTCCAGAAAGAACATTTTTCTTGGGATTTCCAGGTAGCAAGAGCAAGGGATTTCAAAAACTAGCAAGAGCAAGACCCAAGTGATGTAATAGCTAGATTAGGACAGGGGAGATCTAGATTCAAATTCATCCTCAGTCAAGGATTCAATGAGTGAATCCTTGGCCAGTTTCTCTATCTCAGTCCAATTTATTCCACAGACTTCTTGTGGGAAAAATGCAGGAGTCTGATATCTATGCAAACTTGAACTCTTAATGGAAAGCTTGGATATAAAATAAATCCAATTTTTAGTTCCAGTCTTAACATTTCCTAATGAATATTCAGATTTTTTTATTTTTAAAAAGCCAGGTATAATATATTCAATCATATTGTAAATAGAAACAGTGGCAATATTATCAGTATGATCTAGATAATAACATGAAAACTGGTTACAAATAATGAAATGTCTCAGCAAGTAAAGAAAAAAAGGCTTCCATGTGTCATAGTTGGCATTCCACAAACTGGTCCCCACTACTTTCTTATTTGTTTCCATCTTATAAATTGTATAGGAGCAGTCCATAAAGCAGTGAACTTCAGTCAGAAGAAAAAGCTTGAAAATTGTGTTAGAGAGGGAGGCAGGGCAGGAAAGAGGGAGGGAAGGAGATGTGTGAGTTGGAAGGGAATCTTATAGGTCAAGACATTATATTGTCACCATTGAACATCATCCTGCTAGATTTGGTCCAGCAATCAAGGCGGCCCGAATCATTTGAAATCAAGATTTTGCCCTCTAAATTGCTAGCTGATCACCTTGCTTTAATATCAACTGCAAATATAATAAGTATCCATCCCATCTCATCCCATCTCATTCTGTCTTTATAATTTATAAACTTGTTGACTAGCACAGGCTGACAATGGAGCCCTGCAGGACTTCAATTGATACTTCGCTCTAAGATGATGCAGCATCTTTAACGAGCACAATTATTCAAACTCTTGCAAATATTCTGGACTACAGTACTCTTTAGCTCATGTTATCCACACAAAGATATCATCAAAGGCCTTGCGAAAAATTTTAGCGGCCCAGCCTCCATGTACCAATCCTTGCCAAGTCCCAGGTGAGATCAAAGTACATTGCAGCTGTAGCCATGAGTCTTGAGAATTTTATGGCATAGGTACTGCAGTAGTGGGATTCAAATTTTTTTACTACCGGTTCTGTGGGTGTGGTTTGGTGGACGTGGCATGGCTTGGTGGGTGTGGCTTGGTGGGCGTGACAGGGGAAGGATACTGTAAAATCTCCATTCCCACCCCACTCCTGGGTGAAGGATATTGCAAAATCTCCATTCCCACCCAACTCTGGGGCCAGCCAGAGGTGGTATTTGCCGGTTTTCCGAACTACTCAAAATTTCCTCTACTGGTTCTCCAGAACTGGTCAGAACCTGCTGAATACCACCTCTGATAGGTAGGCATATTTTTTTGGCTGAGGAGCCTTGTTTGTGGTTGGCTAATAAAATGTATGGGGAAAAAAGGAAGGCACAAATAGGTTCAGTAGTACATTGAGTCAGGCAAATATACTATTATCCTTTATATATATATTACACATATATGCATTGCAGTTTAGAAATATATATTCTTTTCTTCTGGAAGAGATACTGATGTCTTTTCCCCCCAGCATATACATGCCTATCTTTCCTGCCTTTTCACAAAAATGAACATAGATAAGTACATATGTGTGTATAAACAATTTTTCCCCTGTCTTCTCTTTGCCACATCATTTCTGCAGAATGGTTTCCTCACAATCATTATTTCTGGTCTGTCCTTTCACTGTAGATGTGAGGAGATTGCCAGAAAAAATGTGTGGTGCTTGTAAAATTGGCATTAGATTTAAAAACAGTTAAAAATGAATAGAGAAGCCCATGAATTGATCAGGCCTGGTGTTACAATTACCTGTAAGTGAGTGAGGCAGTTGCCTAGAAAAGCAGATATTGAATGTGATGGAAGGACAATAAATTGTTATCTACAATATTTTTTGGGCACTAGGTTTTTGCTGATAGAAATAGAAAGTTATATTATGAGGTAGGGTCCCCATGTGTGCCTAATTTAGGATCATGAGCATCTTAACTTGGGGGAGAATAAGATAACATTTTCTATGGTGCCTCAGGCAGCAAAATGTCTTGGCTGAGCCTTAACCAAAGAAAAGACCCCTGCCAGTTGATGGAATCTATTGGCTATTGTTTAGGCCACGGGCTTATTTTTTAAAAAAACTTTCTGTGGTAGTATATATACTACCTTTCAGTGGTAGTATATATACAAGTATATATATACTACAATATAATAAAGTCAGAAGGGACCTAGGAAGTCTTCTAATCCAATTCTCTGCTCATGGTCTAGATCCGTGATGGCAAACCTATGGCACGTGTGCCACAGGTGGCACATGTGCCATATCTGTGGGCACATTTCCGGCCTCCGGAGGGCCTCTGGGGGGGGGTTGGGGAAGGCTGTTTTTGCCCTCCCCAGGCTCCTAGAAAGGCTCTGAAGCCTGGGGAGGCGAAAAACGGCCCTACCGGTCCCACTGTGCCATCGCATGCCAATAGCAGGGAGAACGCGGGGGGTCGCATGCACATGCATGGTGGGGCAGGGTGCACTGAATTATGGGTGTGGACACATGCATGTGTGACACCCCTGCGCTCGCCCTGTTTTTGGCACATGATGGCAAAAAGGTTAGCCATCACTGGACTGGATCATAAAACACACACTGGCATCTTCAGATTCAGCTCCTACTGTATAAAATTAAGTGCTTTATGTAAGAATTGTTGTAAAAGAATTGTGCTTGAGACTTAATATACCTGAAATGGATTAATCCAGGTGAGTATAAAATGCTTTGGATTCCAAAATGTCAAGGAAGGCACAATCTCTTAATCATCACCTGTTCTTTGTCCCTAACAACTATAAATTATACATCCAGAATATATAAATTTACAAATCAATTTCAAATTGCCTTTTGTTCTGACAAAAACTGAAATAAAATGTAAGAATCCTCCAGTCACAAAGTGGGTTGAAATGTGAATTTGTGTGTTAGGTAGTTTAGATAATTTATTGAAATATTAGATTTTGTACAAGTAGTCCTTGACTTACAACCACAATTGAGCCCAAAATTTATGTTGTTAAGTGAGAAATTTGTTAAGTGAGTTTTGCCCCATTTTACAACTTTTGTCACATTTTTAAAGTGAATCACTGCAGTTGTTAAATTAGTAACATGGTTGTTAAGTGAATCTGGATTCCCCATTGACTTTGCTTATCAGAAGGTTGCAAAAGGTGATCACATGACCCCAGGACATTGCAACTGTCATAAATATGAGTCAATTGTCAAGCATCCAAATATAAATCATGTGACCATGGGGATGCTGCAATGGTCATAAGTGTGAAAAATGGTTATAAGTCACTTTTTTCAGTGCTATTGTAACTTTGAACAGTCACTAAATGAAGTGTTGTAAGTAGAGAACTACTTCTATTACTTGTATTCAATTTCTAATCAGGTGGATTGCGTTTCAATTAATGTAATAGTCTAGATAGTGATTTCAGGGATATAAAAAAGATAATCTAAGTGTATGGTAGAACTAGGAAGCTGTGATCACTGGAATTCGTTGAAAGCTAATGGACCACAAGGAAGCCATGGTACTCCATACATGATTCTTATATGGAATCTGCAGGAAGTCCTATAGCAGTGGTTCTCAACCTGTGGATCGGGACCCCTTTGGGGGGGTCGAATGACCCTTTCACGGGGTCACCTAAGACCATTGGACATATTTTCAATGGTTTTAGGAATAATTTTATGGTTGGGGGTCACCACAACATGAGGAACTGTATTAAAGGGTCACAGCATTAGGAAGGTTGAGACCCACTGTCCTATAGTGTCTCAACAATAGGCCTGTACCTTCAAATGAAGTGTTGCAAAACATACTGTGGTACACATGAAGGTCCTCATGTATTATTAAAGCATCTGCATCTTTTGGTAGGCTCATGTAAATGACTCAGAAGATCCTAATTATTTCTATCCTGCTTCAATCTAGAGGCTTGCAGCAGCTTAAGGTATAAAACTAAATAAAACATATATGATGCAACTGTGTAAACAATAAAACACTGCCATCTAAGCAGAAAACTGAAAACAAAAATAGATGGCGTAATAAAATCAGGAGGAACTCTCTGGAACAACTCCATTTTTAAAAGTTTCTGAAATGTCAACAAGTAGGAAAGTACTCTGATTTCAGATGGGAAGCTGTTCCACTGCCTAATGTTGCCACGGAAAAGCAGAGCCTCCTTGCTTCAATCCCTCTACCCCCAAAATTTCCCCAAATTAGTAATAGTTTCTCTATATCTGATGTAAGTGGTCAGAACAGTACTAGTTGGAGTAGGCAGTCTTGCAGCTATTGTTAGGCTTGTGTATATTCAGTCTTTTCTTTCTGAATTTTTCCCAAACACATGAGCCTGGAAAAAGTCATAGCTATCTTAACAAATCAAAAAGAGACTTCATAAAAAAACCGCCTACATATTTTGAAATATCCAATGGTTTGTGCAGCCACATCTCCAAAGGCTCCAGAGTGAACCTCTATTTGTTGATCCTCCTCATCCTGCCTTTGAAATCACTAATAGTTGATTGTCCCATGAGATGATATAAAATCTGGTAGAAGAGAATATTTGTAGCTCAGGGTTGATTTGTAGGGTCCTCAGTGCTCTCTGAGCTTAGTAATTTCAAAAGAGGCAATTAAAACCCCCCAAAAAGGAACAAGAAGACCAAACACCAAGATTAACATTAGACCAACAATCAAGAAGTAAATATGTCAACCAAAAAGTTACCAATGCAGACAAACAAGCTAATAGTAAGCAATAGACTAACGAAGAACCATTAAGACCACTCCCACCAACAGTGACAGGACAAGCCACTAGTATATGAGAACAAATCCCTCTCCCTTCTAGCACTGATGATGGTACCTAGTTTTATAATAAAATACCTGCAAGAAAACAACCAAACTCAGAGAGCACCAAGGACCACACAATATAAAATCCAATATGAAGGGACCTAAAGGAAATAAAATTCTCAAGAATTTTACAGCTTTTGTCATCTACTGTTTATCTCTAAGTGTGTTGACTGAACTGAAGCCCTTAAACCATAACCTCAATCAGTACTCTATCAATTTAACCTTTAGCATCTTTAATATCTCTAAAATATGACTACGTAGTTGCAATAAGAGATTCAGTTTTCTCCCTTTGGTTTTGGTTTTTTTTTTTGTTATATTGCAGTGCATCAGTGACCACAAGGAATGTTATATCACCTTACTATTAACTGTCAACAAAATACAGGAATGAATGCATGTGAGGGGGGGAAAATCCATGCATATTTTTTTTTTACCTATGCACCCCTTTAAGTCCATACAAAATACGACAAGGCTGCTCAAGATGGTTTATTGCCTTCCCATGTTTTGGAGGTTTTCATTTCCAGCCATTGATTTGGCAACATCAGATGTTCATTCACAGGCCAGGTTGTCCCCTCATGCCTATTGGATGTATGGTGTACCAATGCTTGATTTTATTCTTGGCAACCGCCGAATCTCCATCTGCGGTTGATTTTTCCGCCTCAAGCAAGAAAAAGAAAGTGAGTAGTTTCTGCATCTTCCGCATTTCACAGTCTCCTCCTGCTCCTCGTCGTGCTGCTGAGGGAAATGGCAATGAGGGGCTGGTTTTGTCTCCACGGCAGCCCCTCAGCTCTGGTCGGCTGTAAATATTTACCCTGTTTCCCAGGGGAAAGGAGAACAGGGGGAGGACTTTTGAACCATGAGACAGTTTTCCAAGAGGAGGCAGCAGCACTACCTTGACCTGTAAGCAAAACAGAATCTTCCTAATAAATGGTGGCTTTCTTTTCCCAGATGTATTGAGCCTCTCTCTGATCCTGTGCTACAGCTTAGACTGGGCACTTTTTTTGCACTAGGTAGAGTCTAACCCAGGGGTCTCAAACTCAAGGCCTATGGGTCAGATCCAGCCTGCAGGGTGCTTAGATCTAGCCCGTGGGGCTGCCCTGGAGACAGCGAAAGACTGGGCCGCGGTCCCTCTGCAAGCGAAAACTGAGTTTGGGAAAGCTGCGGGCAGCCCTCCCAAGCTCCGTTTTCACTGGCAGAGGGTTGCAGGAAGCCATCACAGCTGAAAACAGAGCTCAGGAGTCCGTTTTCACTGGCAGAGTGCTCAGAGTACCACAGGTGCCCAGGACACAAGTGACATTTAGCTGGCCACGCCCTCCCTGGCCACGCCCACCCAGCTGCCTGAAGTCAAACACAACCCTGATGCAGCCTTCAATGAAATCGAGTTTGACACACACACACCAATCCAACCTGGTTTTTTTCTAACATGCTATTTTCACATTTTTTTGGGAGGGGGGGAATGCTCTGATTAACATCTGCCAGAAATAACTAGAACAGAAGGTAGATTATAATCTACAGTCTGAATTCTGGTTGCTTTACCAACAGACTTTTATTTACACATGCATGAGATTAATCTGTAATCGGCAGGATCACAGATGTGGATTTATGCATACACATGGCTTGTCTCCAGAAGATGATTTGGTGAAGTAAGAAATTGTTTCTGCTGTATGAAATTCCATATAATATTTAATTCCTTCTTTACTAGTTCGCACTATAATCTGATCCTAGAAATTGGTAGGCATTTTTACATTTCATCTGGCATTTTTTTAGACCAGTAATTTAGTTCCAGTTACTGGTCACACATACAGTAAAAAGATAAGGATCCCTTAAATTGAGCTTTAATCTTGGTGACTTGGTGTTTCATCCAGACGGTTTTCTTGTTAAATTTATGGAAATAATTTATCATTGCTTTTTCTTGGATATTTTTTATTTCCCAAGTAGTTTGTAGCCATGGGATGTCCATGTAATCTCTGTAATCCAGATCCAGCCCTATTTAACTTTTTGGGAATTAACTAAGGTAAGCTAATGCTACCACCTGCTGTGATTCAGAGAAATTTAGGGAATGTTGAGGTGAGGAATTTATGGGAAATGTTTAGAATAGCTTTACAAAGGAAGAGTGAAATAATGTATAGGAAGAATAAAGCAGTGCAGATGTAGGATGACAGAATCTGTAATGCAAATCTGGACAAACTTTTTGTTGTAATGGGGAGTCTCAGTAAAGAGCCTTTAGATCTCTATTGCAGGAAAACAGGAATGTAATACAAGAAAACAGGTTTAAGCAATTGGTAAGAT
Source organism: Ptyas mucosa (assembly GCA_012654045.1). NCBI lineage: Eukaryota > Metazoa > Chordata > Lepidosauria > Squamata > Colubridae > Ptyas > Ptyas mucosa. The sequence goes on along the minus strand of WNWU01000162.1, from coordinate 3,342,811 downwards.
GTGATTTGATAGCATGAGTTTGATTGATTATATGCCATGAAGTTTTTAATTTCTAGCAAATTTTTATTTTATTTACTTTACTTTATTTTTACTCATCTTTCTTATTTTTACAAATAACTCAAGGCAGCAGACATAATCAAAATACCTTCCTCCTCAAATTTTCCCATCAACAACCCTGTGAGGTGGGTTGGGCTGAGAGAGAATGACTGGTCCAAAGCCACCCAGCAGGCTTTCATGCTAAGGAAGAACTTGAACTCATAATCTCCTGTTTTCTAGCCAGATGCCTTAACCACTTGACCTAACCAATGGATGGGTAGATGGAGGGATGGAAGGATAGATATATAATCTATCTCTAACCTATTCTTTTAGGTCTCCATAGCATGAGTATGACGTATTAAGATGTCATTTAACTGTTCCTATAGATAAAGATCTAGATGTACATTATATTAAAGAGTTGCACCTATAGAACAGAACTCATGCTTTAGCCTATTCTCCAGACAGTATTTTCTATTCAACCTCTACTTGTCTCCTTTCTTACTTTTATTATGACTTGCAGGGAGCATGTTTGTGATTTTGGGGTATTCTGAGCAAATACTATTCCAAGCAATTCTATCATTTGGGAAACTTCTACAGAAATATGTATATTGAATCAAGCTGGAGAGTTTTCTATTAAGATTATTCATTTGCGTATGAAACTGACAAAATCAGGCAAAGTATGAAAGGTTGATGTAAGAGTGGAGCACTGGAGCTCAATTTTCTCCACCTTATTGGTGAACAGAAAAAGGCAGCTTCTTTATAGAAACAGAAATAACAACTAAAATCAGACAAATTAAGAAATGATTTAAATTTTGTGCACAAAAAACTAACAACTGAATAGTGTTTCACCCCTGTTTGATTACCATACCATATGGCCTTTCATGCATCTTCAGGTTTGTTGATACATATGAAATATACACCTTAACTATATCATGTTACAGATATAGTTTGTGTTGTATATTGTTTGCTGAGCCGCCATTGATTTTAGAATATTGTAGTCTTTCACACACTTTACTTTGATCCTGCCAGAAACTTTGCAGCTATTTTTGTAAGGTCATTTGATCCCTTCACTATTCATGAAAACAGACTGTGTGCCAGTGAACAAGAAATGTAAAAGTCCTGCCGTGTTAATTGTAATGTTTTAAGTAGGTTAAGCGTTGTATTTTCTGCAATACTAGTCTTGGCAAGCCAGAAACACGGTTGCCTACTTCTTTAGGTCAATTCACCTTTTAAATTCGTTCCTAAATACTATTTTTCTATACATCTTCTGAATAAATACAGCTACTTCATTCTGTCTTGCCTTCCAATAATCAATATTTTTTCATCTTCAGTATTTTCGTTCTTATTTAATATTGTCTAGATTGTGTTTCATATTTTTTAAATATTCAAATTGATAGCTATTCCTTTGCTACATGATGTACTAGTGATGCTGTTTCAAAGTTTGTTCTTTTTACTTCTGATTTTAAGAAATTTTGTTTTATGTTTTGGGGGCAGAGTATGAAATGTTAGGTAACACTTACAACTAAAGTGATATTGAACATTGAAATATATTATTAACAACTGCTACCCTGTTTCCCCAAAGTAAGATATTCCCTGATAATAAGCCCAATCGGGCTTTTGAGCACATGGCAATAAGGCCAAGCGCTTATTTCAGGGTTCAAAAAAAATATAAGACAGGGTCTTATTTTCGGGGAAACACAGTATTTAGAAACTGCCATTTTTTTTACCTGTTGGAAAGGAAAAGAGGCAAAAGAGAATGCTCAATGCTGAAAGGCCCTTCTGTGCTATTACAGTGTTTCTTTTTGGGCCTTCATTAAAGGAATAAACTTGCTGCATGTTGGGAAGGTTTGCATTTTAAAATATGCTGCATTGGTCAGGCAAAACCCTCCATTTTGAAGATGTTTCAAAAGCAATGTGCTTCTTTGTTTAACAGCAAAGTGGCCACACTGCTTCGCTTGGCAGCTTTCTCTAGCAGTTCCAGTAACCCAAAGAGACTTCTCCATATGTGCTTATAAAAGCAGAGAAGAATCCTCTGTTGCTTCCAATTACTGGAAATGTCAGGCATGGTGTAAAGGTAACATAAGCAACAATATTGCTTCTTTGTTCAATCTTGTGCCTCCTTGCCTTAGGAAGGGTGAATTGTATGGCTTCCACATCACAAGTGCCTTGATCAAGACAAAGATAAGTTGTTTTGCAGAGATTACAGTATGGATGCTTTGTTAAGTAAAAAATGATCTGGGCTTATCTCATTTTCTGAACAGCACAAATATACATCTTAATTATTTATTTTGCATATTCTATTCCACTGAAACTTCCAAGAGAAAGCTCAGTCTCAAAAAATTAAATATAGATAAGAGTCATGAAATGCAAAAGGCAACAAAACTTGCAAGCCAAGTGCAAACAATTAGAAAGATTAAAAATCAATCCAGACTAGGTTCACAAAACATGGGCTGCAACATTCTGGACAGTGGCTAGATGGCAGCATAGAGTTTTCTGTATTTCTGTTGGATCAGTTGGTCATAGGCCCAAATCTTGTAGGCATAGTCTAAATAGCTTGGAAAAATGTACTTTTCTATGCAACTAAGTATATGCATGATGGAGATTTTTGGTCATCACTAAGAAGTTCTCAGCCACGGTACCCACCCACATCACCTCCAACAGCAGTGAGAATTCTCTGCTCTGATTAGGCCAATATTACAATGCTTTCTCAAGGTGCACGACTAGAAATAAAGACTTAACCTTTCAGAATTCTCAGTACAGACATCTTGGTTGGTGAATTCTGGGAATTGAAATCCATGTATCTAAAATGTAGGGCATATAGGTAAAGGCTGACTTGTGAGGAAGCTATGGAAAACTAGAATTAACAAGTCAAAAGAACCCTAAATAAATAGATCAGCTAGTACTTACAGTGGCCTGGTCTTTTTTAAGGAGAACAAGAAACCCTCTTTTTTCTTTGTTTTTTTCTTGGTCTATGTTCTTTTCAGGTTTAGTTCTTTTACCATTCCTGTGGGAGATGTTATTTCCCATCATACTACCAAATTAGTGGTCTTTCCTCCTTGGGAAGCAGTTGTAGCAATGTTGCTACCAGCTCTACCTGAACCTGATGCTCTAACACCAGGAACAATTATGATGTCATGCAACTTCACTAGATGATCTTACAATGGTTGAGGTATATATTACCAAGCCCTTTAAGGCTGTAATCGTAGCAATAGCAAGTAGACTTATATACAGCTTACAGTGCTTTACAGCCCTCTCTAAGCGGTTTACAGAGTCAGCATATTGCCCCCAACAATTTGGGTCCTCATTTTACTCACCTCGGAAGGATGGAAGGCTGAGTCAACCTTGAGCCTGGTGAGATTTGAACTGCCAAATTGCAGGCAGCCAGCAGTCAGCAGAAGTAGCCTGCAGTACTGCACTCTAATCACTGTGCCACTGTGGCTCATAGCTAAACTATAGCTAAACTATACCAAATGGGCTTCTCAACATGATGGTCTTGATTAGAGTCCCAACATAACTGGAGGCTGGGGAAAGTTCCTTTTTGTTGAACAGCAGCAAAAAGTTGGATAGTTTAGAGCAAAATTGAACCAAGGTACCTAAAATGGGCCAACTTACAGAATGAGTCCAAAATCTGGGACCCATAGCTCCTGGAATTTAAATTTTGGCAATTTTTACATTAAAAAACATTTTATGAGATAAAAGTTATCATAAACCAATTTATAACATAATACAAAATGCCATAAAACTTTTCCTGTGTTGATATTTGACTGTGCTATGCAGTGCAATACAAGCTATATTCATGGCAGATACATCTCTGAATGTATCCTAACTTTTCCAGTAAATGCAGTAAATTAAAAGTTCTGTCATTGTTTGAAGGCATCGAAGAATCTAGCAAGGAAATAACTCTGAAAGCATGACCCAATTGTCATAGGTTCTGTAGTGGTTAATAAATCTAATGCCTTAATGGATACATTCACAAATAAAGCAATTGATCTAGTAATCCAATTATAACTAATTAGTAGCTAATTATAGCTAATAACAGAAAACTGGAGTTCTTTTTAGTGCACAGTTACAGATCTCTTAAGAGAGTATCAGTTCTGGGCTTAATGTTATGGATCACATACACTAGAAATGGATAAGCTATAAACCTAAAGATATTGCGACAATAATGGCCAGTCAACCTGGCCATTATTAAGGAGTGTTAAGGACTAATACACACATACATGCACAGACGTGCACATACAAAGTGTTTATATCTTGCATTTTAGTGATATAGTTTTGTAATGTGGCACCTTGACATCTCCAAATAGGGCTGTTGGCCTGTCAAGTATTTAAAAGTGAGATTTTTAGACATCTGTCTTTAATTTTCATTTTTCAGTGGTACTCACCATACAAAACTGTGTGTTAAAATTTAAAAAGTGATTTAGGATACTATACATCGCCTATCAGGTAGTGCAGATTGTCCTTGGATTATGACCAGTTGTTCAGAACCATTCAAAGTTACAATGGCATGGAACAAGGAGGGGATTTATGATCAGGCTTGGAATTCCAGCCATCACATGATTATGATCACGGCACGTGGTGCCTGGTTTGGAATTACATCACAGTGAGATGAGGTCACATGATTGTTATTTCCAATAAAGCAAAGCCAATTGGAAAACCACAAGAAAGTTGGAAATTGCTCCTGCTTCCACTGGTTTTATTTTGCCCACCTGTACTCCGTGGTGTCTGCCCACAGCAGCACCCACCCCCAGCACAATAAATATCCAAGTCAAATGCCACATTTCCAGACACTCACATTCTGTCATATGTATTCACATACCATTTTCTGTGTTTTTTTAAATTTTTCATTAACTTCCCTGGCCTTCTCCATTTCTTTACCACCAGCAATGAGAAAAATAAGAAGTAATTTCATAAATGTTTTAGGATTGTTATGCAATCAATTCCTGGAATGTATGTTTATCCTATTTCCAACAAATAGAATTCTGAAAGCAGAGAGAAGGTGGAAGAAAGGATCAATTAGCATATTTATAAGGCTAAAAATAGCAGGGACGGAAAGCTCCTGTGGTCACAGTTGAAGTTTGCTGGAGCTAGCCGTTTGCTGCTTGGCAGTGCATTGCCTTTAAATAAATCAAGAGACATCTTCCTCCTCTAGCTCTCTTTTTCCACTGAATATAAAGGAGTTCAGAACAATTAACATGTAAATGCTAATGATTGATGAAGATCTTCAAAGAAATTACATGGGGCAAAATTTCTTTGTGGAAATGCCTCCCTTTTTTCTTCTTGAAATTCATTGTGAGCACTTTGACATTTTCTCCATCCCTTAACTCAGAATACTTTTTGGTATCTCATAATTCATCTGGTCCTTATCTTCTTTATTCATATTCATATTTATACACACACACACACACGCACACACACACACCTCTTTCATGCAAGTATGCTACTTCTTATGTTTGGACTTCCTGTCAATCAACATTTGTTGTCAGTACACAAAATAAAAAAAGAGATCATGAGTTCAAGTCCTTCATTACCCACGAAAGCCAGCTGAGTTACCTTGGGCCAGTCACTCTCTGTCAGCACAATGTAACAGGAAGGAGGAAGGTGTGTTGAATCTGTTCATCCCTTGCGTTATTTGTAAAAGTAATAAAGATGGAATACAAACAGATAATAGATAGATAGATAGATAGATGATAGATAGATAGATAGACAGACAGACAGACAGACAGACAGACAGACAGACAGACAGACTGACAGACAGACAGACTGACTGACTTGATTTAGATTTGGTTTCAGGTCTTGAGCTTGCTTATAATTAATTAAATATTTGCAAACAAATATTCTAAAACTTTGAATATTTTCAAATATGAAAATATGAATAGGTGGCTGATTTTTAGGGAATATTTAATTCTAATTACAGCGCACAGTCGATATTACATTCATTGTTGCTGTCTTGCCACTTATTTATTCTTAAACTTAATATACAGTAATGCTCCTGGTTTATAGCATCTTAAAAAATTAAGAATGGGTATTGTGGCAAAAAGAAATACATCAATGGTAGAATTGCTATGTTGCATTAAAAAAAGCATGGAGTTTTTTTTCTTCCTCACTCACAGTTATGTGGAAGTATTTGGAACCTCCTTAGTTTTTATTAGGTCCAACTATTATTTCTATTTTATCATTATCATCCTCAACTGTGGTATTTTCTAAAGATCCTGATCATTAATCATGAGTGGCAGCCATAAAATTAGAGGTCAGCCAGTTTACATAGCCAACTACTTTTACTCTAGACGTTTGCATAGGCTGATGGCATGATCAATATATTTTAGTCTCAGTCTGCCATTGAGAGCTGAAATAATATAGTGGTTAAAAGTCTTGATGAAAACTCAAGAAATATGCTTCCTCTGTTGCTGCTTCTGCCTACCGCCCCTGTTCTAATGTTTCCTCTATTTGTATCTATTTCATGTATTCAATTCATGCTTATACTTATATATATTATTTAATATGTTCTTGACAAAAAAAATTACATTTTCTCCCAAGATTCATCAACTTTAGTCCCTCTTTCCCATCACATCTCAGTTTGCACGTCACAATCACAGTATTACTCACTTCACACTGTTGCCTTCCCTTTCCAAAATGCTCTCCTCTAAACTCTGCCAGCTCTTGTCCAAGTTGTATTATACTATTTTTCACCCAGATAAATACCAACCATTGGATATCAGGCTATCTAGCAGGATTCTAGGTACTTTTCCATATGTACATTTTGGTCTGAGTTTCTGGCATTAATTCAGTTTTCAGTTGCTTCTGTTTTGTAAACTCTTTGATTCTTTATTATTTTTTCTTTACAAACGTGCACCAGCAGTGATTCCTTATTGGGTCTGATATAATAATTCAGTCTATATTTCTCTTCTTCTACATTTTGGTTTACTCAGAGTAATCCCCTTCCCTTTTATTTCTGCAAAGCAGAGCCTGTCAACATCACTTCTTAGGTGGAAAACATGATTTATGGACATTAATTTCTTTAATATGCTATGTTCATTTACTGGATGTTTTTCCCCTCCTTTTATTTCAGTGATGAAAATTAGCAACAGTAATAATAATATCCTCTGTAAAGATGCTATAATGGACTATTCCTTTTTTTCTATTATTCTTTTTATTCATTACTATCAATCCTTATTGTGATTATTGTATAGGTTGACTTACTGTAAGTGCAAGCAACAGCCATTTTGCAATTTTGTTATAGAAACTAAGTAGCTTTATGGCTCCCGACCAAATTACAAAGGCAGAATGTGCCTCATAATTCATGATTAATCCAAAGAAAAATATATACTTTGGCAGAGATAAAATTGAAAACTAAGTCTCCTGGATGACAGTCTCATTCTTTCTGAATTGACTTGTAATATCTCATTATTATCTCAGTATCTTTTTCCAGAACACAGTTATTAATATCAGTTTAGGAGATGAATGCATTGTGGTCTTGTTTAGATGAATTAATTTATTTGTTAAGAGCCCATCCTGTGATTTATGGTTTTTCCCATGTTCTATGACTTACATAATATAACTCTTTAAAATTCAGAACATATGGCAAATTTCTATTGCATTAATATGTATTTCATTTAATAACTGCAAACAATTGCTATTCCTATTTAATTAGACATTAGGATTCATATTATATCTTCATGAATAGAAAATGGCAAATAAAAGTTTAATCATGTAGGAAAAATATAGTTGGGTACATTGTTGTCTATTTATTACTATTATAACATTCATGAATTAGGGAAGATAAAACATCAAAAGATTTATTGATGAATTAGATTCCTAAATTAGAAATGTAAACAATCTCTAGATTAATCAACTAATATTATTCATTTTAATTAAAAAACCAGTTCCAAGAATATATTAAAAGACATCTGTTTATTTTGGGTGTTTTAGTTTGTTTCCATAATTAGGATTCTCAAACCTGACTGGGAATTATAGAAGTTGTGAATAAGATTTTGACTGGCTTTGAATGAGATTGACCTTGTATATGCTATATTTTATTTTTGCTGTTTCAGAAAGTTTTAACCTGAGTGTAGTCACTCAGATAAATAGACAGATAAGATTTCAACAGATCTGAAGATTCCTGGGATAGAAAACACTATTCTAAATGTTCTAGGGTTTTTTTTCTTCTCAGAATGAGAGGTATTTTTGGTTTATAGAACTTTGAACAAACTTGCATGTCCTTCAGAAGCAGCAAAAAATAATTTAGTTTTTAGTAATTGGCAACTAGTATTAAATTGTGTGTATTTTCTTTTACTTGTTTTGCAAATGGGGGGGAGTGGGAAAGCAAATTGAAAGCAAGCCAATGTAGATATTTTTATAACATGTTACAAAGTAGTAGTAGTGAAACTACTACTTCTTTTTCTACTACTACTACTACTACTACTTCTTCTACTACTACTATTAAACTTCAAATGTGGTTTTTACCTGTATGTGAAGATCTGAGCCTTTTCACTACAACTACACCAAAGCACCTTCTCATTTTATCAAAACTGAGACTTTGTACTTTGTACTCTATTTATCCCCAGATTTTGGGCCAAGTGTGGATATATAACCATATTTTAAACTTTAGTTAACATTATGAGTTGTTCTGAAGCAGAGCTTAGCAATATGTTAATTTGCATCTTCCAAGAGGTTCTATTAACAAAAGGTTTATATTGTTATATTTTATTAAACATATAGCTAGATTGCATGGATGATTTCATCAGGACAGAAATAGTAATGCTAGATAAGTTAATCCATAGTTATACAATGAGGCCAGGTCTATTATATCTAGGCTCATGATACGGTAGTAATTTATCTGGATGGATGAAAATTGAATTGTTTTATATAGATCATCCCTGTTGCTGATTCATAGTGGAGAAAAGCAGGGCAGCAGAAAAGCTTTCCACAGTTCCTGTATATTATTGCCTGTGTTGCGATTGTGTTGTTTAACAAGATCTTTTGTTTCAATCTTCATGAAAGTAATGGCTCTTTGCTTATAGCATAGCTCAGTGTTAAGTACCTTTATGCACACCATCTCATTGCAGTAGAAAACTTGAGAAGTCAATATAACAAATTGCCAAATGATATTTAGGTACTTTATAATATGAGCGCAATTTATAACACACGAAATCTGCATGTAAATTTCTTTCAAAAAACGTCAAAGGTAGAGTCTTTTGCAACAAAGCTAACAAAAAATGTAGTACTTTTAGAGTAACTGTTGGTCCTTTGTTGAGTGGAATAAAATGACCTAAAAATATTCTCTTTCCTTACTCTAGCAGCCCTGGGAGAAATTAACTATTAGTATTCAGCTGCCTCTTTAACTCCTACAGGCATATGAGAGTTCCTCCAAGATGGAACAGTTTGTGACCCGTTTCCTTCTGAGGGAGACGATGAACCAGATACAGTCTCTGCAAGTCTCCCTAGAGTGTGCTGCAGATACTATTGAAGAACAGAGTGGCCGAGAAAGGTAAAACAACCATCTGGGCAAAATAGCAAATGCAAAAGAGAAGCCAAAGAATTAAGAGTGGGGTTGAACTCAGTTTCTATCATTTTCTAAGATTCCTCATCTAATCTATAAAGGTTAGTTCTACCATATCTACAATTTTAGGGTGGGTTTTTTTTTCTCCCTGTTTGCTTGTTTGTTTGGGCTTTTTTACTATTCACAAGGTAAGCATTCTCCAGATGAGTGCACTGTTGAAGATGTAAAGCTTGTCCTCATTATACTTGTATTGACTCAATAATGTTGGAATACACTAGAACCGTGATGGAGAACCTATGGCACGCATGCCCAAAGTGGCATGTAGAGCCATGTCGCCTGGCACGCCAACCGTCGCCCCAGCCCAGCTCCACTGAGCATGGGCGCATGCCTCCCACTGGCCAGCTGGTCTTTGGGTCTCTTTCGCACATGCCTGGGTGGTGGGCTGCATGCGTGAGGGGCTCTTGCATTGCATTTTGGGAGTTTGTGGGTGCCCCCCCTGCGCCCCGTTTTGGGCCTAGAAAGCCGCTTTCACCAACCTGGAAGCCAAAATGGGGCACAGGGGGCAGGGCACATGCACGGGGGGGGGGGGGCTCATGCACGGGTGGAGCATGCTTGCATTGTATTCTGCGGGTCCAGACACACATGGATGCATTCACACGTTTTGGGCACTTGGCACCAAAAAGGTTAATCATCATTGCACTAGAAGATGCTGTAAATCACCAGTAGGAATCCTACCTTGTTAATTGTACAACTTGTTAATTGTAGCTGGGGAAAAACAGGTAAGTAGAATATCATTAGAATTGGACCTATATTTCTGCAGTAATGTTTTGCATTACTAGAGAATTAAACAGTTAAAAACAAAGGAAGATGAATGAAAACCCCACATATTTAAGCTCACATGTATATTTAGATCATGCCTTTTATTTCTCAATTTCTATTAGCATGAAAAATGAGGAATCGTGCAAGCAGAATCAGAGATGACAAGCTAGTGATTATTCTTAGCTTATGTATTGTCTTGATGTTATGCTTCTTAGGAATAAAATGAACAAATCAGAAGCTTTAATTGGTCAACACTCTACAAAAAGATGTGGCCGAAGAATTCAGAAGAACATCTGCTATTCCCCTACAGATCCTTATTCTGGGATGCTGACCACAGGTATTGGCAGCTTTCGTCATTCTGATTCCTGGATTTGCGTTAGTATGAGCATACTTTGCTGCAGAGCATTAACTGTAAAAAAAAAGGCTCAACAATGTTTGAATAGAGAAAACAGTAACCTAATGTCTTACACAAATTATTCAATCAACATCATAGCTAGTTTACAGATAAACTTCACAGGACAGCCATCATTTGAAAGCTAAAGGGCGCTTTTAATGGTCTACTGTGCTCAGGGTGGAGCTGCCCTTGTGCTTCATCTGAGAACTGGAACTAGTAGAGTGGGGTACCTGGTCATAACCATGAAGCACCATTGTAGAAGCAGTTGCATTGGCTGCCACCAGCTGAAGAGTTTTGCTTATGACATAGAAGACTCTAAGCAACTTAGGACCAGGTTACTTGACAGATTATCCTCACCACTTGATCAAGTCATTCAGGGAAGGTCCTGCTGCACATCTGAAGATTGCCTGAGTGCCATCTTGTGGTTAATAGTGGCCAGGCCTTCTCTGTGGTTGACCTGAACTCTGGAATGTTCCCCTAGATATTTTTGAGGTGCTTATTGGTTTTCTTCCTTCTCCCATACACTTTTATTTATGCATGCATGCATTCAAATCAGTCTTAACTCCTGCTGATTTCTTCCTCCTGGTTTTTAGCTGCCCAATGTTCGAGCTTTTAGCTGTTGACTTGTGTGGCTTGATTTGATTGTTATCTTGTTATAAAGGATTTTCTTACATTTTGTGGTATGTAAATTGGAAGTGATTCACTTCCAGAAAGTTTTCCCATTCCATTGAGTCACTGATACTGAAACTGTAAAATTGATTCAACTTTACTCTATGTAGTGACGGACCACCACACTTCAACACTTTGCGGGATCTCTTTTACTAAGGCTTTATTGAAGGAAATGTTTTCTTAAATTTCTGCAAAGCTGTAGTTATGTAAGGCCCCTTAGGCTTTTACTCCTAAAAATGTTTGGGATGATTTTTTAAGTAAACAAATGAGATGTCCTTTATCAAGGAACACACTGAGGGAGAGCTGATTAACCATTTCTTCCGCATCACATCTAACTAGACAGTTAGGTGTAACTAGGTTCTTGAGAACGGCTTGAAAGAGCAGCATTTCTGATTTGTGAATAAGGAACATGTCAAGGCTTTCCCATGCTACTGTTTTCATCACAAGAGTGGCATGGGAAAGGATGCTCTCTAATGATAATATAATCCCTATAATGGTTTAGCACTTTCCAATCTAGGTTTTGGTTTCTGTTATGTAGAGCAGGAAATTATTTAATATTTGTTGTTTTAAGGAAAGTATCAAAGAAAATGTAGTATTATGTTCCTTTGTGGAATAGAGTGGGCAGGAAGTTGAAGAGGAGTAAGATATCAATATGTCTGTGACAAAAAGAATGACAGTTTGTCATGTCTGATACTTAGCTCTCAGTCCTTTTTCTTTTAATTCAATCCTGTTGATTCTTGGAGACTGACTGGAGTCCCTGCAGTTTTCTTGGCAAGATTTTTCACAAGTGGTTTGCCATTTCCTCCTTCCTAGGACTGAGAGAAAGTACTCAGCTGAGATTAACGATATGGTTTCGTTCCTAAATCAGAATTAGAATTCAAAGTCTCCTAGTTCCTAGTCTGATGCTTTAACCACTATACTGTACAAAAATTGACTCAAAGCACTGTAATTAACATTCAGCTGCCTGCAATTACTGCAAGTTCAAATCTCACCAGGCTCGAGGTTGATTCAGCCTTCCATCCTTGCTAATGAGGACCCAGATTGTGGGGGCAATAAGCTGACTTTGTATAAATATACAAAAGTATGAAGGCTATTGCTTAACGCATTGTAAGCTGCCCTGAGTCTCTGGAGAAGGGCGGCATATAAATAATTTTTTTAAAAAAAATCTTACTAGAATGTTTTTTTCTATATGTCACTTGGCTGGGAAAGCTACTTGTCTATGATTTTGGCTGAGTCATCTTTCTCTTGGCATTACATTCAGGTGTTTGTGTGGAAACTGATAACCAATGGCCATCTGAAATTACCCAGCTTCAACAACTCATCGGAAAACTGGAATGTAAGGTGGGCCGGCAAATAAAAACTGATAAAATGGAAACTTTATCTTGAAGCATTTTCCCATGACACTTATTATTGTTTAAAGTGTTTGGAATTGGATCTAAACAAGCTCAATAACTCACAACATAGTTAACATGCACGTCTCTCATTTTTCCGAGTCCTGATTTTCTCTTGATATACCAAAGGGGCCTTTGAGCATCAAATGTAATAAGATTGTCTCTAGTGACACTTTCCTAGTTTTATGTTATAAATGTTCTCACTACTGTGAAACCTAAAAACTGCTCAGAGATGCTTGACAGTTTTATTAGTTCTGGTGCTAAGATTCTATTCTTAACTAGAATTTAATGTTCTATTTTGATCAACTTTTAAGAATTACCTTCAATCCTGCAAAAAGCTAGATTACAAAGAAATGTTCATGAACTCAAGTTTTCAAATAGGCTCAAAAGCAACCAAAATTAACCAGGGAAATTTCAAACATCTGTGTATGGCTAATATGTTCAGACATAATTTCTGAGATATGCAAGAGATATACTGTACATAAAGAATGCCCATCTGTCAGGTGGAGTACTGTATGTTTTAAGGAGAACTGGGAGTGAAATTTTAAAATCAGGTTGTATCAAAATGGCTTTTTCTTCAATTGCCAGAATTGTCCACGGATGAAGAAATGTTGCTTGCAGAGTACAGGATTATTTATGCAGCTCTTTGTCAGTAGTGATGTATAAACAGTACAGTGTATTCAGTGTGAACTAAGGAATAATGAAATGATTGTGAATTCCTAGTGAAGAGGATAGTTATGTGAAATCAATTATATAACTCAACCACTCTGTAATTTATTTCCTTTCATAATAATTCTGCATTTCTGTATACTTAGAATCCAAGGCTGGAACCTCTGAAATATAATATGGTCTGCAAAGGAACAGATTCTGTGAGTTTCTGGACTGTGCTTTGTGTTTATTTGAGTGTATTGTGGTGGCAGCTCTAGAAACAAGCCAATTCATATATTAGATCTGTATTAGTAGAAATAATGGTAGAAATGATAGATAGATAGATAGATAGATAGATAGATAGATAGATAGATAGATGATGGATGATAGGTAATTAAAGTAATTCATATATTGGTGGCTATAAAGGAAAAAATTCAGCAACCTTTGAGAATAAAAGAAAGACTACTATAGATTAATTCACCAAAGTGCAAGAATTATGAAAGCTGAAGCTTGTTTTATAGCAGTTTGACAAAGATGGGGAAAAGTGTATGCATTCTATCCCAACTTTCAAAACTCTAAATATTTTGTCCACGAGTCCTGACTCCTGACCCTAATGCTTTTGTCACTGCATTGGCTTTGGAAGTGCAGAACGAGGTGGCTAGAATTTCCACCTTGTCCTATGAGCTACTCCTGCCATTTCTTCCCTCTCTCCAGAAATAAAGCTCTAGTTGCCTTAGTTTCCCTACACACACACACAACTTTCCTGATCAATTCTATTAATAGTTCTGATATATTCAGTATGGATATATTCTATTCCCCCACCCCTTTGAGGTAGTCCAGTAGATTGGGCAAAGGGGGAGAATTCTAAGTGTGATTCCACTTCTTTGAGTCTTCCATTGGAATTCTGAGGAGAGGGTGGGATAGCTGGCCGATTGGCAGCCAGAGATGATACTAATAAAATATGATTGTGAGGCTGGATATGGGTCAAGAATACATGCTTTTAGTGGGTGTACCTTTAGCGTTATCTCTGACTTGCATAGCATTTCTAAAACCATATTAATAGAAATTGCAATTTTCCCCTCCTTTGGTTCATTCCCATTTCCCATTTTGGCAGCACATCTTGGTGGCACAGAGACAGATCTCAGTGGCAGAAAGTGGATTAGTGGCATTTTGCCAAATTCTCCAAACCTACACAGAAACCACAGCTGGACAGAGCAGTTGCCTACAGTAAGTCTCCAAGACACTGATTTTTTTAATAGGTTGTTTGGATGAGATAGCAAAGCTCCCTTTCTTCAGCATTATGAACTTTACTTTTCTCTCAGTAATTGAAGGAAATTATTTATGTTTATGGAGTGTTTTATATGCTAACCCCGATATCATGAAGTTCACTTTCCAGCAAACAGCTCCATAAAGTAGATGGATACTGAAATACAAGAGGCAGACTCTTTACAAAAATGGGCTCTTGCTTCTTCTATATAGTTGAAATAAAAACTTGGAAAACAAATATATAGTTCATAAGGGTAGCTTTGAGTTCAGTCCCATCCTGTTCTTCCTGGTGCACATCATTATAAGAGCTGCTCAGGAGTATTCTTAGTAATTGAAACATGCTACTAACTGCCTGAAATGTAGCTGCAAATAGAGTGTGACCTTACAAAAAAAAGCAAGAAAGAATCAACCTTAATTAATTCTTCATTTAGTACCATTTAAACACACACACAAGGGACATGGTGGCTCAGTGGCTAAGATGCTGAGCTTGTCAATCAAAAGGTCAGCAGTTCAGTGGTTCAAATCCCTAGTGCCGCTTTATGGGGTGAGTTCCTGTTACTTGTCCCAGCTTCTGTAAAAAATGCAAGTAGAAAAATAGGGGCCACCTTTGGTGGAAAGGTAACGGCGTTCTGTGTACCTTTGGCATTTAGTCATGCCAGCCACATGACCACAGAGACAGCGTCTTTGGACAGCGCTGACTCTTCAGCTTTGAAACGGAGATGAGCACCGCCCCCTAGAGTCAGGAACAACTAGCACGTATTTGCGAGGGGAACCTTTACCTTTACCTTTAAACACACACACACACACATTGAAATGAAGAAAATTAATCTGATTTCAAACTGGAATATTACCCTATCTTTATAGTTTATTTGAATGTTCAGACTACAGTTAGCAACTGTAGGACAAAATAAATCCTGGAACTCAAGAGTCTCTACGCATTCTGATGAAACTAAATTAAATGCTGAATTTCACTCAGTATGGAAATGGTGAATAAAAATAAAATTTATTATGCATGATGTTTGCTTTGTTGTTGGGCTGCTATCTTATGATTATTTTGAGCGTTTTCTGTTTTTGATTCATTTTGTGTATGCTGTGAGCCACCCAGAGACAGCTGGAATGAAGCAGCACTCAAACTGAATAAATAAATAAAATGTATAACTTCTACAGTAGAGTTATATCCGCACTCAACATTAAACTACTGCACAAAACACCAGCTCAGTATCATATTCTGTCCCCTCAATCTTTTCCCATGTTAGGTACATTTGCCAGTCTCCTGGGGGGCATCAAAGTATGAATTTCTTCAAATCACTCTCTGCCCGTCTCTAGGACAGTATAAGAAAAATGGATAAACATTATCAGGAGACGGGAGGCGATGGGGACAATGTGATGGCATTTTTAGCAATAGTCTTGGGACAAATATAACAATTCTCTGATCCATTTGTTTAATGGGTCATACTAAGTTAAGTTTCAGAATAATAGATTACTCTTAATGAAGAATATTATTATATCTATTCATTTTCTTAGAGACCAAGTGAAGGGCAGCTTTTCAGATAAAAACAGGGGTAAAATGCTCCCGGATCAGACCGGATCGCCCGATCCGGTAAATATCTTGGCCGTTGGTTCAGTGATCCAGTAGCGATGGCGGAGCAAAGCTCCGCCCACCCACTCAGATGTCATTACTTCCTGGTTTTAACCAGGAAATAATGTGTTTTTTACCTTCTGCGCATGTGCAGGCCTGCGCGCACATGTGACATGTGCATGGTGCGTGCGCTTCCAAACCTGTAAGAAAGGTAAGTAGATTTCACCCCTGAATAAAAACTTCAGATTCTGTTACTTATCATACCTTGGTATCATTATCTGGGTGACTGAGAATCTCCATTGACGCCTCTATCAGTTTCATGCCCCCATGATTCCATCCCATGCCATCCCATGCCAATTTCTTTCTGGTTCAGTTATTGCAAAAGAGAAACTGCTGCAGTATGAGTTTTCAAGCAGAAGACTTGGAGTTCAATGTTCCAAAGGCAATTGCAGTGAGGACTAATTATGGGCTGGCATGGATTGGATTCTGAAGGCTATGACGTGGTGGTGGTGAGGAAGAGAGCTCCCTTGTATATAGACTGGGTAATTAACTTCACCACCATTACGTGTTCCTTTAAAAAGAAATAATTAATAATGAAATATGATTGAAAACAATGAATAATAAAAAATGAAAATAATGATCTTTTCTTTAAGGGCAGTAGAAGAAATTCATTCATGAATCATTTAGGAGGAGGTGTTACAGTGAAAAAGCCAGCTGATTGTGGATACTGGCACCCTATGTATATACACAGCATGGTGTATGATATATAGTAATAATATTTTTTCCTAATATCTTCCCTTTTTTTGCTTGCAGTGTGTCTGCCCATAAACTGGCGAGTGATACGTCCCTCATCCTCTATGAATTATGGCAAGATGTAGTATCTTGGAGAAGGTGATTCCTAAAAATTATCAACAACTTATATCAAGGCTAAAAGTACAATTCCACAGAAGTGATTTGCATTTGTTATGAGCAAAACAGGGGATGTGCATGTGAAAGATTCCTATTAGGTTTAGCAAAGTTCAGACATTCAAATATATAAAACCTGCTACTTGTTGCCTTTAGATGAAGAACATGCCCAAGTCACTCTGTTCTAATTTTTCTTTTTTTTTCTTTTGTTTGTTTGTTTCTAGCCATCTACAGTCAGATAATAGTAAGAAGTTCCAGCATGCCATTACTGATCTTTTGGATGCTCCTGAGCTCTTGACCACTATGCTGTTCCCGGGTAAGATAATGCTTAGTGATTGATTATGTGCCATCAAGTCCATGTCAACTCTTAGCAACCACATAGATAGATTTTCTCCAGGAAATGCTTAATAGACAGCTGGTTTTCTGTTTCTTCTGGTGAGCAAAACACAAGTTTCGACACTGTGACCATTCTCAGTTTGATACCCATATTTTAAGAATTAGCAACATTTTCAGGCTATGGTCACAATTGTGCAATCTTACACCTTTGGTGCGATGGGTGAAATAATAAATTTAATAACTAAATAAAAATATAGCCAGATTGTAAAACATAATTATTAAGCCATGTTAAGCTTAGCATCTTGTACCTATGTGGAATAAGGCTTACTTTAAGTCTAAAACCTGTAAATTATGATATCAAGAATCATGTTTTACAACATTTGTGTAATCTGGTTTGCCTCTTTAAAGTTTGTAAATGTTTTCATTTCTTTCTTTAGCTTCCTGGTGGATTATGAATAATAACTGAGAGCTCCTCATAATATTATCTCAATGCGACCAGCATGTGATGGATCAAGCACCATCTTTTCAATACAGCCTTCCTTCCAGCGGTGCCCATTCTTGTCCTAACTTCTGCAATGTTGTTTTCTTTTTCTGTATAAGTGTGGAATGCTTCCTTTCTTCTGCAGACATGCAAACAAGATGGCCTTGTCATCTTTCTTGAACATAACTTACACCCTCCTTTCATTCTAACATACAGACTTGTATTATAGCTCTTTTTATTCAGACCTGTATTATAACCCTACTTGCCCTTTTGGCTATAAGAAGAGACTATCCCTAAAGCATGATAGTGATGCAACAATTTTGGTCACAAGTGCTGGTGCACAAAGGAAACAAACTTAGAACATTTGGGCATGGTAATTGTAAAGGCTGAAGGAGGAAGTTTTCTACTGGACGTACATCATTATGTGTTTTTGGCATCAGAAGAAGATATAGCAGGATCTGCTTCCCACATCATTGAATTTCATTAGAAATGGACCCATCAGTTAATATAGAGCCTAAATGATCCTGTCTGGAATTTGAATTTTTCCAGATCTCTTACCAGATTTGAATTCTAGATGCTATAGTAGGGTTTACACAAGTTTCAAAATTCAGAATTTGAATTTGAATTTAGAAATGTGTATGAATTCAGAAGCAAAACGAACAATAAGTTTCAATAATGATGTTTGAAGTTAGATCCTTTGGTGCAGTGTTAATCTGGAAGTTTTGCAATCCAGATGTGAATTCTAGCCTATTAGTTGAAATCTTTTCCATTTTCCATTTTATCTTTAAAAGCAATTCCTCTTGGTTCCTGGTTTTTTTTTCCATAGTTTTAAAAGTTTTAATTGGCATAATATTAAAATCTTAGAATACTTTTCTATTTATCTTTTTATGATCTCTCTCCCAGAGTCTCATTGGGGAAATGGATGGTGAATAAAAGTAATAAATAAAATAAAAACAATTATAATGAACACAAATATAGGCAGAATGTAGGAATGCTTTCATTTTACAGTCTGACAGAGCAGTCTGACTGAGCATGTTAAGCAGAATAATATTACGTTACATATTTTTGCCAGCAAAAGTATACCAAATATTAGCTGAGATATATGAAATTGGAAATTTAAAGAAATATAACAAGGAATATAAATTTGAAGGAATAAACAGATGGTAAGAATTTGACAAGTAAGCAGCCTTGCACAGATTAAAACTATTTCGATTTATTCCCTTTTCTAAGAACTGTAGCTTTTGGAGATGAAAGTTATGAGCCTCCAACAAAATAACCAGCACCTTCTTTAAATTTTAATTTGTAGGTAAAGTTGGGAAAGAGATTAATTTTATGGAATATGCTCATGATCTCAGACTGCCTGATCTTTGTAATGTGCAATCAAGCACCGCCTGTACTATTATAAATAGTTTATTATATATATTTATTATAAATAAAATGGAGCTAAAAATAAGAAATTTGCATGCTATATTAAAAAAAAGAAATTGCCTTCTCAGAAATGGTACTTGGATGCTGTGCCATTTGTAAATGGTTTTATATTTTATGAGTGTTTCTTCTGTAAGTATGGGGAAATTGTTCATTTTCAAACAAAATAAGTTGCAATTCAAGGACATAAAACAGCTTTGTAAAAATAATAAAGTCCTCATTATTTAACCTTATTTTTGTGCATATGTAATCGGTAATCAAAATACAGTTGTATCCTCCACTTTCCTTGTCTCTTAATAAACAATTCTGTATTCCTGCTATAGACTGGCTAAATTTTAGTCTGTTCCTTCTGATTAATCTTCCTAAATTTCTTCATGTGAAAGTAGCAGCTAGAGAAAGTCTAATGAAATTTCTTCCCCCCAAAATACTGTTTCCTATTCTGTAATAAAGGCTGATGTGCTTAAGGGTTGTTCTTTTGTTTTAATTTTAATTTTTGTAAACTATTTCTCTTGAAAACATATTGCTTTTCTCTATAGGAGTCAAAAAGAGAGATGGGCAAACATTTGATTTCTTAAGATCTGCACTAAACATTTTCATTCCAACCAATTTTCAATATTTAAGATAGTTTGTTGATGAATTGAATAGGTGCTGTCTATTGTGTAAATAGATCTTTATGTTTCTGTGGGCAAACATCCTTCAAACTGTGTTCACCTATCGGATTTCTCACACACTAATTAAATCCAAGAAAAATTATTGTGACACATTTTCTCCCATTAGGGAACAAAAGCAGCACTCTCCAACAGCTCCAATAACAATAAATTACAAATCTCCACCACAAGTAAGTCAAAAAAAATGTTCTCCGATAGCCTGGGATTAGGTAGGAGAATTGAAGACTTTTACAAAAGATTGTTTTACAAAGCAGATTACAATATACCATTAATACATTAATTCAAAATTTACTAGGGAACATAGAAAAGAATATCCCCTTCTATTTGGCCCTGAAACATTATCTCATTGACAAATGATTTTTCTTTTCAACCATAGTGAATCTGTTGTTCTACAACTTAGCAGCACTAATGTTTGCAATTAAATATCACCCAAGCTTTATCTTTTTAGGAGATGCCTTGTCTGTTCTGTGTCCTGGTTCTAAGACAGGTAGAAAAATCAATGGCTATTAAATTAACTTCCATCATCTGTCCTCTGGGATCTGCCTGGTTAGACTAGGATGCAGCTGTGCAGTCATTCTTCATGAGATAAGGCAGTCAAACAATGCTTCATCCTTAAGATCTCAAGTGCTATACACAAAGTCAGAAGCAGGTTGTCCAGTTATCAACACATCCCTATATCTTTCCAGAATTCACGTGCCAACTGAGGAAAGGGACTATTTTTTCTATTGCAAGTAAAATCAACCCACATTGAATTGCAAAATTGCTGCAAGAAAATGGATTTGTGTTGATAAACTGACAGCAATCTAGCAACACACATGAAAGCTTAGATTCTGAATTTTTTTAAACTCAGAATTCCAAGTGGAAGAAACTTTGGAGTTCAATAACTACAGTGTATTAGTGCCAGACTGGCAATAATAAGTGCTAATAAAGTAGACGCCCCAATTTAACTCTCTCCAGGTCTCCTGAAATTGCACTTCTATTACTAGCACATAAAGTTGGAGTAACTAAGAATTACAATCCCAAAATATCCGAAGGTGAGAAGCTATTGTGCTGAAGAACATGTTACTTATCTTGAATAGCAATTCTTCAAGCCGTCATCTGTGGGTTCAAAGACTGGCTTTAGACCATTGTGGGGGTTCCTTGCACAGAGCAGAAGAACCTGCAGAGTTTGCCAATTTGGTACACAAATCAGTTGTGTGGCAATGGCAGAAATAAAGATCAGCTGTTTGGTAGAGATGGAAGTGAGCTTACCAGGCTCATTGTAACGGTGATGACATTGGTGGTACAGCAGTGGCAAAGGCAATCCAAGTGTGTCTGACCTTAATGTGCAGAAAACACTTGTGACTAGGTACCAGGAAAGAGTGGAAATTAGATTGAGCTTGTATTAGGGCTAAGAACAAACTTGAATCATACTTTGATGATATCTCATTTGATTTACTGCAGTGAACTGTATTTTGGGCTGCCCTTGAAAACTATTCAGAAGTTCCTGCTGGGTCAGAATGCAGTAGAATGTGTGGTTATGGGTGCACTAGTTGTTGAGGAGCCTCCAGGTAGAAATCAAGGCACTGGTGATCATTTACAAAGCCTTTTGTCACATGGGGCTAGGATATTTAAGAGATTGTCTCTGCCCACCCTAAAAGATCAGAGAGAATTGGCATGATCCAGGACCTTCAAATGCCAGGTCCATTTGAAGGACCTAGCAAACTTGTTTTCTCTGTCCTTCCCTGTGGAACAGCATTCCTTCAAGTGGCTTTGACTTGGCTGACCTTTAGGAAGATCCAGGACACTTGGCTCTTCCCTTAGACATTGGGTTTGGCTGCTGCATTAGCCATCAATATATAATTAATATACATGAGATGAATTTTGATCGCAGCCTGTTTATGTGTTTTCTTGTACTATTTTTTAAATAGTTTTTATTTTTATTTGATTATTTTTAATGTTATTATGCACTTGGTGAGTGGGCAGTCATACAAATTAAACGTAACAACCAAACCTAGATTGTTTCAGTGGGGTTTGATGAGGATCATTGTTGCTAAATGCAGTTTTCCTTTATAGATAGCTATTTTTTGTACAGCTGAGCTGATGCCCTTCAGAGGTAGAAAGGACAGAATGTGATTGATTACTATGCCGTTACTGGTAAATACCACATATTTTTATAGGAGCTCATGTTGGCCTGTGTAGTGCTCCCTCCTTCTGTTTTTCTCCCTCAGCAAAATCCCTATGAGGTAGGTGGTATTGAAATAGAATGACTGGTCCAAAGTCACCCAGTGAGCTTCATATAGCATCTTAACCACTACACCATAGCAAAGCAAAAATTGTGTCCTTTCAAAGAAGACGAGTGAAGATTAAATAAAATAATAAAATAAGGTATTGTCAAAAAGCAAAACACAGCCATTTCAAAGACAAAAGCACTAATATACTGTCCCAAAACAAATGGAAAGGTTTTAGCAAGATTATGCCTTGTCATGAGGAGGGGGAGGGGAGGGGAGAGAGAAAGACAGGGTCCCCTCACAAAGTAATCCTGTATGTTCCAGAAGATTCTAATAGAGTTCTGTGTGGCTCATAACCCATGTATATGAATAACAAAAACCAAGATGAAGAACTTTGTCCACGACAGTTCTCTATATAGTCGAGGATCCTGATTTTCCAGTCCCTGCAATCACACTGAAAGCCCTCAAGATGCTTATCATTACTGACACTCAGTCAGTAATTTTTGCATCCCCACTACAGTTCAGGAACCTCAATTCATAGTTAGCTCCAACACATACCTAAAAGAATCCAGTAACTAAATCATTGTTTTAGAAATGATCTTGAGTCTTCCACTGATTTCCATTTCCCAGAGTGTGTCAAAAGCTATGATGTCAAAGAAATGTTCATGTGAGTATGACTGCCATTCCCCACTCCCCACTCACCCATAGAATCTTCTGGACCCTGCCCCTCTCCTCCTGTTTGATTCTCAAGGATTCTGGGAAGGGTTCTGGGTCAGACATCCAATTTCTGTAGTAATTCTGAACAGAGCAGTAAAGTCTCTTGTGAATGTCGACTGCACCTTATAATACAACAATCTTTTAGAGAAAGAATATTAATAATTATTCTGTCGGAATCAAACAACTACGATTTAATTGACTTACAAAGAGGAGTGCTAATGACTAATCCTTTCTCACCACAAATATATTGATAAACTCACTCAGCATCCCATTTAATGGTCCCTTTCTTTGAGCATAGCAGTTCTGCTTCCATTATACATTGAATAAAAACCTAGGGAACCACATTTCAGCCTGTTGTGTTCTATGAACCCATCATGGTTTTATAGTTCAATATCTTGGGCAAACCCAGGCAATCCAGCTAATTAATAAGTTAGGGCTATCCATAGGAAAACATCCTTCCTATAGGTTTATCGTTTGTATAATTAGAGTATTTTTTTTTTTATTGAAAAAGTTTTAACAATACAAATTTTTCCCCCTTTTCCCCCCCCCTCCCTAGCCACAGATTGTAGAGTACATGTAAAAAAAAATATATAAATCCTTCCCATCCCCACCCTAACCCTCCCCCTCCTCCCTCTTCCCTCCCCCCCTTGACTTCCATTATATGCAATATTAATATTCCCAAACAATATATATGTTATTCAAACTTCCATATCTTTTTTCTATATTTACTAACATACTAAGATAGTCATCTCAGCTAAAAGCGATATAATATTTTCTAGTCTGATACTTATTCTGTACATACTCAATCCATAATTTCCATTCCTGTATATACTTCTCATGCGTCTGATCTTTTAAAAAAGCTGAAACCTTTGCCATTTCTGCAAATCCAGCCATCTTCTGGGTCCATTGATCAACCGTCGGTAAAACATCACTCTTCCAATGTTGGGCAATCAACAACCTAGCTGCTGTCACCATATACAAAATCAGTTTAGTTTCACCCAGTGTAAAGTCTTTAACTATACCCAATAAAAAAAATTGCGGAGAAAATTGTATTTTTTTCTTTAAAACATTTTGCATAACCCACCAGATTTTTATCCAAAAAGCCCTCACTTTCCTGCAGGTCCACCAGATGTGATAATATGTAGCATCTAAACAATCACATCTCCAACATTTTGGCTGCACATTAGGGTACATGCAAGACAATTTCTTGGGGTCTAAGTGCCATCTATAAAACATTTTATAAAAATTTTCTCGTAAATTTTGTGACTGTGTAAATTTAACGTTCTGAACCCATATTTTTTCCCATGTTTCCAACATAACTGGTTGAGAGAAATTTTGTGCCCATTTAATCATACAATCTTTAACTAGCTCATTTTCTGAGTCTCTTTCTAACAAAACATTATAAACTCTCTTAATGTGCATTGGACCTGTCCGCTTTATCTGTTCAACCAATTCTACTTCATATTCCATTAAACCAGTTTGTTGATCTTCTTTCCATCTCATCTGTAATTGATTGTACTGCAACCAAGTCAACGATTTCCCTTCTTCCAACAGCATATCCAAAGTCTTCAATCGCCACCTGCCCTCTTCAAAGTAAAGTAACTCTTTATATAAAAACCCCCCGAGTGACTTAATATTTGTATTCCACATGGTATCAGCGAGATCCAGCCAAAACGGAATCTTATAATCCCAATTAGTTCGGTGCCTTCTCCAGACTCTCAGCAAGGCATTTCTAAGTAAATGACTGTTAAACACTTTATCCACTTTGGTATCATAAAATAAGTATGCATGCCAACCCCAAACCAGGTCATGGCTTTCTATATTCAACAAGTCAGTCTTAGTTTTCCCAAACCAATCACTTAATTGTATCAATGCAGTTGCTTCATAATATAATCGAAGGTTTGGGAGTTTAAGACCACCTCTCTCACGAGTATCTTGCATTATTTTCAGTTTGACTCTTGGTTTTTTATCATTCCAAATAAATTTGTTCAGTCCTTTTTGCCATTCTAGCAATGGTTTGTCTGATTTAAGCACCGGTATCATTTGAAATAAAAAGATCAGTCTAGGTAAAACATTCATCTTTACTGCTGATATTCTTCCAAGCAGTGATAACTGCAGTTTCTTCCAGTTTTGCATATCTTTTTGTATCTTTTGCCACAGAACCTCATAGTTATTTTGAAACAGTTTAGCATTGGAGTCTGTGATTTGTACTCCTAAATATTTGACCTTTGAAACAGTCTCGAAGCCTGCCATTCTTTCCAGTTCCTTTTTTTTGCTCTCTGTCAGATTTTTGACAATCATTTTAGTTTTTTTCTGATTCAACCTGAAACCAGATACCATGCCATACTCTTCTATAATATTTTTCATCTGGATTATTGAGTTCATAGGTTGTGATAGGGTAACAATCAGGTCATCTGCAAAT
Source organism: Ptyas mucosa (assembly GCA_012654045.1). Lineage (NCBI taxonomy): Eukaryota > Metazoa > Chordata > Lepidosauria > Squamata > Colubridae > Ptyas > Ptyas mucosa. The sequence continues at coordinate 3,317,345 of WNWU01000162.1, read as the reverse complement.
GCCTTAATTCTATAGTCCTTTTGCCTTATAACTATTCCAGTCAAGGAATTCGAGTCCCGTATTGCATTGAGTAAGACTTCTAAAGTTAAAATAAATAATAACGGGGATAATGGACAACCTTGTCTGGTGCCTTTTTGTATGTTAAAATTCGATGTTAAGCCTCCATTGATAATAAGTTGTGCATGTTGCTCTTGATAAATTGCACCAATCGCTTGTATAAACCGCTCCCCCAAATCCATTTTTTCCAAAGTCTTAATTATAAAGTTCCAATTCACGCGATCAAAGGCTTTTTCCGCATCCAAGAAAACCAGCACTGCAGAGATCTGTTTATTCTTATCTAGATAGTCCATTAAGTCTATAACTTGCCTAACATTCTCCTTCATATATCTGCCTTCAATAAATCCTGCTTGGTCATGATGAATTATCTTTTGAATAACTGGCATCAATCTGTTGGCTAGTACTTTTGCAAAGATTTTATAATCTGTGTTTAATAAAGATATTGGTCTATAATTTTCTGGTTTCTTAGGACCTGATTCTTCTTTCGGAATCAATGAAACAAAAGCTGTTTTCCATGAGGAAGGTATTTTACCTCCTAGTTGTATATTACGAAATAAATCTTTAAGATGCTCAATCATTTCTTCTTGTAAAGTTTTATAATAAATTGCAGTTAAGCCATCCGTCCCTGGAGCTTTAGCTGTTTTTAATTGTTTTATAGCAAAACTGATCTCCTCCACTGTTATCAGTTGTTCCAAACTTTTCTTTTGGCTCGTTGAAATTTTGAAACTCTCTTGTTTTCCAGGTATTCATCTATAGTAATATTCTGTATGTCATCTTTAACATATAACTTAGTATAATATTCCAAAAAGGCTTTTTTAATTAGATCTTGTTGGTAAACTTCTTTATCAGCATATTCAGTACTATCAATAATTCGTGTCGATGCTTGCTTCCTCAAAGTATACGCCAACCACCTGCCCGGTTTGTTAGCATTAGAAAAAGTATTGTGCTTTGCAAATTGTAAGTTAGTTGCCGTTTGGTCTGCTATAAGCATTTGAAATTGATCCTTCAGAAGTTTTATAGCCATTTGCAATTTTCCGTCTGTTGGTTTTTGTATCAATTGTTGTTCTTTCTTTTTTATCTCAGATTCCAATTGTAGTCTTTTCTTCTGTTGACTTTGCCTGTGTTTAGAATTCATTTGAATTAGTACTCCCCGCATATATGCTTTAGCTGCATCCCAAACTGTTTCAATAGGGGTGCCTTTGTTCAAGTTAAATTTAAAAAACTCCTTTAAATGCTTTTTGAGTTCAATTATATTCTTTTCATATCTAAATAGATTCTCATTTACTCTCCAGGATCTTCTTTCTCTTTTACCCATCTCGATTTCCATCCAGACCGGACTGTGGTCAGTCAAAGTCCTAGGAAATATCTTTATTTTCTTTACTTTAGAGAGTAGATTAGAAGTTAAGAGAAAAAAGTCTATTCTGGAAAAGGATTTGTGCCTGTCTGAGTAAAAAGTAAAGTCCAATTCATTTGGGTTTCGAATTCTCCAAATATCTTTCAATTCCAAATCCTCTTTCAGTTCGAAAAAAGCTTGTGGTAATTTATTCCCTATTTTGGCCGTGGTTTTTTTATCCAATCTAGGTTGGATTACTCCATTCCAATCGCCCATTATTATAGTGTTTGAATAGTCCCAATCCAAAATTTTTAAATGAAGTAGCTTGTAAAAAGTTTCCTGCTGTTGATTTGGGGCATATATTCCGACCAACAAAATTGGTCCAACATCTGTAATAACTTCAACTGCAATATATCTTCCATCTTTATCTGCTTCTATAATTTTTGCTACAAGTTTCTTATTTATATATATCACCACTCCATTCTTCTTTTCCTGATTTGAAGCAACAAATTGCATTCCCAATTTTGAATTTATCAAGTATTTCTGATCTTGCAATTTTACATGAGTCTCCTGTAAACAGATAACATCATTATGAAATTGTCTCAAATAGTGAAATATCTTCCTTCTTTTTTGCGGAGAATTCAATCCGTTTACATTCCAAGACAAAAATTTAAGTGCCATTTGACCCTGTCTGAAGTTTTGAGAGCAATTGTTGAAGATTCTCTCCTACAGTAGGAATCTTCGGTTTAGCTCCTCCCATGACTTCAGCTTGCTGTTTATCTTTGGTTCTTTTCTCACGCTGTGGCTTACTATGTTCTTGCTGCTGTTGCTTCATTTGTTTGGACATTGCTCTGGTTATGCGTTGCTCTTCCACTTTAGATGTTGTTACTTCCAAAGCCATCGCCTCCTCTGTGATGGTTTTAGACATTTCTTCCAAAGGAGAAGCTTCGAATGGTGCAAAAGGATCAACCACAACACCACCTACTGCTCCCATTAATTCTCTTGCCTCCCTTTGCGACTGCCTAATTTGTGCTTCTGTTTCTTGATCAATCTCGGCTTGTAGTTGAGCTTCTTTATCTATTGGTGAAGATGTGCGTGGAGGAGGAGAACCCGCTTTCAAAACATTGTAATAAAATTCTTCTGCTTTTTCAATAGTATTAAGGCGGTATCTCACTCCTCGCAGCCTGAGTATTATACCTATTGGGGCATCCCACCTAAATTGTATATTCTGTCTTTTCAATTCTGTCACCAAAAATCCAAAATCCTTTCTATCTCTTAACATTTTAGGCGGTAGTTCTTTAAAAACTCCAATCTCACTTCCATCAACTTGAACTGTTGTAACAAAAGAATTTTGCAGAATTTCATTTCTCATTCTTCTATCTGTGAAATATATAACCACATCTCTAGGCAGTTGTCTTTGTACCGCCACCCGAGAATTAACTCTGTAGACTTTGTCCATCTTGCACAAAACCAGATCTGGTTCCACTTTCAACATAACTGCCAAAGCCTCTGCACAAATTTTCCTAAGATCTTCTCTAGTGTTCTCTTTAACACCTCTCAATCTAATAGCATATTCCATTGATCGAAATTGCATCATAGTAATCTCATTTTGCATTTTCTGTGTAACTTCTTCAATTTCTACAATTTTTGAGTCAGAAGCTCTGAATTTAGTCTCCATCTCTGAGGCAAGATTCTCCACTTTTTTATCAATCTGCAGCGCTACCTCAGACAGGCCTTTAACCACTGTTTGAATATCTTGTTTGAGTGAGTCATATTTCTCTTGAAACATTCCTTTAAGCTCCTTCTCTGATCTTTGAATTTCTTTAATAATAATATCATATTGGCTTTCTTCCTTTGTCTGAGATTGCAACTGCGCTGTTTGAGGCTGCTTCTGTTTATGTGTGGGGGAGCCCCCCCCTGGTTGCTTTGTTGCCATTTTACCTCTTAAAGATCTTCCTTTTCCACAAACTCTAACAACTTTCCCCAAAAAGTTCTCCAGATTCAATCAGGTCTATAAAAGTCAGTTGGTATTTTTATTTTATGTTATTTTGTTTTTTTTGAATACTTCTGCCGCTTCCAGCCGGATTTGTTACTTTAAAATGTAACCAGATACAGTAATCAAATTACTTTCACTTTCAGCTCTCTCAACTAAGAACAGGCGCCATTTTTTTTCCCTCCGCTTTCCTCAATGCCAATTCACTTTCACTTTAAAAATTCTTTAAAATAGTCCAAAAAGCTTCCAATACTTGCTGTTTAGTGAGAAGTTTGAAATCTTCCTTATTTTTCTTTATTATTGGTAATGCTGCCGTGCTGTCTTGTTCTGCTTTAAAGCAGAGTTTCCCAGTCGTCCGGAGCTTCAGCGGGGTGGATAGGGAGTCCCACCCTGTTAACTCCCCAGAAGCAAGAAAAGCTTTCTGGGGGTCTCACAGGGGACTCTACCTGCAGCCGCCGGCTCTCCTCACAAGCCCTTTGAGTCTCGGAGTTTTACGAGCCGTTTCAATTGCCGAAACGACTCTTTTACGAGCGATCGGGCTGGCGGTCTTCAAAGGACCGTCCACAACAGCTGACGGCAACAGCGGAAGCCTGTATAATTAGAGTATTAACAGTACCTGGCATTATTATTTCAGTAGACCATGGATTTCATATGATGGACTGCTTCCTTATCTGGTGATTTAGCTAATTCCTTTGCGATTGTTCCTTTGAGCATTTATTAGCATTATGTTTGCATAAATCTACATATCTCTTTCTTTAAATCTCTGGTTTCTGACTCTACAGCCAAATAAAGTTACTGCACAGATGCTCACAGCAGGGAGAGGGAGGAAACCAAAGTAAAGAAAGTCTTACTGCTTCTCTATGTTGTGAGCCTGACACTTATCTCTCACTCTACAAATCTTGTTATGTCCTTTGAATAATAAATAAACCAAGCCTTCACCTTAGAGTATAGGGAGCTACTCCTTTCTTTCTCTCAGGATAGCATTAGGGCAAAATGTCAATTCAGGGATGATGGGAAAAATATTTGGCATGTTTAATAAGCAATATGTCACACTGCTTATCAGTCTGGGTTACTGATTCATAGTGAAGTCAAACAACTCTGGAAACTGGGTAATGCACTGCCATTAAACCCTGACACTAAGCGAAGCATTAGATAAACAGAATCCTGAATTCAAATTCCCAACACAGAGGGAGTTGGTGAGATTATGCATATGTAGCAACAGAATTGAGATCTGAGAGCCAGTTTGTTATAATGGTTGAGATGCCAGCCATGAAACCAGGAAACTATGAATTCTAGGCCTCCTTTAGGCAAGAAGGTCAGCTAGGGGTCAATCATTGTCTCTCTCAGCCTGACCCACTTCACTGTTTTTGTGGGTAGGAGAAGTAAATAGGTTTGCCCCCTTGAGACAGACAGACAGAGAGACAGACAGACATTAAAATCTAGTAATAATAACAACAGACTTTGCTTTTAGACTTATAATTGGAGGATACTGGATCATTGTCAATCATCATCACTGCTATAATTCAGAATATAAACAGTATTTCATATGCAAGTGTATACATACAGATGCATGTATAGAAAAAGGGAATATGAAAGTTTCCAACTCAAACAGGAACGACTAGACTGCGTGGATTTACATTGCATCGCACAATCATGGATGTTTTCAACCTACCAGTTTCATGTTGCCATAAACCTGGTAATATGGTTAAATTACAGCCATCCCAAGATGGATATACTCCAACAACATTCAGACCACTAATTTAAACCTGACTGTAATTTTCAGTATTCAGTTTGGTATGAATTTTTGTACATTGCCTACTTGGCTTGTTTCTCTACATACAAAACTTCAATGATAAAATAACATTTCATACAAGCAACAAGATATTTTAAAGATGACTCTCCCACCAAGAGGTGAAGTTCTCAATTTTTGCATATTTGGGAATCATATGAACAATCTATTACGGTATACTGGATATGCAATTACAACAGTCTGCATTAAGAACCTTAACTTTCTAAAGATTAGAAGCTGAAAAATGACAATGTGTTAAGAGTTACCACTATCAACATGAATTTTGATCTCTTTTAATGTTTTCTGATTACTGGATGCTGTTGATGATGCAGTTTCACTGGATTGATCACATTGATATCACCAGGCCACCCTACAAAAGAAAAGTCATAGGTATAGTGCAATTGTGTGGCATACCATGTTTCACTCTAATGGCATACATGGAATTTGATTAACAGAAGGAAGTATGACATACATAATGTATGTCAAGAACAATCATTTCCTCCTCTTAGAAATGTGTTATATCTGCAACACCAAGATGACTACTTCTGTGTCAATGGAGAATGGATGTGTACATCTGTGCTTACCTCAGAAAGGGCAATATTGAGTTTTGTCCATTTGATGTTTAGAACAGAAGGCAATACAATCCCTCTGTGAAGCATTCCTAAAAGATAAAATAATCAGTTTTCAGAATTAACTGGGTGTTACTTTGCTAACCAGTTCGAAATATGCTAAAATTATACTGAAATCCTCCAGATGATTGGGGATGTTAAACCAAATTAGATGAGCCATATTATTTTCTTCATCACTGAAGTGATGAAGAAAATTCATGCTTCATGCTTCAGTCACTGAAGCAATAGGCATGAGCTTAAATGGACTCCAGAGGATGGTAGAGGACAGGAAGGTCTGGAGGAATGTTGTCCATGGGGTCGCGATGGGTCGGACATGACTTTGCAACTAACAACAACAAATATTATTTTTTTAAATTGAAACTTATATAAATCTCCTGGTTTTATTTTTATTTATTCATATTGGAAAGTCATACAGTATAAAATGAGTAGTCATGATTAATCTTGTAGAGCATGTCAGGAGGCATATGGGAAAAGTATATGAGGTGGAAGATAAATCTTTCCTCTAATCTATAAATAGATTGATTTTTTTAGTCCATTTTCTACAGTGTATTAAATAAATTGCCCAATATTTCCTCTCTGACCAGTACTACTACAGTCATGTTAGAAGCACCGAAGTGCTTCTGAGTTGAAAATATTGAACAGTGACATCACCATTGCCTGGGGGATGCCCAGATGGGGGCTCCTTTTAATGTCACCTGGAGCTTCCTGTTCTAGTCCAACAATTAAATACTATATCACACCTGACTGGATGAGCTACTCTGGTCCATGGCAAAAAGCCATACGTGCAAAACAGTGGTGGGATTCAATTTTTTTTACTACTGGTTCTGTGGGTGTGGCTTGGTGGGTGTGGCATGGCTTGGTGGGCGTGGCTTGGTGGGCATGGCATGGCATGACTTGGTGGGCGTGGCTTGGTGGCGTGGCAGGGGAAAGATACTATAAAATCTCTATTCCCACCCCACTCCAGGGGAATGTTACTGCAAAATCCTCATTTTCTCCCGATCAGCTGGAACTTGGGAGACAGAGAATAGATGGGGGCAGGGCCAGTCAGAGGTGGTATTCACCGGTTCTCCGAACTAGTCAAAATTTCTGCTATCGGTTCTCCAGAACTGGTCAGAACCTGCTGAATACTACCTCTGCTGCAAAAGCCCTTTTTTCAGCTGCACTGAAGGCTACATTATGACTTCTCCAAATTGGTCCTTTGACAAGAAGTGCTGGTGTTTTTTAAGGGGGAGGGGCATGTCTAGAAAAGACTCCTTTGATGGTCTGTTCAGCCCTATAGAAAACCTAATCACCATTCAAATAACCGAGACAGAATAAAGCAACTGGAACAGGCTCAGAAATGTGACTATATGTTAATCTAATTAGCAACAGTTGGGGGCTTTTTTCTGAACATATTTTCTCTGTAATATAAACATTAATGAGAGCTTTCTCAAATGAAGTCCTATTTTTCTGTAGTCTGTCCTTACCATTCATAACTGGTAGAAACCTGTTTGTGTAAACATCATTGATGTAGTCATAGAGCTTCTGCATCTGGAATGTATGATAGTTTTTAATTAGAATCAGAAAGAGAAAGGAATCCCATATCTAAGAAAAACTATATCAGAACCTACAGTTACTGGTAGCCTCTTTTGTGTGCTACTGTAGGCTTGAATATCTTCCAAGAAACCTTGGAGGATATCAGAAAACTGACAGGGTTGCATCTATTAATATTTGGATGGCCAACAAGTAGGACATCCCAGGGTTGTAGACTACACTGAGACAGGAAAAGGTGGTGGCAAACCATTTCTATATTACTGCTCAGAAAACAATATACCTGTGATGACCAGGAGTCAATTCACACATTGATTACTGTTTATATAATGTCTAAATGCATTCAGTTTTAGTTCTTGCATTAAAACCATAATGCTGTTTCTGAACCAGATAGAAATTAATACATACACACTCATGGGAATAAGAAGGCATGTAAATATAGAGATGAAGAGTTCTTCATCTAAGGCAATCTGCCACAACCTAATGTCCTGCAATTGTGTTGGAACCCCAATGTTCTGTCAACGTAATATTGGCAGCCCCAAAATAATTTAACGGCACCAAGGTAGTGAGGAGAGTTTTAGTAACTGAGTATAAAAGTTGCAGTCAGTGTACGCAGGTCCTTGTCATCAGATTCTCAAATTTCCATGATCTACGTGTTACTATGGTATTAGGATGCTATGCAGGGTTCATTATATCATGAATAAAGTTTAATGTAAAACCATTTGATTTGCCTGTGACATAACTCAAGGAAACTTACATTGGTAGGGCCAACAGAAGAAGATGCTTGAACAATGTCAAAACTGTAAAGAAAAAAACCAGGTGCATCTAATTAGAGGGAGGAAGCATGCTATGAATTGAGTGAAAGTGGAAAAGAGAAGTAGCTTGGTAGCTGCACCAATTTTCCAGAGTGCCAAACTATTTCAGACACCAAATTGACAGGTCTTTTATTTTGAGCCCATCTGCTAAAAATAGGGGCATTGTTCTCCAGAATTTCTGAAACGCAGTTCCCAGCAGCCTTATCAGTCAATTCAGCAACATCTGGAGGACAACCAGATGTTTTATTACTTCCTTAAATATATAGAGAAAGAGTGTGTTTTTCCTATCCAGTTAGAGCTTCAATGTTGCAAGTATTTTTTTATTTTAAGTTTTATTTATTTATTTAAGTTTTATTTATTTATTTAAGCTTTTAAACAGCCAAATAGCTGACACAACCTGGGAAATTACAATAATATGCCAAAATATACAATATGAATAGGAACACATAGTCATAAAAAGTAGTCATTATATAAAACTAAGCAGCTGCAAGGCCATCGTTGCAAAACTAAAACAATATGAATTAAAATGCAATTGAAATACAATTAAAAGCCAGTTAGAAATCATGGGGAAAAAGAAAAGTCTTCACATGGTACCAAAATGCTGCTAGTGTGGTTGAACCTCTTTGGGAGATACTCTCATTAAATGATCTTAAACTCCAGGTAGGTATACACTGGAGAAGCTGCTATTTAGCCTGGACCTAAACCATTTTATGCCTGTAAAGGCCAAACACATAATTATGAATTGAGTCTGGAAATCGACTACCAATTGATTAGATAGTAAAGAAGTTTACAGACCATTCTAGATTGGTTTTTTTTTTCCTATCCTGCTTCCAGACTGTATCACATACTGTATATACTCCTACATGTTTAAAAAAATAAATAGGGAAGGAAGACGAAAAGAACTCCAACCCAGCCAAATTTGCATTACTTATGTGTGACAATATTGTGGCCTTGTGCCATCTTTTTAATTGGAAATGATACTCTAACTTTCCTTTCCAGCTCCAGTGTGGAAGATCATAAGAAAAACCGTGATAATCAGATTAAAATCCTATCTAGTCTGAGAATTCTGTCCACAGTGACTAATCAAGTGATCCATTCATACAGACTCAAATCCATTCTTTTCCCCAGCTATTCTGTTAAGAGATACTACTGAAGAAATTGAAGGTAATATATGTAATATATTTTTAATATTTGGATTTTGTAAGCCTCCCAGAGCCTAATGGAGTGGGTAGCCATAACAAATTTGATATATTAAATTAATATATAAATTTGAAAACTTTATCTTTCACAAATGTTTTAATCTGTGTCTAAAGTTCTAAAAAAAGATTAAAGCAATCTGGTTCCCTTATGTTTGGATCAACTCCCATCAGACATAAAGAATTAATTCAGCTTCTAAGCAGTCTCCCTATTTTAGACCTTTATTATTTCCTACATTATTAAGTTCTACAACTGCTTACCCATGTAGTTTCCTACTTCTGATTAATTTACTGCCTTCTTGCAGCTCTACTCCAACAACTCCCCTGACATCTGTGTACTGTTAAAACTCTCATTGTTATGACCTTTAACTGGTGAAAAGGTGCTTCATAGGGAAACACTTTTTGAACTGAGGTACCTCAAATGAGCTAACTTACAGAATGAGTCCAAAATCCAGGACCCATGACTCCTGAGGGAATGAAATTTGGGTAAGTTGTGGCTGCTTTAGAACTACTGGCTGCTGCTGCAGAGCTAGGCTATTGCTGTGGTCACTTAGCCATCATTTTCAACGTTCCATGAGTTTTCTAGCCAGTTTCTCAATCCCTTATTCTCTTCCTCACCCAGCAGCAGCCTGTTGTGGCCCACCAGCTGAACTGGCAGCAGATTCAGACAGTGAGGAGGTTGAGGAGGAACATGGCCCAGTCCTGGAGTCTGGGGAAGGCTCTGATGAGGGCTCTGCATCAGAGGCAGAGAGGGGGCCAGGGCCGTATGCCAGTTATCAGTTGCCTTCAGAGTCAGACATCAGTGAGGCAGATGAACAGCTGGAGCCTGTTCCTAGTGTGCGCATGCAGAGTTGCTGGATGAAGGGAACAGCTAAAGAACAAGGGTCAACTTGAGAGTAAGGCCACAGGGGGACAATGAATGGCCCCTCCCAGAGGGAATAAAAGAGGAACAAAAGGAGATTGGAGTTTGCAGGAGACAATTAGTTCACTTAATTGGTTCGTGACTCTCAGAGATTTCTTGCCAAGTTTTGAAGATATCAGCCTGGCAGCTCTCCAAGCCAGATAAGGTCTGTGACTGTAAATTCTCCCTTGAAAGACTTTGCTGGATGTGAATGAGAGGAATTCACAGTAACTTAATAAAAATGGTTTTTTGTCAGGACAAGGTGTCTGGTGTCTGCTTCATGCTCTTGGGAAGCCTAGGTCAGAACACAGCCATTTACCTACCTGCCATTTACCTGGGAGGGAGGGATGGGGAAAAAAAGGGAGGAAGGAACCCCCATGCATCATTCCTGATCCATACTAACCTCCTACCCATGTGGTCCACCAACCTATGCTGTCCCACTGCACATCTTCCCTGACTCATGCAGCACAAATTGTGCATCTCCACACACCTTCTGTGACCCACGTGGCACCTTTTTCATGGACCTTTCCCAATCCACAAGGCCTATCTTCATTCCCTGAACTGCACAGAATGTCCTGCACAACCCCATGCACCCTCCCTGATCCATATCACTTTCTATGTACCATTCCTGACCAGCGTGGGACCTCTGATGTCATATTCTTTATCTGCACCCCTGTGTATCTTCTTACTCCCTCCCCCACTCAGCAGCAGTCACTTATCTGCCTGCTGGCCTTGAACTTGCTGCATTCTGCTGGTTTCCCCACAGACTTTCTCCCTCCAGGCTTCTCACAAAGAAAGTAAATGGGGAAGTCAGCAATCATTTGAGGGAGGGAGGGAAGGAGGAAGGAAGGAAGGAAGGAAGGAAGGAAGGAAGGAAGGAAGGAAGGAAGAAGGAAGGAAGGAAGGCCCATGTCAGCTTTCCACAATGGGGAAACCAGCAGAAAGTCAGAAGTCGCTCCCATTCCCACTGCTTTTTTGCCCATCTGTGGCCCTTCTGTTTCTCTGATTGGGTAAGAAAATGTCTCTGAAATGATGACTCAGCAGGCCACGGGTTATTTTGGTATAAATAACGCTATTGATCCTCTGGCAGCTATTATAACCCTGTTTTGGAAAAATGTTCTGGCAAGTTTTAGCCCAACCAATCCACATATGCAGATTGTCAAAAATGGGACATGATTATGTCCAGGTGGGTGGGCAGAGCCTATGGCTGCCGCCCCGCTACCAGTTCACCTGAACCGGATAGAACTGGCTAAAGACCACCACTGTCTGTTAAGGAATATACATAAATTCTTCCATTCTCCATCATTCAGTCAGAACTGAAAAAAATTCTTGGATAAGAACCTTCTTGGATGACAAGCAAAGCATTTTCAAGGGGGAAAAACCCAAGAAAGTAGTTTTGAAAAGCATCTTTGGGACAAGGAAGAAGAGGAGTTGAAAGAGGAAATCTCCCTTATATTCCCAAATAAGATTAAAGAATGCTTGAATTAACTCCCACTGATTCTAAATAGCAAGCTATATTTTCTAGTTCTAATATTTACCATTGCCAGCGATTTATAATATCTTATTATTCCAACACATATTTCCTTGATATTAAAAGAAGGGAAAACTAGAAGAAATATCCATACCTGTTTTGTGACAAAATAATGAATAATTTGCCATTAGAAGCTGAAAGCTTTGCTTGGAAGGTTATGCTCTACAATGAAAAAAAGGGGAAATCATTTCACAGTTTGAAATACTGTATTTTTAATGATGGCATTAGTTTTGTGGTGCATCTTATAATAAGATATTACCATGAAATAAAATCTACAATCTGCTGCCACCATTAATCTATGTTTTAGTGAAAAAGTCAGTCTATAAAATGACCAAATCAATGTTTATGCACATGAAATCAAATAATATTTATTTGTTTGTTTGTATGTTTATTTATTTATTTGTTTTTTATCCCAGCTTTATTATTTTTGTAAATAACTCAAGACAGTATACACACATAATACTCCTCCCTCCCAATTGGGTGATTATTTTCCCCACAATAACCCTGTGAGGTGGGTTGGGCTGAGAGAGTGACTGGCCAAAAGTCACCTAGCCAGCTTTCCTGCCTAAGGTAGGATTAGAACTCACAATCTCCTAGTTTTTAGGCCAGCACCTTAACCACCATACCAAACTGCCTCAATATCACATAGAGCCAGTTCTTCTGGTCAAAAACATCCAGCCAATGAATTATAGGTAGTCATCTCAAAAAGAAATTCCTTAAAATTCTTGCATCCAACAAAAGCTCTCATTAACAGGATAAGGAAAATCCTTTTGCAGCTTCCCTAAAACTCTTCTAGAGCTTTGGAGTGTTTTTCAAACTAACAGGGAAAAATAGCACAGGGTCTTGTAAGGAAGAATAAAAATTTCCAAACACTCCCTTCATAAGACTAGAAGCCACTGGTGAAGAGCCTCTCTGGTCCATTCTATGTCACTCAGTGGCTAAACAATTGCAATTGGGAAGCACCCTGCTACCATGGATAGTAGGGAACACTGTGGTCCTCTCCCGCTGCCAGGAATTGGTATGTAAAACTGTGTAAGTAGTAAACATACATCGAGATTGGTAACCAGTTTTATCTAAAGGTAAAGGTAAAGATTCCCCTCACACATATGTGCTAGTCATTCATGACTCTAAGGGGCTGTGCCTCTGTTTCAAAGCCAAAGAGCCAGCGCTGTCCGAAGACGTCTCCATGGTCATTTGGCCGGCATAACTAAACACCAAAGATGCACGGAACACTGTTACCTTCCTACCAAAGGTGGTCCCTATTTTTCTACTTGCGATTGTGACTGGTAGAAATCAAGATCTATGTACTTACAACTTCCAAGTGTAGAACAGACTGACCACGTACAAGCACGTCAGTGAAAAGACTTTGTTTCACTTTAATGTTCTGATTATTCATAGAAACAAGTGGGAATGTTGAGCCTCTTGTCTGTATTACCACAGGCTGTGGAGCCGGAAAACGCTTAGATATCTGGAAACAAAACATGAGTTCACTTGTATAAAGGATTTCTACTTCACCAGGATAATAAATCTATTGTATTTCTTGCAACTAGTGAGATACAAGTTTTATTTTGTGCTTCTAGTGTCCTTTATTACATAAGCATTTGTGTGATGTAAATAAATAAACAAATTCTGACCTACTACTTTGTATTTTATAGATTCTGTAATTTTTAGAGAGATTATATAAAAAGATAACTACCTCAAGACTTGTTCGTAGTTAAGAAAGAATTACAATGGATTTAGAATCAAATTACAGTCACATTGGCTATAGTAAACCAATCATATTTTGCAATGATGAATTGCTTGCATTATCATAATTGTACACCATGTCATTCTACCAATGTTTTGAAGGCTTTGTAATGGCTGTAAGAATTTGTCTTTGAGAATTAATTTCTTTATTCCACCTCTCTACAATTAAGCAAATTATTGGATTATATTGCTTCATTTTACCTATAATAACAGGATCAGGTTTATATTTTTCCAAAAATATATAATAAACCTTAAAAAATTCTTAGGGCATGAGGTTTTGAGTGCAGGCTCAGTAGTTGTTGGGGCTGACAAAAGAACTGTGATTATGAATAATTCATATTCAACAGAATTCAAATCTGACAAGTGAATTTGCAGACATGCAACATGTTAATGCAAGTTCAAATATGTCAGTGCACATAAAAAGTAATAATTTAAAATGAATAGCCAGTGGATGATGATAGCTTTATTTTCTTATAAGCAAACAAAACTCAGTTTTGAGATGTTGGACCCAAAGAAGTTCAACTTTCCACTCCTAGGAAGATCTTTAAGTCCCATCCAATTCACTGGAACTTAACTACTAAATGTAAAAATACCCTGTTACATAGTGAATATAAAGCAATTGATTTAGACTGCATAAAACAATGGCCCAAAAAGGAAATTCACTGACCTTAGGAATTGCATTTGCTAATGCAGTTGTCATGAGCCGTTTCTCCTGTCAAAAAGTATTGATAAGTGAATTAAATTTGAACATCTGTCACTGGCTTAATTTCTGAAATGCTTTCATGGATTTGCCTAAAGTCAGTTTTTCTTTCAGCTGCTGTTGATTTTAATACCCAGACAAATGGGAACAATCGATCCAAAAGTGAGGTAAGAATCCAAAATCCATGTAGTCTATTTTCCAGAGTAGCCAAAAAGACAATCTTAAGAAAATCACAAGTAAAAATATATGAAATTCTTTGCTATATAACAGTTGATGCATTAACTGGTCCTGAAACACAGAATTGCAAAATCTATTCAATCATTACTCTTGTGTCTTTGAATAACAATGATTAGGAGACTGGAGGCTAAAACATATGAATGGTTGCAGGAACTGGGTATGTTTAATGAAAAGAAGGACTAAGGCAGGGGTCTGCAACTTTAAACACTGAAAGAGCCATTTGGACCCATTTCCAACAGAAAAGAAAACACTGGGAGCCACAAAACCCTTCCCGTGCCTGACTATTTCTTGAACGGCCACATACATAGTTGAATTAAACATTTTTTTTTTCTTCTGAAACTTTTCTTTTCTTGGATTTATCCCTGGTTGGCCTACCGGGGGTTGAAAAGCTCAATAAATCACGTTCCGATGGGTGTTGCACATTGGCGGTTGTGACACATATTTTGAGTGCCAGGGAGCCACAGCAGAGGGGTGAAAGAGTCACATGCGGCTCCAGAGTCACAGGTTGCTGACCCCTGGACCAGAGGAAACATGATAGCAGTATTCCAATATCTCAGGGGCTGCCACAAAGAAGAGGGAGTCAAGTTATTCTCCAAAGCACCTGAGGGTAGGACAAGAAGCAATGCGTGGAAACTAATCAAGGAGAGAAGCAACTTAGAACTAAGGAGAACTTTCATGACAGTTAGAACAATTAATCAGTGGAACAACTTGCCTCCAGAAGTTATGAAGACTCCAACACAGGAAGTTTTTAAGAAAATGCTGGATAACCATTTGTCTGAAGTGGTGTAGGGTTTCCTGCCTAAGTAGGGGGTTGGACTAGAAGAACTCCAAGGTCCCTTCCAACTCTGTTATTCTATTCTAATATGGAAGCTCAATGCCAGTTGCAATTATGACCTCACCCCTGCTTCTTTGTTAAGTGTGGCACTGCTTCCACCTGTCATAGCAGCAATCCCATAGCTGATAAAATCCTTGCTGAAGACCATGTGCAGGTTAGTTCCAGAATGTGGCATCACAAGGAATGGTGTGGTTGCGGGTGGTCTTCCTGGTAGAGAAACCTTGAATTTTGCCTGATGAGAATTACATGAAAATACAGAAGTATTCATTAAACTTTAAAGGCAGGATCAGTGGTGCTACCCTCTCCCAATAATTTTAATTGAGTCTCTAGATGGTTCTGGTAAAAGTTAAGCCTTTCTTCCTCATCTTTTGGCTTTTAACACTGAAAAGCTAAGTCTACCTCCTTGCCTTTCATTCCTTTTGAGATGAATAAGCTTGTAGACAGTAGGGCATGATTTTAGACCTATATGTGGGCTTACATGTGTTGAAACTATTTGTTTTTAGATAAAACACATCTGAAGGATAGGAAGAAACCCAAGCTCTCTCCTTCAGGTTTCTGTTGATCCATCTTTGAAAGAAAACTATTCGTTTTGATCCCACTATTTGAAGTGGGATTGGAGCAAAACTCTGAAACATGCACCTTAGAGGAGTTGGAGCACTTTTGAGAAGGTGGGTCTTTGAAAAACCGATAAAGGAGAAATTTTTATTGAGAACAAAAAAGAATTAAGGATGCATGTAATGCAAGAGAGTAAGAATCAGTTGGTAATTTCAATGCAAGAATTGGAAGTATAAAATCTTGAGGACACCCTTAGCAATCTCCAGCCCTAGTTTATTAAAGTAGAATGTTTTGAATTTCTTTTTTCTGGTCTTTTTGCAGCCTGCACTTTAAACATAAATTCAGCCCTTTTGATATATATGCAGAAATGGAATCTAAAAGGTTATCAAAATTATCTTTAAACAGCAGACCTCCTTAATAATAAAGGCAGAAAAGAAGCTTATTGAAATTCAAGACTTGAGGATTAACAGTAATTTCATAACACAGCCAGTTCTTATCAGATTCTGAACCAAAAGTCAAAAGTAATACCTGCCTGATACGGGACCAGGAAATGTTTTGCAGTTACTGTGGGGGAACCTGTTAGATCATACTGGATGGCCTCAAATGTCCCAACTGGAGCTGCAGCTGCAAAGACATTAAAAGAAATTGTTCATTTAAGTATGACTGCCTATAATAGTGTTTCTCAACCTTGACATTTCTAAGATGTATGGACTTCAGCTCTCAGAATTCCCCAACCAATTGAAGTCCACATATCTTAGAGTTCCTAAGGCTAAAAAACATGATCTACAATCTTATCAATTCATGGGAAATGGCTACTTATGCATTTCCAAGTGCCAAATTCAATAATTGAGACAAATTTGTGCAAAAACTGCCCACGTTAATTTTTATAGAGAGAAATATAGAGCTCTTTTACTAAGGGCTAATATACTGCATTCCACCCTGGAGTAGGACAACGCAGTCAGCTATATACCTACACCATCTGCTGATTAGAGGCTAATTGATGTCAAACAAATTCACCAGCTCTGCACCACTTTCTTATAACTCTTTATTTTAAAGTAAGATTTACAGTAAACTGGACCAGCCCTTCAAATTCAGGATGTCTTGAAACAAATGACTGGCCTCTGTGAAGTGAGATAAGTATCCAATTTGCAGGTAGGTAATGAAATCTGGGCCATCTTTTTTGATGCAATAAGGCAATTAATTGCTATTTGTTATTGAAAAATGCGCTGCTCCAGGATTTGTGTAGAAGCAATTCCTAGAAGCAGTGGATGTCCCAGAACAAATACTGTTTTGAGTTATCTTTAGTAAAACCCTGTTAAATTGAACACCAGCTGTCTTCCTTGGAGAGTAGAGTATTTGGATAATCAGCTGATTTTCCTTCCCAGATATGTTTTTCAGTTAGCCCCTCTGTGCTGTTCCCCAAAATGTTTTTCTTCCTCAGAAGCATGATAAAGACTGATGTTTAGTATACAATTTACATCTGCAACTTACAATTGAGCATAGTCGTAAATGAGACGTTAAGAAGATCAGCCACCAGTTGAGTGCACTGATAGATCTTAAAGAGAAAGACAGGATAAAAATAAAATAAATTTGAATTATATTCAAAATATACTTGAAAATCAAGGAAAGGTATCATATGAAAACCTCTGTAACTATTCTTCACTTGTAAATCAAAAGCAAGGGGGGAAAACCCATCATGTATCTAAATGATACAGTATTGCAAGTCATTACTAATCTCCTCCCTTGTATTGCTTTTCAATTTTGGAGTGATTAAATCTCATTTAAGTACTCTACATATATCTATCAATTGAAACTTACTCTTTTAGTTTAATAAAAATTGGCATTCTCTAGTAGGGTATCATCCAGATGTTTTGGGAATACTACTCTTGGTACTGCTATCCAGCATGGCGGGGTAGAGCACCTCATGATCACACCAGATGGGGAAAGCTAGTATAAACTGAAGGTAGTAAGATATGTTTTGCATTCAATATATATTGCCTACTTTCAATATATATTGCCTACATTCAATATATATTGCCTACTATATATTGCCTATACTGAGGTACTACTTATCACTTTCATTAAAGCAAAAATGTTAATATTTGTGTGTACTTTATGTGGCAATACATTGGCCAACTTACCACATCAATCAAAATTGTCCAGAGCATAAACTGCATGTTCTTTTTCACTGGATCAGCTAGACTGAGTAAGATAAATTATTTTTGATGTTATTTTGATTGTGTTATTATGCATGTAAGACCTTTAATGTTAAAATAAATGTTCAGTCTCTACTTTATATTGTAATCTTGGTCTTAAACCTAAATTGACTAAATAGGATTAGGATGAGAACTAGAATTGTCCAGGCAAATGATTCTCAACATTTTCTTCACCATGGATCCCATGGACCTTTTGCAGCCACAGACCATGACCACGGACCATCAAGGTTTAATTCAACAATTAAATCATAACATAAAATCATAAGTCTTTGCAGACCACTTGGGATGACATTGGACCCCACCCCCCCAGGGGTCTGCAGACCACAGGCTGAAAACCATTGGTCTATGCATTGTCATCTCTTTTATCCCTTTGTCTGTGTCATAGGTTTAATCAAAGGTTCTCCTAACTATAAACAATCTATCCTGATAGAAATAACTTGGACCTCAAAGCTAAAACTAATGAGATTGGCTGTAACTATAGAATCTTGCAAGTCTAATTATGCTGAATTTCCTCTTCTTTCATACTCTTGTTAATTAGGGAAGTGTCTGACCTGCTTATTAATACTATCTGCCCGTCATAGATTTAAGATATATTTTCCCTCTTGTGACTTTGGCAGTAGAGCAGTAGAGCTTACATATGTCTTCACTCCTTACCACTTTAGAAAAGAGCCATGATTAGGCCACTAATATAGCTCCGATATTTCCATCATTAGCTTCATTAATTTTAAGCCCTGGTGGCACAGTGGTTAGAATGTTAGTTCAGGCTAACTCTACCTCCAAACTGGAGTTTGCTCCTGACCTGCTCAAGGTTGACTTAGCCTTCCATGGTCAGTAAAATGAGGACCCAGATTGTTGGAGGAAAGATGCTGACACCGTAAACTGCTCAGAGAGTGGTGTAAAGCACTATAAGTTTAAGTGCTATTGCTATTGCTAATATCCTTACCTGGAAGCAGAATTTTTTGGACATATATCTTTGTCAAGTAGCTTATGAATAATAATTATCACTCACCTTTTCTGTGGTTTGATTTGAATTTCATTGATGGAAATTTTGGAAACTTCAGCGGTGAATATTTGTTCTTTGGAAGGATCCCATAGAAGCTTAGATATTACATCTACCTTGATTTTCACTGATGCTGCAAATAAACCATTCCCAGTGCTAAACCCCAAGAATAAAGGGAGAGGAAACAAATATCAGCTACAGGAATTGTGGATTTTGGCAGAAAATGAACTTCTCACTGAATGCACCTGTGTCATTCTAAAAGCCATCACAACCTCTTTCCTGATGTTAATAATATTATTTGGGTGTGTGTATGTCATTTTAGTATAATTAGATCTGCATCGCAGCCAAATTTCCAGATCATGGAAAAGTCCGTATATGTCTAATCCAAGTCAAATGTTTCAATCTATAATTCTATCGTTCCAAATCTATATTTGTCATTTATATGCATATTTAAAGATGTACTTTGTCTCAAAGTATTATATTAATCAAAATATATGTCTCCAAATATACGTTAACAAAAAGTACTGTATGTTTACGGCTATTTATTTCTGGATATTGTGTTACAACATTTGAAAAAAAATGTAGGACAGTCAATAAATGGCAAAAAAAAAAAAAATGGGGATGAACTAAATTTTAGTTTGATGAGATTTGTGCACATTTGGACCACAATACTATGCTCATTTTCCAAAAATAAAGTCCCATTCATTTCAGTGGACCTTACTCCTAGTTCAGTATTCTGCAACCTTTCCAGGTTTGCAGCCTGGCATGGGGGGGGGGGGCAGAGGGGATGGTTTTGTGTGAGAGGGAGGTGCACATCTTCATTTGTGGGGCTGCGAGCACTGGTGGCCACTGCCTATACGAGTGCAGATGCATGCACATATGCGTGCACTCACACCAACCCACCACTCACATGGCTCAGTTATGAATAAGCCGTGGTCGAGTAGTGGCCCACGGCCCACAGACTGGGGATCCCTGTCCTAGATAAAAGTTGAAGACTTGTGACAATTGAACATTTAATCAAATTATAGTTTTATTGGAAATCAACATAGTTATCTTGGATTGATTGTCCCCCTGGAAACATGGACATTTCTTAATTGTTTAGGTGCATTTGCTCTTATTAGAAAACAGATATTTACTCTGTGTATAGAAATCAGTTGTTGGGAATTTGTTGCACTGAATTCATTGAGTGAATAGATTTAAGATACAGGTGGAAGAGCTGGCACAACATTAACCAAAGGAAAGCTTCATCTAGATCTGGCAAGCTGGCTCGGGAATTCTGAGAGTTGAAGTCCACCTCTGTTAAATTGGCCAAGAATGAGAAACACTGATCTTTAGAGATGAGACACAAAGTACTCCTACTAAGAGATTAAATTCTGCTGCTGACAGAACCATATTGTCAAAACCGACTATTCAAAATGGATGAGAAAATGTCCTTGATGGTAGCCTAGGGTAATCTGTGCCTTTCTTTTTGTCTGTTTTTGTCTCTTTTTGTCATGATCCTTGGCTAATTACCTTTTACCTTCTATGCCAACTTCAACTGGGAGAGAAAGATAGACCACATCATCAGGTGAAAATCTCATCAACGTTGGAAGAAATATAATTTTTTCAATAGCCAAACTGGGAGAAAAAGGCAAGAGAAAGAGTGAAAAGAGGGAGATATGCAGATATTTTTATAACAAAAATCTTCGCTGGGTTTTCCTATTATAAAAAAAGAGAGTAAATTTAAGAATTGGTTAATTCTTTACAATCTGAAATGCAAACTATTTTCCATTGTTATATCTATCGGTTGGTTTCATTTGTTATTAATATTCTTACGTTGATACAAAACTTACAAAACTTTGACCTTAATGATGGAATGATGAATGTTGTAGTCTAGTAGAACTAAATAATACAAGTTGGGGACAGCTGTTCCAGAAATGCAACACTATGACAAAAAAAAGTTGGAAAGACTAGGATCATGCAACAATGCAACATACTTAACTTGGTCAGTTGAAAACCTAGCTAATTTAGTTACAAGTGTGGTAATAACCATGGACATTAGCATTAGTTAAAATCATGCTATGCTCTTCCAAGTTTACATGTGAGCAGTCTCATGATGGATATACTTACCGTGTCATACTTTGCATCAGTTTGAGCATATCATTGTTGTCAACCTTGTTTTCCAAATGTCCAATTATATGTGGATCTTCCCTGCTTTTTAAAAGCTTATTTATGCCTTTGATTGTCTTAGGTAGAGACTTCATTAAGTCCAGTGGCAACAGTTGCTTGATTACCTCTGACAGTAAGTCTTGAATATCTAAAAATGGGTGATGTATTAAAAATAAGGAAATCAGACAACATGCCCAAAATCGGTACTTTCAAAGACTCAGTGCTATGATTCATCAAAGTTAATAAGCTGACACACTTCCAAAGAAACAGCTGAATGTGATTTGAGGCATCTGTTACTTTTCTTAAACAAAGTCTCTTTCTAAATAGGGTGTATGTGGATAAAGCAGGAGATGAGCAGCTTGTGTACTTAATGTTTTCCCCAGCACCATTATTGTCAAAAAGCTGTTGGAATAGAGGAGAGATACCTGCTCAGTCTTTTGGCAAAAGAACCTAGATGCAAAATCTAGGACAGTGGAGATAATTAATATGTAAAAAAAGGGTATTCTCTTCTGCATTTTTTGTTAAAATGATAACACATGGGAAGAGGGAATTATAGGTATATGAATTGAGAAGAAGCACTTTCTTTCCATAGCAGAGGTGAAGTAATACCCACCAGTCTTCGTGTTGGCAGAAAACTACATACCATATGTATTCTTTTTATTGGCAATCTCTAAAGTCACAATGCCAGTAAAAGGTCTTGTCCTTTTTATAGCGAACAGGGCATGTAAACAAACACGAGGGTGGTGTCTCCTGGCTTTATCTCTCCTACTCTACAAAAGACCATTAGCCAACAGGAAAACAACATCCATCAATAATGCGTCTTCAATGTGGAATGGAAGTAGAGTTGGGAAAGAAGTGAGTTTTAACAGATGTCTAGAATGGCAGCTATACCCTGCTGGTAAAAGTTGCTGATTTGATACTAGTTTTTCCTGGAACAATTCTAAATTAATGACCATAAGAAACCGAGTATTCACCTGATATCTCTTGATTATTGGATCCCCTTTGAACACACCCAAAACATTTGTGCCAAATTTGTCCACTTTCTCTGTCAGCAATCCTTTAGGATATGGGTTTGGTGCTAGTCCGGCAGACTCCTAACTCTGAAGCCCAAGCAACCCAAACAACAGTTGATATGTGCAGCAGAATTGCAAAAGAACAGCTATGAGAACTGGAAGGCTTGAAAGAACCACTATCTCCATTCTGCCCAAACCTGATTGGTTCTGAAAGACAGTGCTCTGAGGCAGGAAGATCTTACAGAATACAGGGAATTAGAGTTGATAACATCCCCCCCCCCCCCCAGATATTCATGTAGCAGCAGAAGAAAAAAACTCAAAGAAAATACTATTTCTACTAGGTGAGCATTAGGGCGAAGAAATTTATTTTATTCACATCCTGATTTGGTCCAGTTGTCCTGCATGGGAGATGAACAAATGGGACCTTGGTCCAAATGATTCTTAAAATAAGATTTTTGAAATGTCTTAAAATAAAATAAGCAACTAAAACAAACACATTGACTATTGTGATTAAATATTACTTCCAGTTTGGGAACCAGAATGTGTTGCCATATTAGTTATTATCATGACCAGCGTATGAAGAGAATGCTGTTTTATATTTCATCTAGTGCAGCTAGTCCTAAAGAGTTAAGCTTGTGAAGTTATAGTTATATAATCAGCTGGATAAGCAGTAATCACAGAGAACTGCTTATCCCAATCATTTATTGAATTTGGCACTGAAAAATGTAACGATGGTAGACATTGACTTAGGTGACCTGAAATAGGATTAAATAAAATCTATCAATGGTTATTAACTGCAACTTTCATCTATAAGATAAAAGTTTACCTGGAACGCTAGAAGAAAACAACTACAAACAAAAGTATTTCACTCACATGCCTTTTTATGGCCATATAATGTTTTTCAGAAAGCAGGACTAAGTGAACATTAGTTTGTTCCATCGAGACAATTTGTGTGAGCTTTATACATGCTGACTACAAAGACTACATTTAGGATTTTTTAAAAAAGCTTTTGTTATAAAGCAATGTCTGGGGGAAAAAAATGATTTCCTGGAATGGTTTTCTTCTTTCTTCCATTTCCCACCCATCTAAAAGAGCCTTTCTGATAGAACTGTTCCAAGTAATTACTCTGTACTGTGTGAAGTATTGTACTATGTGTTGTGCTATTTACTTACAGGCATTTAATGCGGTATCACTGATGCCAATAGTGACAGAGGCACAAAATGCTCTACTTGAAGCTGAACCACCTTGACTCTTGGCAGCTCTGATGGACCTCTCCCCTTGACCATCGAATCCATGGGCTGTATTTCCAAGCAGACTGACTTCCTGTTCTACCTTGCTGATTGAATCCATTCTGCTGCCTTGGCTTTTGCAGAGAAAGGAGATCAGAACCAGGTACCAGAATCCTGGCATCCTTGGCTCTGAAGAAGGAAGGACCTTTGCAAAGAGAGAATCAAAACGAAGAGAGAATCAATGAAGAATGATCTAATCCAAAGATGGTTCCAATACCTTGAAAACTCAAGAAAACAACAACAACACAGCATCAACACATTGAATTGTCATTTTCAAATGCTTCAATGAATGAATATGAAACCATTCCTTTCTTTACCAATTCATTGTGAAATTACAGCATTTTTAGCCATCTTTTATCAATGTGGCACTAGAGACAGCAAGAAACTTCTTGAACAATGCCTAGAAAAAGAAAGGGGACATAAAATAATGAGTGTTGCTTTGTGCTATGTTGTGTTCACTTTTTGGAGGATATTACCCTGGCATGCTGTTCACAAGTCAGATGCCACTTTCAGGTTCTTTCCCCAAGAGGTATTCCACACCTAAATGCCCCTCTGTGTGTTACCTCAGATCCTCCAACCTTTCAGCCTAATATAGATTGCCCAGTTTATGTTAATTCCTGTAACCATATGCTTCTCTGATACTAAAAGTGAGTTGCAAGTCTGGGGGCAATGCAATCCTTCATGAAATAGCCATACTAACATTACTATTTTGCTCCTTTCTTCATTTCTTTTTTTTCTTTTTCTACCACTTTTTAACTTTCTTTTTCTTTTAAATGTCTTTATTCTGTAAAGATTTCTTTAATAAAAATTATCTTTTAAAAAAAGAGAGAGAGAGAGAGATTTGCCAGGAATTGACAGCTGCCTGCACCAGCTATGCCACAGCTTCTTTTTACCTTATCATTTATTATCATTTTACCATCTTTATTACTCTCCTCATCTGAAGCAACCTGCATTTGTGAACTGAAAAGATTTGAATTTCTACTCTTGTGTGAATCAAAAAAAATATCTTGCCTGTCTCTTTTAATCAGTAAAACGTATCCTGGATGTTAAGAAAATTTTGGAACAATGTAAGTTCAATGCTCATTGATAAGTGAGATGAAATCTGTATCCCCATAGTTGTCCAGTTTTCTTGAAAGGCAACTGTTCATACAAAACTAGCTATCAGATTTTATTATCTTTTGCTTGGTTCCTGCACTATCCAAGAGATTCATTTGGTTTTGACTTAGTGTGATGCCTAAATTTCCATTATAGTGTTAGCTGGGTTTACCTAATACAAATCAAATTTTGTAACTAACACCATAATGAAAATAAAGATGAACATCTAGGAAAGTTATAAGGAAGTTTCAAAATTCAAGAAGCTAAGAAAGTATATACTAAATTCTATCTTTTTAAAAAAAATAAATGGTCCTACTGATCCCCATTCTTCATGGTCGCCCAGCTAGGTGGCAGTATCTAACTGACTTTGATTTGTTTTGAAAGCTAAGTTTATTAATATTTGAATGGGAGATTTCCAGAGAATATTGGAGTTGAAAGCTAGACTGAGAAATAAAAACAAATACTGGAAGTAGACAGCAGTAAACCATTTTCATATTGTTGTCAAGACAACTATATGGAGATATCGATGAAATCACTAGAAGCCAAGCTTGACTAGAAGAAGAAGAAAAATGTACCTTTATTTGAAATGGCTTGCTCTGCTTTGTAGAGGAGTTTCCTTGTACCAATTCACTTGAAGATTCTCCCAAAAGTCCTCCTCACTTGTCTTTCACAATCCATCATTGTCCTTATCCTCTATTATGTAGATTAATTTTCTTATCAGAACCCTCCTGCCTTTTTTTCTCTTAGAGTTTGGTGATGCTGTTCTTGCACAAAGTTGCAACTTACCCAATTTCATATAATTCTGGAATACAGATTCAGCCCTTGGTTATTCCTTCTATGCACACTTTTCATAGATGAGTTAAACGTAGTTAGGTGATTCGAATCCCTAGTACAAGGTCTCTTGCGTGAGCAGGGGGTTGGACTAGATGACTTCCAAGATCCCTTCCAACTCTGTTACTGTTACTGTAGTGAAGTAACAGTATGGCAAATTAAGTATTATGAAAACTATAGAAAAGAAAGCACTGAGATGCCATTGTGATTCAGCAGATTTCACATTCTTAAGATATTTATTCTTGAATACCCCATCCTCAATAACTGCATAATTGGTAGCTCTTACCTGGAGGCAATTTCTCGCCAATGACTCTCAAGCTTCCTTTATCATCTGTTCTTACTGTTATATATAAAATAAATCGTATTATATCTTAATGAAGGGGTTGCATGTCCAGATAATTGTAGGTAAGCAAATCCATGTTTCTACCAACCTTCCAAGGTAAATAATTGCAGAAAACACAATATTTTGAACTGTGGGTTTATTTGCTTCCTGAATTCCTTTGGGTATTGATGCTGATAAACCAAAAAATAGGTATTAAAAGGACTTGAAGACTGTACACATCTCTAAAATTCGCTTTTTCCAGATATCATTACATAAGGTCCAGGTAGAACATAAGACCCAGGTTTTCAAAGAAGTCTAGGTATATTAAGGCTGGATTCATAATTCACAATAAAATATTATTTGACTTAAGGTTATAGGAAAACCTATAATGAGCTGTATTCCCATGTTAACTGAGGTCAGACATTGCACTAAGTCATAAAGAAATGTTCAATGAACTCAGATCCTACATTATGGCTAGCAAACCATGCTAGATTTAGTCTGAGGTAGGCAGAAGCATGTTCACACAATGGACACCATGGAAGGCTGATATTTCCATAAAATGGGGTCTAGTCACAAAATGCCCATTTACCAAAAGGTTGCCTCTGCAAATTATTGCAACTAAATCTGGTACCAAATTCTGGTTCTTCACTCTATGGCATGTCAGTTTAATATCTACTTTTTATTTTTTTCAATGATCTTTAAAAAAATACAAAGACAGAGATCCCGATGAACATCAAAGAAAGGACCTGAGGACACTCTGGAACCCATGGGAACAAAGTTCCTTAGTATATTGTGCCAATTCAATCATTATGACCATCCTTTATGGCTAAATGCAATACATGAGGCACCATTAGCCGTGTACACACAACAAATTGTGTACACACAACAAATGGCTTAGGACCCGGGTATTTATGAGACCGCCTTCTGCCGCCGGAAGCCTCCCACTGACCAGTACGCTCCCACAGAAAGGGGCTCCTCAGGGTGCCGTCGGCCAAACAATGCCGGCTGGTGGCCCCCAGGGGGAGAGCCTTCTCTGTGGGGGCACCTACCCTCTGGAACGAGCTGCCCCCGGAGATACGGCGGATCCCAGATCTACGTACTTTCTGTTGTGCCCTAAAGACATTTTTGTTTCATCAAGCCGGGCTGACCTAACGCTTTTAAATTGTTTTAATTTTAAATTGTTAAATTATGGGTTTTAATATGGGGTGTTTTAATTGTGGGCCAAATTAATTTAATTGGATTTTAATATCGTTTTAAATTTTGTATTTTCTGTGTTTTATCTGTTGGCTGTTCACCGCCCTGAATCCTTCGGGAGAAGGGCGGTATACAAATATAATAAAAAATAAATAATAAAAGTAAAAATTATGCTACTGTTTGCATAACCATCATTTATTGTCTAAAATATAGTTGGCTGGAATTGCATAGTATGCAAACATTTTTTTTTATTCCTAGCATTTTCCTGCCAAACAATATATTACAATTAATAACCATCATTATTAGGGTTAGTGTGTATGTGTTTGTGTGTGCGCGCACACATGCACGTGTGGTGTGTATGTGTGTGTGTGACAAGTCCATGTAGTTTTCTTGGCAAGAGTTTGGAAATGGCTTGCCATTGCCTCCATCTTAGGGCTAGAGAGAGTGACTAGTCCAAAGCCTCTCAGTTGGTTTAATGCCTAAGGACTAAGGGCTAGAACTCAGTTTCCCACTTTCTAGCCCATTGCCTTATTGATTTCTGACTCTCACTGAGGCTTCTATCAAGTCACAAATAAACAAGCGAACGAAGTAATTAGGGCTTAGCATTTTGTGCAAACATGGTCACTGTAACCTCAGCACTATTTATATGCATGGGTGACTTCTCTGTCAGAGTTAAGAATAACTAATTTCTATGCATTAAGAGAGTGGGTGCATCTTGAATATTTTTTTTAGCATGTGTGAATTTAAACAATATGAAGAGATTGAAAAAGGACCATTTTCTTTTTCAAAACCTATTTGTTGGTTGGTTGGTTTGTTTCAGTGGTGAAATCCAATTTTTTTTACTACCGGTTCTGTGGGCGTGGCTTAGTGGGCGTGGTATAGCTTGGCGGGCATGGCTTGGTGGACGTGGCAGGGGAAGGATACTGCAAAATCTCCATTCCCACCCCACTCGGGGGCCAGCTAGAGGTGGTATTTACCGGTTCTCCGAACTACTCAAAATTTCCGCTACCAGTTCTCCAGAACCTGTCAGAACCTGCTGGATTTCAACCCTGGTTTGTTTGTTTGTTGTGACTGCCCATCTCAAATCCATGATTCTGGCCAGCAAAAAATGGACACATAGATCTATATATAAAAACCACACAAATACAATCAGCTGCTAAGGTCAAAGTATCACCAAATTAACACAACCACTGCATGGGTTCTGCCACAGATTCCGATCCCTCAGTTCAATGCAAAACCATGTTTATAAGCCTTGTGGTGTTGTGGCCAATCTAATCTCAGGGTAGGGGGAATAACATTCTAGTACATAGTGCTAATTAGTGACATACTGATTGCATGCACACATTGTACTAAGGCTCAGTACTGCTTGCTTTTTTTTTTAGCTGAGCCAAATATAGCGATAATGATCTATAAATCCCAATTTACAGCTTTGTGTTTTGTATGTTTCCAGTTCAATCAGCAGACTGAATTGACTGTGGGAATCAATTCATGCACTGTTTTGAATTGCAGTGGGTGATCTTCCTTAAAATTGGTTCAGAAAAAAAATATACTGTACTTTTATTTGGAGATTCTGCATGCATAAATAAGCCCTTAGGGAATTATCTTTGATTACATTTCCTTTTAACTTGCAAATTATTTTTAACTAGCAATCACTACACTGATTTTCAGCAATCCTTCCACCTCTTGCTTCATTTATCTGGCTTTAAAAAACTGTTTGTTTGAAAGAGTAATTTTAAGTTATTAAGAGGACATTAGATATGGCAGAAATTTCTTGATTTTTTAAAAAAATAGTTTTTATTAAACAGTTTTCTTCATTTTATATCACAATTTCGATCTTTACAGCGCTCTGGTATCAGTATAGATATGGCAGAAATTTCTTATCACTAACACAATGAAACTAAATTCAGTCCACATACATGATTAACTGAACCAATGCTTGCTGAATTAACAAATGCCATAACATGCTGAGCCAAGAACTAGCTAGTTACATTTTAGATTAATCTGCTGTTTGAACCCAGTCCTTCCATGAAAGTCAGTGAGATATGTTGGACTTCAGCTCCCACCATCTCCACACATGTTTTAGCAGTTAATCTCCAGCACATTAGGAAGGTATTAGATTGGGTAAAGGCTACAGTCATGCTCTGTTTCACAAAATCATCAACAGACTTACAAATAACAGGCATTGTTTTTGAGCCATCTGCTTTCTGTGCTGTGCCAGAGTTGAGAGCGGAAAACACCTTAAAAATAATTCTGATAAATACTAGCTGAGATTCTAAATTTGCTCCTGCCAGAAGGGGGATGGGGTGTGGGGAAAACAACTTTAACCAACTTCTCCCTGGAAACCTTTGTGCCACCGAAATCTCTTCCCAAAGGTTGGGGGGGGGCGCATCTGCATCAAAGCTGCAGGGGAGCAGGAACAGAATAAAAAGTTCTTTCTTATCCTGCATTAGTATAATTATTTCCTGAATCTTAGGCCAAACAGGTAACTACAAATACCCATTTGTTCAAGACAGGATTCAAGACACTGTTTTCATCCACCTGAAATAAAGAGATATCAGCTTTTTGCATTCTATAATGTTGCTGTAAAATACAAAGAACCCAGAGAGTGATGGGGAAAAATGAATGTAATGGATATAAAAAATTGAACTGCCTATATCCTGCTGGTTTTATATCCATTTTCTTTGTCCTGCATATGGAGCAGTTTGTGGAAATGCAACCTGTTTGTTGGCATTATTGGGATTCTATAATTAAGCCTCTGGAGCTGCAGATCGTTTTCAGACCTTGATCCCAATTTAGAACACATGACATAGTTTTTATTAGAGATGGAAAATATATACAAATTGTTTTCACATCGCCCTCCTTTTAAAAAAAAACATCTCTTCAAGAAAAGATTGTGGTATCAAAGAAGGAGCAACCTAAGGCCTTCCAGTAAAAAAACCCATATCTCTTCCAAATGTCTGCTTTTTGCCCTCTTAAGAGCAATGTCTCTGTGAATACACATTTGTGTTTCTTAATGCTTTCATAAGAAGAACAAGATCACTGTTAAATCTTTAAATTGGATTTCTAGCCCAAACTGAGTATTCCTTGCTACTTAGCTGAATCCTTTTTAACATCTCCGTGAGGATTGCAATTATAATATTTCAGAGAGAAACAGATCCCCCAGGAAATATCAAAAAGGAAAAACAGATGCTGGGGAGATTCATCAGGACTCAAAATTTTATGACACTATTGTCAGACATTGATATGATTTTCAGTCAATATACAGTCTTTTTTCTATTTCTAGGTAGTGAGGAGATTCAGCAAAGTCAAATGTCTCCTTGATCTTTAGACTATTTTTTTTTTAGTTTTTAAAAGAACAATTAGTCACCTTTGCTAAGAATGATCACAAGCTATTTTTCACCATAATCACAAAGGCTCCTCAGTAAATATTTGAAACAAATAGATGAAGCCTCAGTGCAGTGTACAGATTGACCTATCAGCCAACACAATACAGTGTAGGAAGTCTGTTAAAATAATAACACCAACCAAGCCATTTATTTCAGTAAACCTGAAAAAATTTAAGGGATTTCATCCCACCCTTGGTATGTATATCTGTCCCATGAAAAGTATTAAGAAAGGTACATAAGGCAGATATTTTTCCTGGAATAGGGATATCTTTTTTTTTTTTAATAAAAAGTTTTTATTGGTTAAGAATATACAATATTATAGTTTACAATATGTTGAATTTTCAATATCTTTATAAAAAGATATTTCAATTATTATTTTCTTTTTTTAAATTTCTCACACAACAGACATTATTATCTTAAAT
This sequence comes from Ptyas mucosa, assembly GCA_012654045.1. NCBI lineage: Eukaryota > Metazoa > Chordata > Lepidosauria > Squamata > Colubridae > Ptyas > Ptyas mucosa. Next base: position 3,286,582 of record WNWU01000162.1, on the reverse strand, counting down.
CAAAACAAACAACCAGGTTATATAAAAATTATATAAACAAAAAAAAAGAGTGTTATACAAAATACAATAAAAGAAGAGAGAGAAAAGAAAAATGTCAATTAAAAAAACCTTAAACAATAGATTCCCCTCCTTTCTTCATTTCCTAGTTCTGGCTCTTAAAACCATGGTCTGGCTTCCCTCCCCCTCCCGGGCCGCAACAGCTCCGTCCGCCTCCGCTCCTTGATCATCTAATACTTCCCCCTCTTCGGCTCCTGTATCTTCTCCACCTAGGAAGGATTTATGTTGGTCAAAAAAAGCCTTAGCTTCCGTTACATTATTAATTTTCTTCTTACTGTCCTCCCAAAAAATCATCAAACCCTCCGGAATCAGCCACCTAAAACCTACTCCCTTGAGGTACAGCTTATTTGATAAAAAATAATATTTTCTTCTTAATTCTCGTACCTGTCTGGGAATCTGCTTCAGGATGGTGATCTCCTTGCCCCTGTACACCAGCGCCCCCAGTCTTTGTTTTCTCAATATCTCATCTCTCAGTTCCCTTCTCACAAATTTAATATGAATCTCTCTTGGTAGATTATGTAAAATTGCAAATTGTGAGTTTACTCTGTACACCAAGTCCACATCCCTTCCAATAGACTCCAAATCTCTTTCTAAAAATTCACCCAACATTTTAACCATCACTTCTCTCAAATTTTCCTGGTCAAGTTGTTCCACGTTTTGGAACCTGAGAAAATAAGACATCTTATCCAATTGTAAGGTTAACATTGCATTTCCTCTCCCATCCTCCACCTTCTGGAGTGCCCGTACCTCCCCCTCCAGACCCCCCATCTTCTTCTTGTTTTGCTCTGCCAGCTGTTGAACATCATTTAAATCTTTTTTCATAAGTGTCATTTCAGATTTAATTTCAGATAATCCTTTTTGGACGTCATCTAACTTGTCCAACTTCTGGTCCAATATTGCCAGTCTTTCCAAAATTTTCCCCATGTCAGTTGCTGCTGATTTGTGGCCCTTAGCCATCTTAGATCAGTAGAAGATGAGAAATCAAAGGGCAAACCTCCAGAGAAGAAAGAGGGATTCGCAATCAAAGTAATTTTTCAACTGTCCACCAGTGGGCGCTCACAGGAGCAACGAGTCCGAAGTATAGAGTAGGTCAAACAGGAAGCCAGAGGAGAGTGTTGTCTTCAATCATAAATAAAGAAGCAGGAAGTCAGACAGTCGCCATTGTCTGCCGGGGGGAGGGGCCACCAGACCTCTCCAAGAAACTCTGCCACAGCCATCCTCCAAGGAAAAGTCAGAAAGGTAAGGGGTTTCACCCCATCTCCTTCCCCCTAGTTCTCTGCCACGGCACCTTTCCAGCTACAAGGGGGGGGGAAACTCCAACCCCCCCTCTCGCCTCCAGGATGCCTGCTCCACTCTGCAATCAGTCAGTACAGTCCGTTGTGCCTTCTTAGGTAGCACCGGTCCCCTTAGGCGCTGTGGCGCCTCGGCGGCCTCGAAAAAAAGCCGCCGATCGCCTCCCACCCCCTCTGGAGCCTCGGGCGCGCCAGCATCGGCCTCCCGGCCCCTGGAAGTGAGGCAGGGGACCCCTGGCGAGCCGCCCTCAAACGGCAAACGCCCCAATAATGGGGCGCTTGGCCCAAAGGGCCTCCAGATGGGGGGGATCAGACTCTGGGGCCAGAGCTAGCCCGATCAAAGTCTGTCGCCAGCGGAACCGGAAGCGGAAACTCGAATAGGGATATCTTTAGTCATGACTCTGCTCATTCACCCTTATTCAAAGCTACTCAAAGCTGTCTATGGTCTAGGTTTATTCCACCCTGTACTATTGCTTGTTTTACCATATTTGTTGAACAGCTCATAGTAACCATAGGTAAGGCTAAGATATATCTCATTGTTTATATATCACAATTGATGGGTATACACCAGTGGTGGGTTGCCCCCGGTTCGAACCAGTTCGCAAGAACCAGTAGTAAAACCGACGGGAGGCTCCGCCCACTGCCCCAGATGTCGTCATCAGCGATCTGCGATCTGGGCCTCCCACCAGTTTTACTACCGGTTCTTGCAAACCGGTCTGAACTGGGGGCTACCACCACTGACCGGTAGTAAAGGTAAGTAGAACCCACCCCTGGTATACATATACGTCAAGCTAAAAGTAAATAATTCATGTTAGATTGGCATTAAAGTGTCAGTTGTACATTTGCTAGTTCTCTGACAAATAAGGCATGTAGGCATCTTAAGCAGTGGTCATAGAATCTGTGTATATTTGCTTTAACTATTATAATTCACACTACTGCTATTGATTTGGGACCCTTCTTGGAACAGTTAGAAGAAGTGAAATTCAGATATTGAAAATAACTTTTTGGGAACTGTGGGGATACCTATATCTTTTTGGGGGTTGAACAAAGACGTAGGAATATGATACAAAATAAGATGGATTTTGTCAAAACAGGTCAAACTATATTGTTAATGCCTAGGTTTTATGCTAGGTTTTATGATTCCCCATCTCACCCACCCTTTTCCTAACAAAGTTAAACTTATTTAGAACTTATACCAGAGTTGCTAGGATGTTACGATCCCATTTTCAACCATTTGAAAGTAGGTCTTGCAGCAACAAATAGCTTTGAAGGTTCAGGTTGCACACCCCAATTTGTTTGGTCATACGTAGACTAGTAAATTTAATAATAAAAATAAAAGAAATTAATGTTATTAAATTGATATGCTGTCTAGAGTCACTGGGAATCAGGCAGCATATCAATTTAATGAATTATCATTAATTATGGAATTAGGTCTATTCATTTCTGCATGCCTAGATTGCATGCATGCCATATCTGGACTGCAAAACTCCAGATAATAGAATGATAGAATAACAGAATTGGAAGGGACCTTGGAGGTCTTCTAGTCCAACCCTCTGTTCAGCAGGAAACTCTATACCATTTCAGACAATGATTTTCTAATCTCCTTAAAAACCTCCAGTGTTAGAACACCCACAACTTCTAAAGGCAAGTTGTTCTACTGGTTAATTGTTCTCACTGTTAGGAAATTTCACCTAAATTCTAGGTTGGCTCTCTCCTTTATTAGTTTCCATCCATCGTTTCTTGTCTTGCCTTCTGTTGCTTTGGAAAATAAGTTGACTTCCTCTTCTTTGTGGCAGCCCCTTAGATATTGGAACATTGCTGTTCCAATATCACAAATCAGTTTAACTCTTTGCTGCCATTTGGTGGTAATCTAGACATTTCAACCCAGTTCTGTTAATTCTAAAATATAATCTGGACAAAGAATTGACTTTAAGATATTTTTGTCATTGTTTTTATAACAAAGCTACTAACAGCTTTAACTTGTTGATGTCTATACTTCAATAGTTACTCATCTCATCTTTTGCAGAGGAAAAACAGTATTTAATTCTATCTATATCCAGCTTCCTTTCATCACCCTCTGGAAGTTGACCATGCAGCTATGAGGTGTCCTCAAATCCCTTGAATTCATTGGTCAAAACATTTTCCTAAGTGCTCAAAGGATAAGTGGTCAATTTCAGTTTGGAATACTTAATTTGCAACTTAAGTTGATCCAAGAAACTTTTTTATAGTGAGTCAACTCTTGACTAGAAGAATGGGCTGCATTATGTTGAAGTGTGTCCCATGGACTGAGTGAAGCAAATGGGCCTTGAAGAACTGCTCAAACACTCCTGGGCAGATGACCTGTTTTAGCACACCTGAAAATGTGGCACAGCAGAAGAGGCTTAACAACAGTAAGGGAGGATGTTCTGCCAATGGAAATAATTAGAGCTACCATGGCAGAAAAGAAGTACTTTGAAATCATTCATTCATTCATTCATTCATTCATTCATTCATTCATTCATTCATTCATTCAATAGTCCAAGGACTTTCCATTCTCTGAATACTGAAAACAGTTAAAATATATATTTAAAATATTGTATAAAATAAAATAAAATCTGGTGCCACAGGTTTTTGGACCCCAAGTTCCAAAATCCCTAGCCAGTATAGCATCTGAGAAATTTGAGGAACTAGAATCTGATACTTCAAGAGGATTCCACATTGAGAGAAATGCTTTTAAAAGGAATTTCCCAATTCCTATAATCAGGATATTATAAAGAGGGACAGTTTTTGAAGTACTTAATTCCTAGGACTATAGTAAATTGCATTTCATGAAAGAATGTCAATAAACACTATTTTGACTTGTGTTGGATTTAGCATTGCTCAAAAAAAACCAAAACCACACCCCTGCACCTGGTTATATGTTTATCTCAGGCTGCTAATTTTTTATATAAATAATAAGCATATCAAAGACTGTTTTCTGTGGAATTCTGACTACCCAACACAATTTGAAAAGAATTTCTTGAAAAAAGCTGGAGTACCTCTAAGATAAATATCTAATCATCAAAGAATGTCAAATATGCTTTACTGGAATCTAATATTTATGTAATCAAAAGAGATGTTATTTATTACTTAAGTCTGAATCAGGCAGGTGGCAACATAAATTTTTCAGAGATGTGTAATAAATTCTGGTAATCAGTTGTTCAGTAGGACATACTCCACAGCTCCAAGGATAATCACATTTCCAGTTTCCATAAATGAAGGGTATTTTTTTTTATATCCTGATTTAATTATTTATTCTAGGACTGCTAAATCTGGGCAGCAAACTTCTAGATGATCTTTAAATGGCAGCAGAGATTTAGAATTTGTTTTGTCTTTTCTTTCATCTACTGATCATCCAGACTTTTGTAGCCCAGAATTGGTAGCACTATTGATTATCAAATGAGTCAAAGTATAACCTGATAGATTAAAATTTGGCTGATTATGGCTTAATGTTTATACGAATCCATCTAACCCTTAAGGGTACTTTAGGGTTCAATGAGTTGTATGAATCCAGACAACTGACTTACCGGTAATTCAGTTAATCACAAATGAATGTCTCATGATCTTTAAAACAATGAAATCTACAAAAATCAGCTGACTGAAATGCCTTTAGTTAAGACAGTAAAAAACATCATAAAAAGTTCTGTTATCCTAAAAGAAAATAAGGATCCAGATTAGTGCATAGTAGATTAGCATATTGCACTGAGCCATCTTCAGACTGGGTTGCCTCATGTGAACTTATTCATTGTGGATTGGAAGTCATGGTTTGGACTTAGTGAAATGTGTTAACCAGATATGGCTTAGTGTATAAGTCATATTAAGCAAAGCACAGATTAACGGGATATGCAATTTTAGCTTGTCAGTAAGGTTTCTGAAATATATTGTACAGGCCTGATAAATGTTAACTTTTATTATTTAAATATATCATAGTAACAATAATTATTAAATTGCTCACATATTTATTAAGAGAACAAAGGGGCAAACAGTGAACGGAGTGTGAACAGAGTATTCCAGAGCTGCCCTTCTTTTTAAACTTTGCTGTGCTAAAGTTCACAATGTGAGATTACTAGGACAAAAAGTTTAATCACAATCTGCTAACATCTTTCTTCATCTGCAAGTTAAAACTATAGAAAGTTTGGATTTCTTTGAGTGGTCTCTAGGCTCTACTGAAATTCTACTAATTAACAACAGTAATGAATATTTAGCAATCAAGAAATTAAGTAATTAACAAATGTATGTTTAAGAGTGTTTCTGTTTATTGAGGAAATGAAGCCAACAGTTCATTGAAACTCTATAGTTTTGATCAGGCTGAGATTTCTGAAAGATCTCAAATAGCAACAAAAGCTTTTAAAATGAAATGAGAATGCATGCTTCAAAGGTGATATCCTGGCTTAGAGTTTTAATTAGGCTCCCTGTTTTGTATTGAAAAAAAGTAGTGATTTTTACATTTTTAATGGAATTTTTCATGTTACTGGATTTTTAAAAATGCATTGGTTTCTTCCTGTAGAAATCTTTCTGAATGAAATACACACACACACACACAGAGAGAGAGAGAGAGAGAGAGAGAGAGAGGGGGAGGGAGGGAGGGAGGGAGGGAGAGAGAGAGAGAGATTATTATAAAATTAGTAATATTTCAACTTCTAAACATTTTAACTTTTTCCAGTCAGATTATAAATAAGTAGTCTATTGCCAGTGAAGTTCTACATTTTACAATGCCAAGTTTTAGATCCTGAAAGCAATTCTTTATTTAGTCAGATGTCATTTTGGCTTTTGTTTGAGCTATCAAGATATATGGAAATTAAGCACACACTCAGTGAGAAAGAGAAATAATTATCGAACAAACAAAAGCCTTAAAGGTTCCCTCAAGATGGACTTCAGACGCCACACTGTGGTACAAACAGGATATGATATTAAGTGATTTTGACTTTGTGGTGGATAAAGGTTTTTAAAAGTTTCCTCGTACCTCATCTTCATTTAGCAAAATTCACTGGACAGACAGAAGAGGGACTCAGGTAGAAAGCCAGAGGCTATCTGGATTTTGCTGTATTATAAATGCAAATTGCTTCCAGATAATGCTGAAGCCCCAAGTATTCTTATAGTATTAGGCATTTTGTTCAGCATAGTGGATTACCTATTTCAATAATTATGGGAAGGAGCTTTCTGGATCAGATCAGGGATGAAGCTATTATGACATCTTATTCTGACCCGGTGATCTAGATGCTGCTAAATTAGACAGCATGCAGATAACAATGGCTTAAATGCAGGGGTGGGTTCTACTTACCTTTACTACCGGTTTGCAACGGGATCATGCGCACGTGCGCTCAATTCACTCACGCACACACCTTGCTTCTGCACATGCGCAGATCGCTTCTCATGATGTCAGGGTCAGTGGGCGGAGCCTCCCGCTGGTTTTACTACGGGTTCTATAGAACCGGTCCGAACCGGGGGCAACCCACCACTGCTTAAATGTAGTCATCTGATCCTAAGCTCAATATGCCTATATGAAATGTGTGCTATGATATCATTATTCAACCTTTGCCATTTTGTACTTGTGTCACATCACTCACAGGCTGGGGCAGGAGGGGGGATCGTACCACAGTATACTTTTTTTACTTTCCTCTTGTGCAGATGCCTGTGGCTTTATTTCATTATGCGATCCTTTTCCAACCACATCTTCTGTGAAAGCATGCCTCTCTGAAGCAAAAGAAACTTCCATTTATGGTTAAAACCAGATGATAAGCACATTCTACAAGAAATGGCCATGAGTATGCTTTTAAAGCTATCTTAGCCAAACTAGAAAAAAAAGAGAGCAGGGTTGCCAAAACATTTTCAGCTGATGACAACAATGATGCATGTGTATATTTGTGTATGTGGAATGATTTATCTATACATCTACAGAACATTATGAATTCTGTAAGACTTCTTTGCAATTTATGCATTTCCAAACCTTACTCTTTTATTGTGCCTTTTATTTTATTATAGTTGAAGGCTACAATTGCTTTACCTTTCCATGTACTAAAGATACTTAGTTGTTTCATCACTTTATTTTCTGAACAGTTTAATATGCTTTACAGAATACTCTGGACTGTATCTATTAAGTATATGCAGCTACAATCCAAAAATTGTACTTTTATTTTCTGTCTTTCTTCTGCTAATCTCAAACATTACTCATGGAATTTTGGACATTACCAGTGAGAATTTCCTTGCCTTTTGGAGTTTGGTGCCATGTAGTAGTGATGGGACTTCAATGCCCAAATTCACATAAGTTATGAATTCGGGAACTGAATTGCTGTCTGGTAATTTTGAAACCTAAATTTCCAACATCTCTGGGATGTTCCCACAGATAGGAGCATATAACATCTCATACCAATCCCATTGATGAAAGGGATTCTGTGCCTTCCTACTTTTACAGCGTAGGACAAGGATACACATACGATTTCCAGGACATTAAATGTCCACATTAGAGTACTAATTTTAGGGTGTACCGCGGCACCAATATGCCCATACCCACAGACTCTTGGCACTGAGAGTCATTCTCTGCTCAAATTATTGAAACAAGTTTATTGAAATAAAAATTACATTGGAGTTGCACATTGCAAATATTGTCCTTCCTCCCTCCCTCCCTCCCATCCATCCTGATTTGCTTTGAATTGTGACCACTTATCCAAAAACGAAGTAAACTGAGATGGTAGATGTTAGCAGGGATGGCTGAGAATAATCTGTTTTTTCCATTAACAAAAATTCTTTCACTGAACATTGGGGTGCACCCGGAGGCTCCAACTGGTGCAGAATGCGGCCGCGCGGGGGATTATGGGAGCGACAGGGCGCTCCCATGTGACACCTCTCCTGTGTGAGCTGCATTGGCTTCCAGTGGACTTCTGGGTGCACTTCAAGGTGTTGGTGACCACCTTTAAAGCGCTCCATGGCTTAGGGCCGGGGTACTTACAGGACCGCCTTCTGCCACCAATTGCCTCCCACCGGCCAGTTCGCTCCCACGGAGAGGGCCTCCTCAGGGTGCCATCAGCCAGACAATGTCGGCTGGCGACCCCCAGGGGGACAGCCTTCTCTGTGGTGGCGCCCACCCTCTGGAATGATCTACCCCCAGAGATACGAGTGATTCCAGACCTCTGGACTTTTCATCGGGCCCTTAAAACCTATTTCTTTCAATTAGCCGGGCTGGTCTGATTTTATGTTGGTTTTAAAATTGACACTAATTTTAATTGAATGTTTTAAAATTATGGGCCAAACTTTATTTAATTATCTTAAAATTATTTTAACTTTTGTACACAAATGTTTTATTCTGGCTGTTCACCGCCCTAAGTCCAAAAGGAGAAGGGCAGTATAAAAATCCAATAAATAAATAAATAAATAAATAAATATACACAATAGCTCTTTTGTCAAAGCACACAACTGTGCTAGTGGATCAACAAACTTGCCTAATTATGGGCTATTAAAATATTTCTTTAAGATTTTTCTTAAATACTCCTGGTTTGTTAAATTATTTAAATCAGTTAAATCAGGCAATTTACATGCTTTCTTTCCTCTCTGTGCCCACTTAAAAGATTGTCCTGAAACACTGTCAAATAAAATGTGCAATAAAGCACTTTATTAGTATTGAAGGCACATCATAATAGTATATCTTGACAATTAAATCGTATACAGTCTATTCATGATGAAGCAATAATGTGAAGATTAAATTAATCTTGAATTTTCTGTGTGTAAGGATGAATAAAATGTCTATTCAAATATATATAACTACTATTTTGCTTGGGCTTGATTTATATATGTATTATTTTAGAGTCAGCATTAGTTATTTCAAATTGTTCCAAAGATAATTTCTTAATATAATGAAATAATTTCTTAATCATGAGTCTACTCAAAATGTCCATAATAAATTACATACATAAATCTGGGAATGTTCTAAAATAGGGCTATATTTCAGGCTTAAAACAATACATTATTGTTTTAATAATGTGAAAATCTTTTTTCACATTATATTGAGAGTTTCTGGTACTGTTCTCAGTAATTCTGTTCTCAGTGGATATTCCCAGCTTTTCTTCCTGATTTATGAAACCTCATAATCTATCCTTCCAAACTTGGTTTGGAAAACATAACAGCAATTAAACATGCTTTCAGACTTTTGCCTGCCTCTGCATTTTATGCATGCAAAATCGTAACAGTTGTCATTGGTTAGGTTTAAATTATAGTGGTTTTTTTTAAAATCCTGATTTGTGGAATCTACTGTAACTTAGTTTACATGATTTGCAAAGCTCCAAGCATGGCTTAGAAACTAGTGACTGGATTCATACAAGCAGCTGATCCAAAACCAAGGCATAGCTACTGCTTATGATGTAGTAGTGGTCCAATAGTTAAGGTGTTGGAATAATATCAGAGGGATTCAGGTTCAAATCTAGCTTCAACAATGGAAGTTGACTGAGATGTTAGACCATTCTCTGCTCAAAGTACCTAACAGGATGCTTATGAGGATGAAACAAAAGAAGATCCTCATATCTTGATTTCCTAGAGAAAAAGTGGGATAGGATTTAAATAATATTAATGATGTGTCAATCCAGCCTTTAGCTGAAATTATATTCTATAAAACAAGGTAAGTCAACATGTTATAAGGTGAACATAGTCTTTATTGACTGCTATGAGTAGAACAAACTAAATACATCTGTAACGGTTTGGGTTCTTTTATACAGTATATTAAATAAGTTATGCACATGAAATTGGTAACAAAAATTCCTAATATAGAATCAAATGACAAAAATATATAGAAAACAGAATCCACAAAGTATTCCCATAGTAGCATTTCATCTTTCATTTCCATTTTCAAAAAATCATTTTAAAATTATGACCGGTAATATTGTAACCTATGTACATTGATGTATTTTTCACTTAATACACAGCAAACTATTGTAGTTGCATGTTAAATTATGGAAGACTGTCTATTTACATATACTCTTAGAATGCCAATGAATGTTTTCCCTCACACACACATATAGTTTTTCTCTCTCTCAGACAAACATACATTCATACTTTTCTTTGGAGCTGATCTTGTATCATTCTGTTCTATGGAAAGAATCAGGTGGCAATCAGTTTTGGAACAAATAAGTAATGTTAGCACCACAGCTTTAATTCATATTTTCACATTTGCTGAAAAATCTTGGAAAGTTTGAACTTGATAGTTCCTCAGAGTACTACAAATCTTTACTTAAAATGAACACTGCAAATGTATCTATTAACATGTGTGAACTCATGACTTTGGATTTTCATTCTTATTAAACAGCATGAATTAAAAAAAAGTCCCTCTTTGGTAAATCATCACTTAAGGATGAGTTCCAGGTGTAAATCAAATTTTCTCCAAGCAATGCATATGATTTAATGGAAATATGCAACCCAAGAATCTGGGGGGAAAAAAACCCAAAGAAGCACCAAATAATACTTTAGAGCAGGGGTGTCAAACTGGCGGCCATCATGACCATCCCAGCTCCGCAAAGGGGGAAAAACATCACAATACATCACATGATGGCAACGTGATGCCACAAGTTTGACACCCGTGCTTTAGAGTATCTCATACATCCCAAAAACTATTTTGCTACGATGACTTAGTTCAGACATGACATCAAACCATGAGATTTTGGCAACATATGAATAGTCTTTCTTTACATATAAATGCCTTCTTCCTCGGTACTGTATATTGATTATCTCAATTTAATAGTAAGACACACTACTATATCTGAGTACAGTAAAACAGATGTTTGTGGTAAACCATATGTAGGGGATTAGAAGTTCGCATACTGGATTTTCATAAACATAAATCTGAATAAATTCTGATAACCTTTCAAAAATAAAAGCTTTTATATGAAGCCACTCCTCTGAGATTCATACTAGATGCATAAATATATCTCCCAATAATTTCTGATGTTAGTGTTGGCAAAAAGCAGCTGTGTTACTAGGGGTAATTGTAAGAGTGTAACCCTTTTCAACCATCCTCACATTAACTCTTGTTTTCTAGGAATTTGCATCTTAAAGCTAACAAAACCTGCTTTCCATCTGTGGTTGTGGTTTGCCTATTGTCTGCTGATCTTGATCTCTATCAATCTGGCCTGCTGAAGATGGAAAAAAATCACAAAAAGTCCTTCTTAAATGCAGCAAAAGAACTAGATACATTATAAAAACACTGTGGGTAGATCTTGAAATCTTGGAACCTACAAATTTCATTATATCTTGGAAAGATAACATGATAACTTTAATACATGAAATTCTTCAATAGAGTCAACAATTTTAGTTTGCTTACAGAAAAAGAGAATTAAATACATTAGCCTTGCCTGCTCATGAATGTTATTAAATGACATGAATCTTCTATAATTTAACCAACATGTTCTGAGATAATAGCTTTATCTTCTCCAGCACAATACTCTCCATAGGTATTGGACTTCAAGTTCGATAAATCCCATAGACAATTATGTCACTGGTTATCTAATCTGGGGAAATATGAAAACTGAAAACCAATGTACCTAGAGGGCACCTGAATATGAAAGTCTGGACTAGGATATAACTGTTTGAGTCATGAGTGGTATGTGCCAGTTAATTTATTCACTAATGCACCTTCAAAACAAAATATATAAAGCCATCAACATTTATGCAACTCTGTGTCAGAGTTGGGATAACAAAATTAAACAATCTGATTTGTTAAAAAGATCCAATAAGATGTTTTGAAACATCTGTTGGACAGAACATTTTAATCTGTTTAGGCCTTCCAACCAATTTGTAAACATTCTGCTCTGTATCTATAAGTTACCAAAATTGGTAAGTGAAAAAGCCAATGAGTCATTATATGGAACAAGTTTGGGATCTTCCTTTTACAGCACAAGAACATCATCTTTCAGTTATTTGTCCATTTCAGAAATGATGGAAAACATGAAAATGAAAACACAAAAAAATCTTCAGTGCTAGAGTACGAAGGGTAAAAAGAACAGTCAGGTTGCTTATATTATATTTTATTTACATAGTTCTGCCTGATAATGAAATGGTCCACGTATTCTTTCACAATATGTAAAAAGCCTAGAGGTACTCAAATAGCAATGGTCAGTGGTAGTGAAAACCCAATTGTTCAAATTATACAGAGGAAGAATGGGAACATTAAATGGAGAGAAAAGGCTTTCCAAGCAGCTTTGCTTCATGATAAAAAGAAAGAACAATCTGCTAGTTAGAAGCTTAAAATTATATCAATATAGAGTATCTTTTGAGAAAGTTCCATTAAAACAAAGTTCTCCATATTCCAAGAAACATTGAGATCATTCTGAGATCCCAAATTGGAAGGGCTAACATAGATTTCTAAAAATGTCACTGTAATAGTGTGGAAAAGCCACCCTGCCCAACAAATAGCCAAAACTGAATTCCAAAGTGCGGGAATATAAATTTTGAATAATGTATTGAGGTTTCTGTTTTCCAAAGTACAAAATAACAAAAAATGTATTGAATGCAGAGTTCCCTTTTAGAGTGCATTTGTATCTACTGCTGTTACAGAGGCTGGAGTAGAGGATCGAGAAGTAGCTGTGGATGTTTTTTCCAGAGCCGGACTTGCTATTCCATCAACTGCATTGAGGGTGGCAGCTGAGGACCGACTGGCTGATAAGGACACCGGCTTGACTTGGCTGTGCAGGCCTTGCCCACAGATTCGATGATGTCTCTCCCAATCTTTGTGCTGGCAGAAGGAGCCACAATAACGAGCAATGTTACATCCACTGCATGTCTCACTGGCTTTGCGGCCACAATTCCAGCAGCTCTGAAAAACCAAAGAACAAACTTCTCCTTTAAGTATACTGCCAAATAAACAGTTTGAAGATGGTTTATTATTTCAAGGGAAAAAAAGGCCTTGAGGGAGGGAGGGAGGTGCTATTAAGATAGTGCTTCAATACCGCTAGGAAGAAAATTCCTTCTATAATCAAATTCAAATGTTATCCAGAATAACATAGAACAGTTTGCCAAACTCTATCAAATGACAACCTAGCTATAATTACATCAGCTGTAACTGTCATATGATATGTTCATAATTTATGAATTTACATTTCTATGAAGGCATTCCTAGCAATCCCAACAAGGTTTTTCCTTGGCACAAATATAAGAGGAATAACTTAATTAGCAACCGTCAGTGAGCCATGTAACAGGCTCAAATAGCATGTTTCTGAAGAGCACGTTTTCCTTTACCAGGTGGATTTTAACAATGATAAATGAATGTAATTATTCAAGATGGAAAAAAAAAAGCTGCTGGAATAGTATTTACTTACACTGGCTTTGAGACTGCAATCTTCCCAACAAGGATTTACAGTATATTCCTTCCATTTTCTGGATAGCTGGAAGGAATATACCACGTTTCCCCAAAAATACGACCTACCCTGAAAACAAGCCTTAGCCCAATTTTCATGCCTGTGCCTAAAGCCCTATCTCCAAAATAAGACCTAGTTAAGCCCTGCCCAACATCTGGTTGTAGAGGTGGGGCAAGGCGCAGGCATTGAAATCAAGCTAGTGGGGTAGAGTTGCCCCACGCACCACACACCCAAATCATTTACCTTAAGACTGCCGCAGCCAGGTCTCCCACGTCCCGCCACTGTTGTGCTGGTGCCCGACTTCTGCAGCTGCATTGTGCTGGTGCCGGCGCTCAAGGCAGAACCCTACAAGGCTTGCTGTACCTGTGTTGCCGCTCACACAATGGCACAACATGCCACGCACCTCCTGCTGTGAGAGGCAGTACCACAGTGGTGGGCTGCCCTCGGTTCGTACCGGTTCTATAGAACCAGTAGTAAAACTGGCGGGAGGCTCCGCCCACCGACCCCAATGTCATCAGAACACTTCTGTGCTCTTCACGCAGAAGAGTGCATGTGGCCCCGTTGCGAACCCGTAGTAAAGATAGGTAGAACCCACTCCTGCAGCACCAGCGTGACAAGCTTCGCTGAGTCTGGCCATGAGCAGCTGCAGAAGAATTTGGGTAGCAACATGACAGGTGTCAGGGTATGGTAGGCATAGCTGTGGTGGTTCTAAGGTAAGCGGGTAAGACATCCCAACAAAATAAGACCTGGTGCTTATTTTGGGAGCGAAAAGAAAATAAGACCAGTCTTATTTTCGGGGAAACATGGTAATTCTTTCTATTCTCCACCATTCAGTCAGAACTAAAGCAGCTTCTTGGATAAAAAGTGAAATGTCTTCAAGGAAAAACAAAGAAAGTCCAGTTGCCTTTTCAAAAAAAGCACCTTTGGGACAATCATGACCTGGATGATTGAGAATCTCCATAGACAAATTAGATTAATTTATAGCATAAAAAGGAATGATGAAATTCTAAAAAATCCCAGGTAACCCCCCCCCCCCAAACCAACACAAAGTTACTTCATCTTTAAGGTGATGTCCAAGAGTTTCCCTATGCCCTCCCAAAACACCAGATATTTCTGCTTAGTCCTCACCTCTGTAGACTCTTCTTGCTCATTAATCACTAGGAAAGCATCTTCAGTAGCCTGGCGTTTGGCATCAGCAATGGTCTGCTCCATTCTAGCCCTTTCTGATGCAATCATTTCAAATGCCTTCTGTTCAGCCTCTGCTACTGCTTTTTGGACTTCAGACATAGCCTGGCGTTTGACTTCATTCACAGCTTCTTCTGAAAGAAAACAAAGGTTGTACATCAAACAGTTTCATGATAGAAAGTAAAATAGAATCTTTGAAGAAGACACTTCTAATCAACTCCAAAGGCCAAAGTCACACATAAATTTAGTTTCCCCTGAAGTAGTCCTGAACTTAAGGATCATCTTCATTTTACTATTTAGAATATTTTGAGCTATTTGGAAACTGAGGTGAAAACATTTTACACAGGTTGCTGGAAAACAAGTAAAACAGGGCAGGGAAGTCAAGCTCAGGGAAAGAAAAATAACACGACAGTACCTCAATACTCATCGTTAATTGGTTCCAGGAGGCATGATGAGTACAAAAAATGATGAATACCAAACAATTTGTTCCATAAGGAATAATGTAGTGAGTCACAGGGCAGCTGACCGACAAGTTCTAGCTTGTGTTGAGTATTAAACAAACAATGAGTACCGGGACAAAATTTTCATGTCAAAATGAGTTAAATACAATATTGGATGAGTTTCAAAGCAGTTGAGTACCAAGGTACCACTTGGTACCTTGGTACTGGTTGGCCCCGGACCTTCGCACTTTCCACCGCGAACTAAAAACATGGCTGTTCAAATTGCCCAGCCTGGACTGATGGGGTTTTGATTTTAATGTATTTTAATATGCGTTTAATATGTATTTTAACATGTTTCATACTTGGATTGAGATTATATATCTTAATTGTTGTGAGCCGCCCTGAGTCCTATGGAGATAGGGCGGCATATAAATCTAATTAAAATAAAAATAAAAAATAAATTTAAAAACGTTCTGCTAAGGATAGAACCAGCAACCTCCTATTTGCAAGGCAAATACTCATAGAATTATTGTGGTTTTATAGTTATTCATGGTAAATGGGCAGCTTTAAAAATGAGAAGTTCTGACCCAATTGAACAGGCATTCATTCTTTCTTTTGTAAAATAGCTGATCAACTGCTGGGTTGACCTGCAGTCAATGGAAACACGCTTTCCCAAATGAACAGAGTGCTCAAATTGACAAGACAATGTACTTGCAAAGTGGAGCAGAAAAGGACACCCTGAAACCATTTTGATCAAGAATGGGGGGGATGTGTATGTGAACAAAGGGCAATATCATCCAACAAAGCCTCTGTAGAGATTCTCAGCCATCCAGGTCACGGTTGTCCCAAAGGTGCTTTTTCAGGAGGCAACTGGACTTTCTTGTTTTTTCTTTGAAGACATTTCGATTCTCATCCAAGAAGCTTCTTCAGCTCTGACAGGATAGTGGGGAATGGAAACATTTGAATGCCAGGAGTATAAATCCTTCCATTTCCTACCATCCTGTCAGAGCTGAAGAAGTTTCTTGGATAAGAAGCGAAATGTCTTCAAAGAAAAAACAAGAAAGTCCAGTTGCCTCCTGAAAAAGCACCTCTGGGACATCCAACAAAGACATTTGCCTGCCTGTTCTGAAGACAAGACAAGTAGGCAATATAGACAAGATCTTTCCACAGCTGCAAAATTTTTATGCTTAGCTTCAAACTAATTAGAGCAAATGACTCAGACTTGATATAAAAAGGAGAGGAGTCAGTTCACTTATCACAGAGGGAAGGTATGGGAAGGTTCTTACAATAAATGAATTAATTTATAAAACTTCATCCCCTCCTTATAAAAAGCTTGGAAGAGCAATAGTAATAGCACTTAGACTTATATGCTACTCCACAGTACTTTACAGCACTCTCTGAGTGGTTTACAATGTCAGCATATTGCCCCATACAATCTGGGTCCTCGTTTTACCAACCACAGAAGGATGGAAGGCTGAGTCAACCTTCAGCCAACTCCTGACTTTAGGCAGTTAGCCTGCAATACTGCATCCTAACCACTGCACCACCACAACTCTTGGAAAGTAATCATGTCTGAAAAATGCCAAATTGTTCAAAGTTCTACAAATATCTTTGTAGAAATTGAAACTCAAGCCTTTTCAAGGGTTCTACTTTTTCTTGGTATCAACATTCTACTTCTCTTTCACTTACAGGATTCATAACTACATTATCCATGTTACAGTTTTTATGTTAATGTCACTGTCCAGGAGAAATATTTGTATTTGTGGCCTATGTATCTTCATTTTGACTGAGCTTTCTTTTATTTAAAGATTTAGTTATTAATTACATATAATTAATGTCTCTCCCAAAAGATAAAGGCAAACCAATCATACCTACACATATCTTTTCAGTCAACACCTGAATTAGTTGTGAAACTATTATTTATATAATTTAAAGCAAAGTTCTCCTAAACTACTTGATATATTTAGCTAGATAAACCTTACTGCCTGACAGAATGCTGCAAAGACATTTGCAAAAAGCGTTTAGAAAAATTATACCTTTAACGTAAACCAAGACGTATTGATTGTTGTTTTGCATTTGTCATCTCTCCTTTACCCTTTCTGGATAGGACCATTTCCTTTTTTGTTTCCTCACAATTCTGCTATGTCTTTTCTGAAACAGAATGGATGTTGCCACTGCCACCAGTTATCCAGAAAATCTCCAGTCTGAATATGCTACCATGAATCTTAGGCCTCATGCCAGCTTCTCAGAGCAGCTGCTTGCCTGTTTAGTTTTAATTCAGATCCACCTCTGCTATTTATCTGGAATTTTTGATTGGCTCTCCAGATATTCACTCTTTAGGTCAGTGATAGGAATTTGTGGTTTCTAGAAGCTTCTAAACCAGGGGTCTCCAACCTTGGCAACTTTAAGACTTGTGGACTTCAACTCCCAGAATTCTTTGTATTGTTATCTGAGGAATTCTGGGAGTTGAAGTCCACAAATGTTAAAATTGCCAAGGTTGGAGACCCCTGTTCTAAACAAAATAATGTCTCATAGCAATGTATTGAAACAGGCTTCCTTACTTACCAGCCTTTTTCCATATCTCTTCCGTGACATAACCTGCTGTTCCTGGCCTGCTACTGCTCTCCCGCTGAGATTCTGCAGAAGGAACAAGGATGGCAATAATATTAAGCATTGAAATCTAGCCCTGCCAAGCTAAAAAATTTATATTCAGCATCTGTGTAGCAAAGAGAGCAGGATGGGTTAATCACTAAAACCAAACCAAGAGATATCTGCAGTTAAACAGTGTTCAGCAATGTCAAAAACGATAGATGATCACTTTTAATACTAAATTTAATTTAATTTAGATCACTGCATAATTTTTTGCGTAGCATAATTCCCATCTTTAAATTCCACAACATAATCATTGCTAATAGTGCCTTGTATTTTAAAGAGTCAGTTGAAAAATGAAATATTCACAATGTTTCATACAGATTACTGTATATTCCCAAACCCCAATAATATGGTAATTAGATGTAAAAATTGCATACTTTAAGTTGAAAATAACGCTTTTGTTTTACCCAGACATAGGCATACTTCACCTCTAATTTATCTCTCATGTTTCTTTTCCCTGAGAGTCTGTACACTACAAGGTAGAATACAAGCTTAAAAGTTCCAGCTTCAAAAATAGTATAAAGTAAAGGCAGCATTGTGGAAGGGTTGTTGGTTTTTTTTTTTTTTGTCTGTAGCTCAAAATATTAGAATTCAACTCATATCAACCCTTATTAGTCAAATTAGGAGAAATCGCATTTATTCAGAAACAACATACATTACCAAATGCAATGAGGACAATCAAAAGGCGTATTTGGCTCAGTGTTGTAGAAAGAATGGAATAGATTTTTAGTTTAGCAAAGCAATTTAAAAGTTCAATTAAACCTATACATTATGCTCAAGGACTGCACAGATGCCGTTGATAGAAAATCTGGCCTCCAGATTACCATTCATCAAATATAGAATGCATTCAATATGTATACTAATAGCAAACTCATTTCCTAAGTGTGGATTTTTACACAGCCAAAATGCTTAAATGCTCAGAGAAACCCCCAAGCTTGAACTGACCCAACTCAATGCTAGCAAAATTATAACAAAGTACTGGCAAGCTGAAAAAGGAAGCACAGCGGAAATGGAAATGGGAGCATCTTGAAAACTGTTATAGCTAATGGTTTGGAAACCTAAACAAAAGCCCAATGCAGAACATTATATTGCAAACCCAACTTGGTTGATTATTTATTTATTCAATGTATAGCCTACCTTTCTGTATTCAAAGCAGCCAACAGAATTAACTGTCATTTTAAACAGTGAGGGGAAAAAAATAGAATATTCATTTTTATCATTGGAAAATTTACTCTGAATCTAAAGCCAAGAAGTAGCTTGAAATATGAAATACACGTTACTTTCTTTTTTTTTCAATCTGGATGCAATGTGCTAATTCAGGCACCAATACTTAAACTAAGTACTCATTCCAAAGAAATGGCCAGCTGGAAACAATTCAGAGGGAAAAGGGGTTTAATGAAGCAGGTCTCCCTACAAGGTTGATGAATGACAGCTGCTTTCCATCACCACTTCCTCCTAGGCTACCTGGTTCCCACCCCTGCTGTATCTTATCTTTTAGATTATTAGCCTCTGGCACCGACTATATGCAAGTCACTTTGAAAACCTTTTTGGATGAAAGTTACATCCAAACCTCTGCAACGATGCAGATGTTGCAAATAAATTAGGTATTGTGTCCTTCACAAAGTATCAAGTAATATCCTTTCCAACTTCATTATGTTTATGGTTTTGAAGGGAGAGTAAGATAAAAAAAAAAGTACATGTCAGTTCTGGATTCAGTTCCCAGGGCTAATTTGTACTTGCATTTGGGAAAGTGAAACTGAAGCCAAACTGCATCAATATCATGAGAATTTCTATGCTGCCCAGAGTCCCTTGGGAGTTGGGCGGCATAGAAATTCGATAAATTAAATAAATTAAACATCCATGACTGAATTCATAGTAAGGTGGTGCAAATCAATGGGGAAGATTAAAAAGCACTGTTATGCTTAAAAAGCTGCTGAAATAGCAGTAGAGAGTGCAGAGCATTTCATTCTACTTCAAAATGTTGAAGTTTAGAATCATAATTGATTCATTGTTTTTGCATTATGTTTTGTCAATATTAGATTGAGATCTGCTCTTTAATCTTAAGAAATAGAATCCAAAAAGGGAGGCCAAAGATAGTTTATGTTGTTATATATTTATTGGTAATAGTGCACTCTTTAACTCCTTTAAATGTGCTGAAGCTTACAGATGGTGCGCTGTAAAGGAATACAAAATATTTTTCTTCGTTCTTTTATTCAGAAAAAAATCTAGATTGGTGTTTCTCAACCTTGGCAACTGTAAGACCCATGGACATCAACTCTCCAGTTTAAGGTTGAGAAATACTGATCTAGCGTATACTAGTACAAAGCCACTGTCTTAAATTCAGGGCGGCCATGCATACCACTGTTGATTGTGTCTGAGCTCGCAGGACTATGCTGACGCATGGCTGAATCGCTCCCTCCTTTCCGTGGCTCGGTGGGCTCACTGCATCGTCTTTTCCAGTAATTGAGCTCTTCCCGGTCAGCTTCTTGACAACGGCGGAGGACCGCCATGGAACGCCTGGTCTTTTCTACCATTTCCATAATACAGTTCAATGCCTTCAATAGGGAAAAGAAGAGCACATTTTGAAACATGTCGGCTTCACGAAGGACAGTAAGCAGAGTTTTCCTGCACAGTTGTCTATGTAAGAGTTTTTCTTATACTTTTCTGTAACAAATC
This sequence comes from Ptyas mucosa, assembly GCA_012654045.1. Lineage (NCBI taxonomy): Eukaryota > Metazoa > Chordata > Lepidosauria > Squamata > Colubridae > Ptyas > Ptyas mucosa. Next base: position 3,265,930 of record WNWU01000162.1, on the reverse strand, counting down.
TATCCCGCAGGAACAGATTCTGGAGTATCCGATGAGCTACTTCTCACTAATTAATTTAGTCTGTATAAAAATAAATGGTGCTAGAAATGAGGATCTTCTCTATAAAACAGATATTATACAGGAGCATTTGAAATATAGGCAAGATAATACGGTATCAATCAATCAGAATAGAGCTGGTCTTTTAGTCCAACCTCCTGCTCAGGCAGGAGGCCTATAGAATTTGAGATAAGTAGCTACCCAGTCTTTCTTAAAAACCTCCACTGATTAAACAGCCACAACTTCAGAAGGCAAGCTATTCCACTGGTTAAATCTTCTCACTGTTAGGAAGTTTCTCCTTAATTCCAGGTTGCTTCTCTCCTTCTCCCCTCCCACCCACCCTGCACAGTAAATCAGCATGCAGGAGTCAAACTTAGAACCATCTTAGAATCATCCATGCTCTACCAGTAAGTTAAACCCACCCACCCCCCCGACTAAACAATCACCTAATCATACAGACATGTAGTTGGCTGTGTGCATACACATAATGCCACAACTCAAAGATACAACTTTTTATGACAAGAATCCAGATTTAATTCCAAATAAAAGGATCAAGTAGAAAGTGACAAGGTGGACCTCTGCCCAAGATGCTGAAGAGCCACTGCCAGAAATTTATCAGGTTACATGAACAACCCGAGTTATTGGAAGATTGGTTCCTGTGTATATAATTTTAATAGAATGTTATGAAGGTCGTGCTTAGAAGAACAGTAGAACAGTCACATTTGTACACTGCTTTTTTTCATCCCAGGCTCTTACATGATCCAGATGCTTCCATTCATCAGCCCATTCCCTCTCTGTTAGGCGATGATCCACCAGTTCATCCTGGTAACCTCCATTTAATCCTGTTAGGAAATGCAAGGAAATATTACAAGCTGAAAATTGTATAGTCTAGAATCCGGACAGTGTGATACAAAAAAAGGAGGAAGGGAGGTGAAAGAGATTATTTCTATCAACACATATTTACAATACATACATACATACATGTTGGATTTACAAAATCTCGGGCATCTGTAAGATGAGTAAAGAACATCAAATTTTGCTATGAAATAACAGAAACTACTATATGATATTTAGTTCTTCATCCTGAGATGCTTAACCTCCGCTAAAAGTGGTCAAAATTTATCTCTTATATTAAAATAGGAACAACAGAATAACAGAGTTGGAAAGGACCTTGGAGGTCTTCTAGTCCAACACCTTCTCTGGCAGGAAATCATACACCATTTAAGTCAAATGGTTGTCCAATCTCTTCTTAAAAACTTCCAGTGTTGGAGCATTCACAACTTATGGAGGAAAGTTGTTCCACTGATTAATTGTTCTGTCAGGAAATTTCACCTTAGTTCTAGGTTGCTTCTCTCCCTGAATAGTTTCCATCCATTGCTTCTTGTCCTGTCTTCAGGTGCTTTGGAGAATAGTTTGACTTCCTCTTCTTTGTGGCAGCCCCTGGAACAGTGCTATCATGTCTCCCCTAGTCCTTCTCTTCATTAAATTAGACATACCCAGTTCCTGCAACCGTTCTTCATATATTTTAGCCTCCATTTCCCTAATCATCCTTGTTGCTTTTCTCTGCACTCTTTCTGCACTCAACATCATTTTTATATTGTGGCAGTCAACACTGGATGCAGTATTTTGAGTGTGGTCTTACTAAGGCATTATAAAATTAGAAAACAAATGCTGGCAATCAGCATTTGGACTGGAATTAGAGTACATTGGAAAATATAGGCATATCTGTCTTGCAGGGCAGTTTTCATTACCTATACTATGTCTTTCTCGCAAATCCCTGTGTTCCAGCATCTTGCTTGCATCTCTATACAAATGGGATGTTGCAATGTCTTCTAGGGTATAATGTTGGAGTGGAGGAGGTGTAGGATGAAATTGCCCAGCTGCGTTTATGATGGGCAACATGAGGGATGGACTGTGCCGAGGTGCTGGGCTAATGGTGCAAACCCTTTTGGCAGGAGGCTCTGAAGGGATCGACTCTCTCTCAAAGTTATTCTCTTCCCTTCTGTAAGCAAGAAAAGAAAAGAAAGGAAATCAGATGTCCATTAGCATTCAGGGAATTATTACATTATTCTATACACTTGCAGAGTTTCATATATTGTCCATGTTACAAGGAAGAAAACTAGTAACAAGGCACAAACTCAGTAAAAGAAGAAAAAGAAAATGTTCCCATAAATTGATGACATACAAAACTCTGCTACAAACATAGCTTTATTTATTTGGGTACTCTAGTACAGTGCTTTTCATACGGCTACTTTAAAATGTGTGGACTTCAGTATGCTGGTTGGGGAATTCTGGGAGTTGAAGTTCCCGCATGTTAAAGTGGCCAAGTTTGAAAAACAATGCCCTAATAGTAACATGTTAGCATAGAGACAATAATAGTCAATTGTGTTCAGCATTTCCAATCATTCTGAAGGTGTGTAAAGCCAATGCAAAACACAATCACTACATTTTTATGTAATTTCTTGTTGGAATCAGGAGGGCTGGTAAATTATGAGGTACCCTTTTGTTTCATCTTGCGGCATTGAATTCAGTCCACTGCTTTAATTCAGTTCCCACAGAATAGTATCTGCTGATTGCCAGCATTTGTTTTCTAAAATCACCTGAATAGCATCTTCACTATTACCCATGTAAATATAAAAAGTGTTAAATGGGGTGGGGTGGGGTAGAAAAACTCTTCTTATTAAACAACCTTTCTAGAACAGGGGTCACCAACCTTTCGGACCTCAGGGACCACTAAATTCATAATTTTAAATCCCGCGGACCACTAATATGATCTGCCTAATGACCGGCTAGGTGGGAGTGGCTAGGTGGTCATGTGACTGGGTGGGCATGGCCAAGTTGATGTTACGTCGAGGGGCACCTCACCAGCCTCTACTCGCCCCTCCACTCCACTCCACTCCTCGCCTCCCCACCCAGGCTCCTTAGGGTCCCAACAGGAAGCAGTTGTTGGAGCTAAGCAGCCACCATGAGAAAGAGTTGGCAAAACAGCTCAGTTCAAATTGGATCTGACCGAGAAGGAGACTCAGTAGAAGCACCTCACTAAGGACTATGAGCATAGGGAAGACCTGCGGGAGTGCAAGGCCAAGTACAGGCACCTGGAGGCTCAGCGGGCGGAGATGGTCAGCCAGTTCCAGGCTATGATGCAGTCCCACTGGAACAAGGCCCTCCGACTCTTTGCCAACAGCGGCACTTCCATCCAGCCTTTGCCCAAAGCCTGGCATCAGGAGGCCGAAGCAGATCCCAATTTCTGCCCCCCTTCAACCCCTACAAAAACACCCGAAGAGGGAGACTCTCTGCAGTAACATAAGCGTTCATTGCACATATCTGGCCCAAGGACCATAGTTTGAGGAACCCTGATTTAGTGCAATATAAAAAATGCAAATAATGTTTCTGCGGACCACTGACATTTTCTCATGGACCACCCAGTGGTTCACGGACCACCAGTTAGTGACCGTTGTTCTAGAGAGTTGCCTGAAAACAAAGATTGTGCAAAGCTCATCCAACATTACTACAAAGCCTCTTTTGTTGTGTCTGATATGCCCAATTCCTTCCAAACATTGGTAAAAAGGGGGAGTTGAAAAAAAGTCCAAAGGGACAGTAATGAAAAACTTTATTAATCAACTTGTTTCAGATAAGACAGCCTTTTCAAAAGCATAAGCCAGAATAAAATATATCGTAAAATCATAGGGCTGGGAGGGACCGTGGAAGACTTCTAGTCCAACCCCCTGCCCTAGGCAGGAATCCTTATGCCATGCTGGAAAATGATTGTCCATCTTTTCCTGAAAACTATCAGCGATGGAGAACCCACAACTCTGGAAGGGAAGCTATTTCATTGACTAAATGTTCTCATTATCAGAAAGTTTCTCCTTTGTTCCAAGTTGGATCTCTCTCTGACTAGCTTGTTCCTTGTCCTGTCCTCAGATGTTTTGGAAAATAAATCAACCCCCTCTTCTCTGTGAAAGCCCTCCAAATATTGGAAGATAGCTAACATGTCATCCCTGAGCCTTCTCTTCATTAGGCTAAATATCTTATAATTTCTCTTATTATAAAATACCTCTTGTAAGTTCTGTTGCTCTTCTCTGCACATTTTCTAGAGACACAATACATCCGTTTTGTATCGTGGTGACCAGAACTGGATTCAGTATTCCTAGCGTGGTCTTACTTGTGCAGTATACTATGAAATGGCTATTTACAACAAATGGGTCAAAATTATCAACTCAGGTGTTACTTGATTACAATGACTAACAGTAGAAAAAAAATCAAAAAACCATTAGTGCATTAAATTTATTATAGTAGCAAAAGCTTGTAACGTATGTTTAACATATATTGCTTATTCTAGTATTTTTAAAAGTCCAAAAAAGATGTATAGTCTCAGGAAAATACTAATACATATTCACATTGTTCAACAATAAAAATGAAACACTAGAATAACCAATTAGCCCACTGATTAAATAACTTAAGATAAATTGGTTTAATTATAATTATCGAAAATATATTTTTTTTATTTAGAAAACTGTATATAGAGGCCTGTGTTTATACTGATGAAAAATCCTCTCCTCAGAGCAGATAAAATGCTTATGTAGAAAGTTTCATGATCTCCAGACAATATGGTGTCTTGTAGATAAGGGCATTTCTATAATCTAGCTAAAAATTGTCTATCTAAAATATGTTCAGCCTGATAAACATTTCCCCATCGGCACCTGGATTTTTCTGTCTTTAAAAAAACCACAACTTTTGAATATGTATGCATGTCTTCTGCATACATATTCATTTCCACCATTCCCATCTTATAGATCCCATTCTCTCATTGGGACATTTGGTTTATCTCCAGATCTTAATTCCCAACTCTTACCAAGCTTTAAGCATTTTTTTCCTTCCCATTATTTTTCCTTCCTCACTACTTCCTTTTTTCTGAAAAAGGTAACAGAAAAGGAGGGGAGAAGTGGTGGGCAAGTGGTGGACTTCTAAACATACAGCAACAAGCTTTTAAGAGAGGACATAGGGGGGGGAAAACCTTCCAAAAGAAAGCATAAGGATTATTTATTTGTTTTATTTTTATAGCTGCTCATCTCAACAAGTGACTCTGTATACCTTTATATCTCCAGTGGCAGATTTCTGAGTTACTTGAATCCTCTTACCTGTCTGGACTATGCCTCTTTCCATTTCCATTTACTTCCATTAGCAATTCTGAAGAGTCAGCTGGGGATGCTGTGTTTGTATTCAGCAGAATATGCTCATGTTGGGCCAAGTACTGAGAAGGGGTTTGCTTGGCGGCTCGAGCACAGTGCAACAATTCCCTCTGGAGGAGAGGAAGGTTGGCCTACAAAACAATGGTACAATTACCCATTTAGGTTCTGAAGCTATGGAGAAGTTGATGTTAGTCTTTAGGTCAGGGGTCAGCAACCTGTGGCTCCGGAGCCACATGAGGCTCTTTCGGCCCTCTGTTGTGGGTCCCTGTCAGGTGATCCCACACTGGCTGGCCCTGCCCCTTGCCCTCCCCTCCCAGTCATTCCTCGCAGGTCTGAGAAGGTAAGGGTGACAGTCAGGGATGGAGAAGCAGCCAGGGCAGAGATAGAGAGATACAGAGAGAGGGGGAGAAAGAGAGACATAGAGAGATACAGAGAGAGGGGGAGAGGGGAGGGAGAGAAGGAGGGAGGGAGGGAGGGAAGAGAGAGAGATGTCAAAAGGATTTTGTGGGGACTTCCGGTGGGATCGCGACATCGCCGGACGCTTCTTTCTGAAGCGCCAACCCAGGGCTCCGTAGAACCGCAAGAACAGCGACTATCAGCTGTCTTGCAGTTTGGAAACTTTCCTCCTGGTAAGAGGGGGGAAAGTGAGTAGACGGGTGGGGTAGAGCTCCCTAAGAGCGCCAGATTTTACCCATAATCTGGCGCTCTAAGATGAGAGCTCCCCGCTAAGCCTGTCAGTACTCCGGACCCTGGATGTGTCTGCTTTGCAGAGCTAGATGTCGTGACCATCCTAGCAACCAACTTTAAATAAATATTTTTGAATCGAGCTGGCGGAGCACAAGCAGCAAGAATAAAACAGCAAGTATTTTCTTTTTTTTAACTCCAAAGATTTACCTTCTTTAAAAGATTTTCTTTATGCAGAGAAAGTGAAAGCAAGATGGCGTTTGAGTTTCAACGGGGTGTGAAGAAGTGAAAGTTAAAAGCAATTATTGATAAGCCCCTGTTTGAAATGTAAAACTCTATTCTGAAAAGTGGATTAACCAAGAAAGGAACTAATTACAATAATTGAAGCAGTAATATAAATTACAGATTGCAAAGGGTTTTTTTTTCTTTTTGATAACTTTTTTTTCCCTGTCCTTTTGGAAGGGAAAGAAGAAGGGGGGCAAGATGGCTGGTCTTTTTGAAATCAAAGAAAGCAAAGAAGGGTTAATTTACCCTTATATAAGGTCTGATCTTGAGGAAGCTTTGAGCTCAATTACCTCTGCTTTATTGGAAAAAATTGATACTGCTTTTCAAGCTGGAAACAATGAAATACATGGAAATACTGAGTTGCAATCTAGCAGTGGGGGATTGATTGAAGAGCTGGGAGAAGGAAAAGAACAACAACAACAGCCTACAGTGTTTTTGAAGAGTAAGATGGATGCTTTGCAGAATAAGGAGCAAGAAATTTTGGGAGCTGATGAGATTCTGACTATACGAATTTTTTGTTACAAAGTCCAACCTTCACTTAAAGAGCTGTTTTCAGAAGAAGTTCTACTTTTGCAAAAATTTTATAACATGCAATCCCAAAAAATGCAATATTATATTGGAGCTAAACAAGCCAGAGGAATCAGACTGAAGAAAAGAGTTCGCAAAAAGGAGAAGGAGAAAGACTGGAGACAAGGAAAATAACCCTGCTTGATGAGATGATGGTCCTTAAAAAGTATTGTTTAAGTGTTTAAAGATTTTGAACTTTTGGAAGAAAACATCCAACAGCTTAATGCCAGTTAACTAAGTGATGAGCGATGATGAGGAGGTAACCTACAGCATTATTGGAATATTTTGAGAAGAATAAACAGATCACTGCAATGCTGGTGTGTGGTTGTGAAATAAGCCTTGACCTGAGTGATTTGGAATATTTTATTAAGGACTGTAATAAATTTGGACTTAATTGTAATTGCAGAAGTTTTACTGAATATAGTAAATTGGAGTTTTCTGTTTGAAGGTAATAAATATAAGGCAAAAGGACTATGGGCCTAGGGCAATTGCAGCTGATCTGGTGGTTTCCCTAATACGCCTGATGAACTTATTAATCTAATTTTTGGCTGGGTTTGATGGATACTATTTGATATACAATCACAAAGTCACTCGGGGGGTTTTTTTATATAAAGAAGCAATTTTTATTTAGGTGGGTAGACGCAAATGAAGACATTCTACACGCTGTTGGAAGATGTGAACATAAGAAGATTAACAATTGGTTTAATCTAGTATGAAGAATTTAAATGTTTGATATAGCTATTAAATGATGTCTTTAGTTGATTTGTTAATATGTACTGATAAATTAATAAGAGGTTTGATTACTACTTTTTAGTTAGAAATTTTTTTTTTAAAGTGTTTTAACTATAATTGGACCTTAATGGTTTAAAAGTGGAGGACGGAACAGTTTATATAATATTTTACTTTAAATTTGGGGTTTTTGAATGAGGTTTTTTTTTTGTTTTCAAAGAAAGAAGTTATAAAATATCTTGTTAAACTGTATAGATTTAATAATCTGCTAAGTATGTATTAGTTAAATTGAGTAATGATAGGTTTGATTAGGTAATATTTAACTGTTTTATTAACTGCTGCAATTATAAATGGATACTAATTCTGTTAAACTAGATGGAATAAGAAGAAAGAAGACTTGCTTTCTTTTTATTTATTTGTTTAATGATTATGATAAGTGAGAGATGGAGTTGAATTCAGGGGATTTAAGCTGTATTTTGTATTTTGTATTTGCTCTGGGAAGTCGGGAGGTGGTTGGGGAGGGGGGGGAAATGTATGTAAAACTTTTAAAACTTTTTCAATTAAAAAAAAAAGGATTTTGTGGTTCCCGGTGTTTTTTAACAACTGGTTCTCTGCCCTAATGACTTGCTGGGTAGGTGTGGCTAGGGAGGGGGTCATGTGACTGGTGGAAGTGAGTGACATCGAGTTGGCCATACCCACCCAGGATTTGTGGCTCCCGGTGTTTTCTTTTCTGTGAGAAACGGGTCTAAATGGCTCTTTGAGTATTTAAGGTTGCAGACCCCTGCTTTAGGTAAAACAGCAAGCCAAGTGTTTGAAACAGAGGTTCTCTGAATACAAACAAGACTCAGTTATAAATGGTATTAATCTTCCTAAGGACTACTATGACAAAATAATGTGACTTCCATTAGCACAGATAACACTTGTCATCAACTGAATGATAATTAGCAGCCATCCTGTTCTAGACAGGACGGCTTGGAGAAAGAGGCTAAACCTCACGTAGCTCTATGGAAAAATAAACAAGATATTCTGTTCCTTGGGGACAGATGACCAAATAGGCTCCAACGAACAATCTTATCAGATACAAGACAAGTTTGAATTTCAGTTTGTTTTCCTTTTCTGCTTTCCTTAAAGGAGAAATGTGCAGGAGTATAGTATGTTCAGCCGTGATCCTATGTAAGAAATGGGAACAATGCTGAAATAAGTAAGGAACTAGAACTCAAATCGGTATTGAGCACGCAATAATATTCCATATTCCAATATACATGAATCATCTGTACATTGGGGGGAAAAGGAAAACATGCATTGACCACTCCTTAACCTAGATAAGAAAAGTGACACCCAGTGAAATATTGCAGGCAAAAAGTACATACATAATTTATTTTCTGATCTGGGCACAATCAATTATTTGGCTTTAATGGAGAGGATTAACAGAACAGAGTAAAAGAATAACAGAGTTGGACGGAATCTTGGAGGTCTTTTAGTCCAACCCCCTGTTTAAGCAGGAGACCCTATACCGTTCCAGACAAGTGGCTATCCAGTCTCTTCTCAAAAGCCTCCTTATTTTGATCTAGAAGAATCTGATTTTTTATATTTTCTAATAAATCTTTCTGGGGATGTGGCAATTCTCACTTTTTTCATTAACTATCAGTTTTTTAAAATATTAACCTTCATCCAATCTCTGCAAATGCTTCCTCTGCAACACTAGTTTTTATAATACATTAGAAGATTATGATTTAGAACAGTCTAACACATTTGGTTTACAGATTCCACTATAATTTTTCTGCCAGTTATTTTGACTAAGCTGAACAAAATCTGGCTCAGAGCAAGAAAACACTTTTCTACCATTTTAGCAATGACTATCCAGAGGACATTTTCTTTTTCTCCCCCCTCCCCTTTTGTTATATAAAATTGTGGCAAACAGAACAATTCTTTTTATTATCTCTGCAATTTCAAATCTTCTCAAATCAAGCAAAACTTGGGGGAACACTATTAATTCAGTCATAACAAAATATATAATTTATATAACTTATTTAGCTTATGTTTTGATTTGCCACAAAGAAATCAGATCTCGTGAACATTTTCCTGTTTACTTGTTAAAACAGGTTCTGTTTAAGACAGTAAGGTTGTATTTGTGTGTGTGTGTGTCTGTGAGAGAGAGAGAGAGAGAGAGGGAGGGAGGGAGGGAGGGAGGGAGGGAGGGAGGGAGAGAGGGAGAGAGAGCGCTGTGTATTCCATAAGCATCCTTTGGGAGATATTATAAAATCATTCTAATGTGTCATGAAAATTTACCAACAGGGTACAATAATTACCTTTAGGAATGGAATTACAAATGGACGCAAAGGAAAATTAGTAGCCTCCTGAAGCTTGCAATGAAATTCCTCTATTGTCACTGTTGAATTCTGCAAAAAGAAAGGAAATTGATCAGAATTAAATGACAAATGGCAACAGTGATAATCTGGAATGCTAAAATCGTTGTAAATGCCCACCAGTCTTGCAGGGATGCTATAACAGTCATAAATGCCAGGACCAGTCATAAAATCACCTTTCCAGTGCCATGATAATGTCAAACAGTTGCTAAGCAGAATAGTTGTTAAGTGAGGTCTATCTGTAGTTCCCCCTGTGTTTAAATTTATTTTCCTAAACCTATATTTGCATCAGAAGCTGGATTTACATATTCTATGGAAGAACCAGTAACCTTTATCACCCTCGTCACTGTTAAGTAACAAAACATTTTCATCTGAAAATACAATTATACTTAGTGCTTAGGATTTTAAAAAAATCAACTGGGTATAAAGTAAAAGCTAAAGACAGAATCGTAGGGCTGCGAAGTACATTATGCAATCTTCTAGACCAGGGGTGTCAAACTCAGTTTCATTGAGGGCCACATCAGGGTTGTGTTTGACCTCAGGAGGATGGTGTAGGCGTGGCCAGGGTGGACGTAGCCATATCAACATCACTCGTGTTGGTGCCTGGGGTGGCCTGGGCACTCTGCCAGCAAAAACAGAGCTCAGGAGGGTTGCCCGCAGCCCTCGTGAGCTCCATTTTCACTGGCAGAGGCACCATAGGCCAGTCCTTCACTGTTTCCAGGGTGGCCCTGCAGGCTTTGAGTGTGACACCCCTGTTCTAGACCAACTTACTTCTCAAAATTGGATGCAACCATAAAATTTCCTAAAAAATGGATAAGTCTGACCTCCATCTTTAATACTTCCCACAAAGGGAAACTTCCTATTCTGCAACCTTAAAGAAAAAAGTTTTATCATTTTAAAAAAACCCTTACCTAATTTAATTTAATTAATTTAACTTAATTAATTCAATTTATATGCCGCCCCTCTCCAAAGACTCAGGGCGGCATGCTTAACTAAAATCTGCCACCTCGCAATTTCTGAACCTGTCCTCTGAAGTGTCAGAGAATAAAACAGATCTGTTCCATTTTCATCTTTTATATGTTTTTAACTTCTACCAAATGTCTCCTTTATCTTCTCTCTTCTTCTCTCTTTATCTTCTCTCTTGCAGGTTGAATATACTTTGCTCTTTCTATAATTCTCATAAGTCTTGTTTTCCAATTTACTCTCATTCCTTGTTATAATTTTCTAGGCATACTACAATTTGTTAATGTCTATCTTTAAACATGACACCCTGAACTATGATTAGTTACAGTGATTTGGATCACTGGGATCGAGATGCAAAAGCCTGCCAACACAGATCTATACATTATGATTTTATGAAAGCAGGCCAAGTGTCATTGGCATTTTTAGCAATCAGATCCCACTGCTGGCACTATATTGCTGCAAACCCAGGTTTCACCATGCTCCAAATGATAACAGCAGTTATTGGAAACCGAACATCTCAAAATTGCAAAGATAAATAATAGAGCAGAGTTGGTTATATAAATTAGCCACAGTAGTTTCTAACCAACCTTAATGCCATAATCTAGTGCTTGACAACTTCAGCTATTTTAAGATGCATGAATTTCAACTCGCAGAATTCTCCAGCTAGTCTGCTGACTGGGAATTCTGGGAATTGCAGTCTCCTCCCTTTTAAAGTAGCTGAGGTTGCCAAACACTGCCATAACCAAACATAAATCCACTGTTTCTGCAGTTTTGGCTGACTTTGGTGCTTTAATACTCACCACTAACGCCAAAACAAGAGTCCGGACTTTTTCTCCAATTTCTGGTGAAATATCATTGCCAAACTGTTGAAGGGTGGTAAGAAAGCGTTTCAGTTTGCTCAGTTGACGAGCCCCACAGGTAGCTGGGAGCTGTTGATTCGTCAGCGAAGATGAGGAAGATGATGCAGGACCATTGCTGAACCTCTGGGGAGGTGAAGGGGCTCCATTCAAAGTCGGGGGAGAATGATTCATCCCATTAGATACTACAGTGAGGAAATGAAGATGCACGATGAAGAAGAAATATGCTATATTCACCAATGAGCTGCAAAAAGCTTCTGAGATGGCGGGACTAATGTAAGAAAGACAATCTGGGGTGTTTATGTGTGTCATATTTAACATTTTAAAATAAACCTTTTCGACAGGATACCTTAGCTCAATAATGGTAGGAACATATGAAATTCCAGGATTTAGAACTCTTGGTCTCTAATTAGCCAAATGCTGAAGAATTTTTTTCTCTAAGACCCTGGACAATACCAAGTACAGATAGTCCTCAGTAATGACCATTCGTTCAGCAATCATTCAAAACTGTAACAGTGCTGAATGAAGGGACTTATTCTCTGGCCAAATTTAAGGTTACTGTGACACTGTACTCATAGTGACGTAATGAAAATTTGGGTGCTTGTCAGTCCAACCTGCCCTTACGACTGCAGGGGTGCTGCAACACCCCACTCATTTATCTCTTCCTCCATCAACCAGGCGCCCAGCTCACCAACATGCACAAACTGCCCGCTGCCACAGAAACGTGTGATTGCTCCCCATCTGATCAGGCCTGAGAGGCCTCAGCTGGTTACAGGGCTCACCGGTGCATGCGAAGCACCCCAATTACTTTCACTCTTTTTCTGCAGCTTCTGACAGGCAGCTTCTATCTGATGACAGAGGGCTTCTGCATCTTCTCCCATTCATTCAGAAAGCTTCGTCTAGCTTTCCAAGTGATGCCCAGAACGGCATCTGCTTTTTCCTTCTCAGAGGGTGCTATTCGCACAATTGTTTAGAAGGCTTCCAAAGTACTGCAAGAGTAGGCATCATTCTCATGATTTTTTGGAAGGCTTCCAAAACATTGCAAGGGTGGGTGCCATTCCTATGAACATTCAGAAAGCTAGAAGGAGTATTCTGAAAAATAGTGAATGGAGAATGGATCAGAAGCCACCTGTCAGCAGCTGCAAAAAAGAGTGAAGTTTGGAACACACTGGTGGGATCTGTAACTGGCTGAGGACTCCTGGGCCAGGTGGGGCGGGGAGCAGGTCTGGTCCTCCTAGGCCTGATGGGGTGGGGAGCAAGATCAATACTTAAGATTTTAGTCATTATGTGAGAACTGCCTGTTTTTAGAATTAGCAATGCTCGACTATATGAACCAATGCTCATTTAGTTCAAAATTAAACACACAAAAAAGTTACTTTATTTTTACTTAGTTTTGGGAAATTTATTATTTGACAATTACGAGTTCTGTCCTCCAAAAATGATGAAATATCTCATTTCTGGATGTCACCAGTAGAAAACCTTCTACTGGTCTTCTTACTGTCCCTTTCTCCAGGCAATGAGTATGACAAAATCACACAAAGGCATGGCCTTTTCCCCAAAGTTATTCCACTGGGGGAAAATGCTTCTACTCATTGTTGATTAAAAATAAAAAGACAATTTCAAAAAGCTCTTTCCAACCTCTGGCCATTAGCATTTGTGGTGGGAGAGATCAACATCTGCAGTCATACACACAGGGGCAGAGCATGGATCGCAACACTGCATCCATCATCTTGCCATTTTTGACATTTGACAGTTGTTGGTATTAAAGTGAAAAGGCCTGTAGTAAGTTTCTTAAAAGGATTTATTTTCATAGAGAAAAACAAAAAAGACATTTGGGGATAATAGTCTCAAATACAACTTTCTTACATGCTGCTGGGGTAAACGAAACAGGCCGGGGGCCACTGGGGTTGATAGGTGGTAACGGTGGCATACTGGATGGAGAAGATCTTGACTGTATCTTGACTTCCACAGGGGATCCTGGCATTACTGATACTCTCTTCTCACCAGCAACTAAAGTGGAATGTGGGGGGAAAAACACAAGAATACAGTAAAAAAAAAAACCCTCTGCCTGAAACAGATATTCTGGGGAGTCTTGGCAAAAAATACAAAAGTAGGGCACAGAAAAAAAGCAAGTTTGAATCATATTAATTTTTTATACAGTGCTTCAGAAAGTTCAAAACACTTCTATACATTATATTTCAGTAATCTTTACATAACAACTTGTAGGGAATCTGATCTCCAAGCCAGTGTGTATGTCTCTCTCTGTCTCCATGTAAGAGAGAGAGAGAGAGAGAGAGAATGGACGTTGGCTTACCTGAACGTCCTTTTTCTGGGCACTGCGACTGCAATCCATGGCCGGGGATTCCACACATGCGTAGTTGAGAACTGAGTGATGAATATTCAAATTTCTTGTTGGTGTCCGCCTCCTCTGTGCTATCCTCTCCAGTTCATTTCACGAAGAACAACAGGAACTACAAGTCAACCGGAGAAACAAACCAGACACCAACACCTCCAACAAACAAGTCAAGAAGACAAGGCAGGCAGCCAGAAAGGGAGGGAATGGATTGCAGTCGCAGTGCCCAGAAAAAGGACGTTCAGGTAAGCCAACGTCCATTTTCCAGTGCACTGCTCCTGCAATCCATGGCTGGGATATACCCAAGCTCGTACTCAATGGGAGGGAGGCTGACTGCTCCCCAAGCCCGGAACTGAATGGACATGTTGCAACACCCTCCTGCCAAAGGAAGCCTCAGACGAGGCAAAGGCGTCGATCTTGTAGTGACGGATAAATGGCGTTGCAGAAGACCACGTGGCTGCTCGACAAATATCCAAAACTGATGCCTGTGTAGCCCATGCAGCCGAAGTAGCAGCGCTGCGGGTAGAATGGGCAAAGATCCTGCCCGGCACCGGACCAGAATGGCGTTCATAAGCAGAAGAGATGCAGGCCTTGATCCAGCGACCCACCGTCGAAGAAGACACTTTCTGGCCCATGGAAGACGGGTGGAAGGACACCAAGAGAGCCTCCGTCTTACGAAAAGCAGCCGTACGTTTGAGGTACCAACGGAGCGCCCTACGGACGTCCAGCATATGCCAACGTCTCTCGAGAGGGTGACGAGGATTCGGGCAAAAATCTGGCAGTACGAGCTCCTGGGACCGATGGAATAAGGAGTTCACCTTAGGCATGAAGGTAGGATCCAACCGAAGGACCACCCTGTCAGCGTGAAATATGCAGAGATCCCTTCGTATAGACAACGCCCCAAGCTCTGAAATCCTTCGGGCCGAGGTGACAGCGAGGAGGAACGCGACCTTAAAAGAAAGAAACTTAAGGCTGATGGAGCTCAAGGGCTCGAACGGAGCAGAAGTAAGAGCCTGAAGAACCAAGGGCAGGTCCCAAGAAGGATAACGATGAACAACCGGCGGAGACAGGACAGTAGCTCCACGAAGAAACCCAACGATCCTCGGATTCTGAGACAAAGGGCGACTTGGATCCCGGGACAGTACAGTAGCCAGAGCAGCGACCTGACGCCTCAAAGTCGCGGGGGCCAGGCCCTTGTCTAGCCCCGCCTGTAAGAAACGAAGAATGTCAACGACGTCAGCCGTAGTAGGATCAACGTGGTTGTGGGAACACCAAAGGGAAAACGTCTTCCAGGACGCCTCGTATATACGCACAGTCGAAGGCCGTCTGGACGCCAAGATGGTACGTATCACTTCATCCGGAAGGCCATCCTTCCTCAGCAAGGTCCTCTCAAATGCCAGACGGTCAATCTGAGCCACTGAGGATCCGGGTGGACGATGACCCCCTGGCTGAGAGAGATCGTGTGCGACGGAATTGTCCATGCCGGAGAAACGGAGAGTGACACCAGATCCGCATACCAGGCCCTGCGAGGCCAGCGAGGAGCGACCAGGAGAACTTCGGCTCGGTCCTGCAACAGTTTCCGAATCACCTTCGGGATCAACGGCAGCGGCGGGAAGGCGTAGAGCAGACCGGGAGGCCAGGGGCATCGGAGAGCGTCGCTTCCCTCTGCACCTACGGTCGGGAAGCGTGAGTAAAACCTGGGAAGGTGAGCATTCTGAGGCGACGCGAAAAGATCCACCAGCGGCATGCCGAACTTCCGGACAATCTCCTGAAACACTCGCGGATGAAGACGCCACTCCGCCGGGTCGAGTTGCTCCCTGCTGAGCCAATCGGCGCGAACGTTGGCCTGTCCCGATATGTGGTCCGCCCTGAGCGACAGGGTGTGACGCTCCGCCCAGGTCAGCAACCTCTCCGCCTCGACCATCAGGGACTCCGAACGAGTACCGCCCTCCCGGTTCACATGGGCTTTGGTCGTCATGTTGTCCGTAAGAACCAGGACATGGCGGCCCTCCAAGAATGGTTGGAAATGCCGCAGGGCCAGACGGACCGCTCGTAGCTCCAGCCAGTTGATACTGTGAACTCTCTCCTCCTGGGACCACAGACCTTGAGTCACATGGTCGAGCAGATGGGCCCCCCACCCTTGAAGACTCGCATCTGATGTCACGACCAGGCGATCGGGCTCCAGGAACGTGCAGCCTCGCAGGAGAGCCACCAGTGAAGAGACCTGCGAACCTGAGGGGGAAGCAGGACAGGCACTCTGGAGGTGCCCCGGCCCGATCTCTGATAACGTAACAGGAACCACTGCAGCCGACGACTGTGTCTGCGTGCCCAAGGAACTATGGCTATGCAAGACACTAACTTCCCCAGCAGCTGAGAAAGTAGAAGAGGAGAAGAGGCCCTCTGAGACATCACCTGGGACACCAACAGGGCAATGCTCTGAACCCTGTCCGGGGAGAGAAAAACTTGACCTCTGTCCGAGTCGATGATCGCCCCCAGATGAAGCAAGCGAGTTGTAGGCGAGAGATGGCTCTTCTCCACGTTGATCGAGAATCCGTGTTGCTGGAACTCGTCTATCACCAAGTCGATGTCCGATGCCGCCTGAGCTGTGGAGCTGGACAGAACAAGAATGTCGTCTAAATAACAAAGGACGCGCACCGGAAGGGCCCTGAGCTGCGCCGCCACCACAGCCACCAGTTTGGTAAACGTCCTTGGGGCCGATGACAGACCGAATGGCATTGCACAATATTGAAAGTGGAGACCATTGTACTCGAAACGCAGGTACCTGCGATGAGCGGCGTGGATTGGGACATGCAAGTACGCCTCCTTCAGGTCCACCGACTGCAATAGATCCCCTTTCCTGACACACGCCAAAATGGACCTCAGGGACTGCATCTTGAACCTTCGATAAGAGATGAACTTGTTCAGGTACTTCAGGTTCAGGATCCCTCTGAAGCCCCCGGAGGACTTGGCTACCAGGAACACCGTTGAGTAGAAGCCTGTCCCTTCCTGACCTGACGGCACCGGCTCGATGGCCTTGATTGACAAGAGATGACGAATCTCGGTCTCCATAAGGAGACGTCCAGCTTCCAGCGCAGACACCTGGCAGCGAACGAAGCGGCTGGGGGGGGTAGAGAGGAACTCGAGACAAAGGCCCTGAGAAACGGTGTGAAGAATCCACTGTTCGCTTGTGGAGGCCTCCCAACGGTGGTGGAACAGTTGGAGGCGACCACCAATGGGAGCCGACGGCCTTGAGTCATTTCCCCCTCCGGAAGGATCGGTGGCCAGCACCCCGAAATGGGCGTCTGACCTGGGATTGATTTCGGCCCCTATCACGGAATGACTGTCTGTCTGAGGGACGATCTGTCCCCTGAGTGTAGGATCGTTGTTGATAGGTCCCACTGGGGGCCGAGAAGGACCGAAAGGACTGTCTCTGGGTATATGGAGTATATCGACGCTCTGGGCGACGGTAAGACGAAGGAAGGATCTTGCGTTTATCCTTGTCCTCGATCAGCAGAGGCTCCAGCGCTGCACCAAAGAGCTCCGGGGCCTTGTAGGGAGATGCAGCCAACTTCCACTTGGTCTTCGCATCCGCCCTCCAGTTGCGAAGCCAGAAGAGACGACGAGACGTGACAGTCGACGAAAGGGCGCGTGAGGCGAATTTAGCGGCATTAAGGGAAGCATCAGCTGAATACTCAGCGGCGGCCACCAACTTGTTGACATCTTGGTGGAGTCTCCTGTCCTCAGGGGGAAGCCGCTCTTGGAGCTGTCGCAACCAGAGAATAGAAGCTCTGGTGAAGAAGGAGGTAGCAGTAGCCGCCTTAACCGCCCAGGCAGCCGCCTGGTGAGTCTTTCTAAACGCCAGCTCGGCCTTCCTGTCTTCCGACTTGAGGCCATCTACCATGTCGCCAGAAAGGACAGAAGACGATACAAGAGCCGCCACTGGAGCATCCACCGAAGGCAAGGCCAGGAGGTCCTCTAGTTCAGGAGCAGCACAGTAAAGCTTTTTGTCCAAGCCACTCGGTGCAGTCAGTGAACCAGGCTGAGCCCAGCCACTCTGCACCACCTCAGAAAAGAGAGGAGGACAAGGAATCATGTCCTTCTCCGGTTTAGCACTCTGGAACAGCGGGTCATGAAGAACCTTGGATGAGGCACTACCCTCTGCAGCAGGAGGCGCCAGCCCAAATTTGGTAGTGATCTTCGCCTTATGGAGAAGCGACTTGAAGACTGAAGGCCTAAACAGGCCAGTAAAAACTGGTTGGTCAGGTAGGAGGTCCTCATCTTCCGAAAACTCCATCTCCTCAGGACCTTCCGTCTCCGGATCAGACTCACCACTTGAAACGTACTCACGCCTAGTAGCAGCAGCATGTCTGTCACACACACGCCCTTGCACCGGGGGCTGAGCTGAGGTCGAAGGCACCGGAGCCGCACTCTGATGGAGGCCAGCAGCCAAGACTTTAGCCAATGCATCAGACAACACAGACTGAAGATTCAGCTGCACATCCAAGCTAGGAGGGACCTGCGGGCCAGCAGGAGCCAGGACAGACGGGAGGGCACACACAGGAGACCTTGGAACAACGTCTACCGCCTGAAGAGGAAGGGCGGGTTCAGGATTCAGAGAACTGTCAGAGCTAGGCTGAACCACCTCTGTAACCGGATCCAAACTGATAGGTTCTGGAGGTAAATGGTGTGGTCTGTCACCAAAAACAGGCACAGGTACAGACAGGATTGGTGAAGTAGGCCTGGCAGCCGCAGCCTGCTTTGCTTTAGCATGTTGCTTTTCCAAGGCGTTGTGGCGTCGGAGAGCATCCTTCTCCTCTGCAGATGAAGGCTTGGCCTGTGACCTGAGGGCCCTAGGGACTGTACTTTTGGATTTGGCCTTAGCCCCTTTAGAGTCTGCTACTACTATCTCCCTTGGAGGGCTGGGCTCAGCCTCCAGATCAGAAGAAAGGTTGGAGTCAGCCATGTCTAATTGTTAGACAGCCTGCAAGAAATGAGGCAATTAAAGTCAATTAAAAGGGACACATTCCCAAGTCCATTAAAAAAAGGGAACAGGGCATAACCTGGGTTAATTTCAGTAACCACCATTGCCCTGCAACACCCCCCCCCCCAACTTCCAGAAAAGCAGAAAAACGGGGGGAAGGAAAATGAACTCCCCTGAAGCTAGAAGAATAAGGCACCTGCCAGGCTAGGAGGCCACAGTCTCCCTAAGCCAGAATAAAGGAGGCCTGGGCACAAAAGGGCCCTAAAACGCCTTGCTGCAGGGCTGGGGGGTCACCCTGACTTGCCCCACATATGTCCTGCCAATAAACAGCAATCCGCACCGTCATAGGGGAAAAACAAAATGGCGGCCGCCATAAACTCCTTCCCAAAATGGCGGCCGCGACTAGCCTCCGCGCCAAAATGGCGACTCCCAGCACACTAACCGCAATATCCACGCTGTCCTCAGCAACGACGGCAGTCCTGAAGCTCTCCTACGCCGGCAGCACAAAGAAAGTGAGCGGTTAGCAAGGCGCGCCTCTAGCGAAGCTCACGGCGCCGCAAATCAGCTGGGACCTTCGGAGTGTGCCGCAAGCCTGGGCAGTAACTCCGGAGCCGCAATTAAGTAAAAAGACAGGCTGGGGCTGCGGCGGTAGCGGTTTTACCGGCTCACCGGTTCTCCAGCACCCCCGCCTGCGGCTAATGAGGCTTGGATCTGACCAGCCGGGTCAGAATCCAGAAGAAAGCTGCAGCAGCAACAAATCAAATAAGGGAGAGCGACCTGGAGCCCCAGGCTCGCTACTCCCCACAGCAGCTCAAAATAAAGACAAAAAATAAAACAAGCAGTCCCCAGCCAAAAGAAAGACAAATGCACTAACTGAAATACAAAAAAACCAAAAACAAATCCCTAAAAAAATAAATAAAAGCTAGCTAAATAGCTAAAGAGCACAGAGCAACAATTAACACTAGTTCTCACAACTACTGAGTGAAATGAACTGGAGAGGATAGCACAGAGGAGGCGGACACCAACAAGAAATTTGAATATTCATCACTCAGTTCTCAACTACGCATGTGTGGAATCCCCGGCCATGGATTGCAGGAGCAGTGCACTGGAAAATAACAAAGGCAGAGAGACTAAGTTCAACTAATTGGTTCAGGTCAAACACAGTACAGAATATAAAACTGGGCAGGCCATTGAAGCTCATCTAGTCCACCCCCCTGATCAGCACAGGATCCACTAGTCATGGACCTTTCTTAGCTAATGGAATATATAGGCAGACCAACTTGATGAAAATTATTAGAATTCATCTTATAGAAATGAATGTAGTCTGCAGTTAGATGTATTTCAATAGCATCCAACAAACCCACCATTTCTAGCTTATCTATGTGCAAGGCTCTTAACAACATAATCATATGTAAGTCTGTTAATAAAAAGTGTCCCAATGAGTTCAAAAGACAGTTTAAAAAAAACAATGATCTGTTTCCCCCTATTGTCAAATAGGAAAACATCATAAATGGATGGAAACAAACTAAATGTTTCCATAGATCCAGGCTACTAACAATAAGATTAATTTCGAACATTCCCAATTCCATATTATATTAGAGATGTTAAGATAGAATAAAGGAGGGAATTACTCTCAGGTGGTTATGAAGAGTCATAACAGGCTGGCAAAGGAGTATTTATCTATAAAGCTTTCTTTACAAAACACAGAAGAGAATACTGGTATTTTATACTTACAATAAAGTAAAGGAATCTAGAATTGCATTTGAAACTGTGAAGAATTCAACTGAAACATTTTTTTCCTAAAATGACAAAAGGACCTAACACCTGTAGCTATTTTGATCATGCCAAATCCATTGTGCTAACCAACCTGTTGCAAGAAATATTCTTATACTGTTGCCTATCAAAATGTATGCTCCTTATCTGCTTAAACACACCCACGCATTATTTGTTCAATAAACAAATGGTTGTCTGTCTCATTTAATTACTTCCCAAGCAATCTGGGACACTGCTGCAGCATTTCCTTATATTGACAGATTTCCAACATATCCATCTGTGTTCAACTTCTCTGCCCCCTCCCTGTTCCCCCATTGTTAAGGGGGGAACTCAGGATGGACAGAACGGATGGTTGTCTTTCACTTTTGCATGTTGTGCATGGAGTGTGAAACCCCAGAGGGAGCCCTCACTTCAAACCACCTGCTTTTTCAGCAATGGGTGTGAAAAGGCCCACAGGAAATCTTAGCAGTTAGTCACATTGCAACCAACCTTCAACACTTGGCACAATGTTGGAATTCAGCAATACTCACTAGCAGACAGACTGAATTGCCCAATCAGAAGTTTAGACATGAAGTTATAGATTCTATTTCTTGTCATTAGTAACTGTCACTCAAGATTCTACACAGCAACCTGCGCAGAAACTAAGAATAAGAATAAACCAAAATTTGAATTTGAATACGAAGAGAGAGGTTTAATCATATTTTAGTATGGGTGGAAATTGTAGTCTTTATTGGTATATAAACAAGTTAAATGTTTATTCAGTAACTATACAGGAAAAGATATTTCTTCCTAGAACAGTAGACCTTACTTCTAATACTAATTTAATTAGAATAAGATACATTTGCAAGCCATAACTTTTCTGCAATAATACGTACTGCATACAATACTAGCCTGATGGAATTGTGGTAAGATAAAGAAATGTTTCCATGTAGTAGCCAATTTCTTGGTTTTACAGATTTCTGCATCTCCACCAACTAATGTAATGTTTGATCAGGACTGTTGACTAATTGTTTTAAAACAATTAGTCTGTATGAGTATCCCAATATTCCACTCTGTTTGAACTCTTTAATACAGTATTACAAAAAATCACAACAAAAAGAATTCATCATTACATTCATACCAAAGTCCAGAACAGATTATTCAATCAGAGTTTAAATCACTAATACCTCAATTTCCAAACTTGGTCCTCTTTTGCCTACCACGAGTGTAAATAATTTCAGGTTTGAAAAGTTTTTGCCTGCCAAAAAGCTAATGTGTGCAAAATCCTTTATGATTACAGCATAGATACATACATAAAATATGTAGAAGCCAATAATCAATCAATAACCATAAAATTTTGTAACTTTCTAGAAGCTCCTATACAATTGATAGTCAGGAAAACGTTGATATGGAGATGTTCTTGTCCTTGTGTTATTAATTTAGGTTTAATGGACAAGGTTATCTAGAACAGAGTTCCACAACCTTTCCAGATTTGTGGACCGGGGGAGAAGAGGGGATGGTTCTGCATGAGCAGCCAGCAAGCACGCAAGTGCGAATGTGCCTGTTCCCTTGCCCGGTGCTTCTACGGCCTGGTTCCAAATGGCTCATGGCCCAGTAATGGGCCACGGCCTGGGCATTGGGGACTCCTGATCTACAACATGAGGTCATCCCAGAATCATGAACTAATATAACTTTAAGAATGGGTAATACAGCAAAAGCAGATAAGAAAGCAACTGTGCTTTCTATTAAAGTTAAAGAAGGCATTTATTAGCAACCTGAGGTATTCTGGTTGCTATATCAGGAAAATTTCTCGAGAGAGAAACAAGAACTGCTAAGCCAGGAAAATGGAAGACCCAAAGTCAAGAAAAATGGAATCTCAGGATTTCAATGAATGACCAAAATGCAAATAAAAAAATAACTTTAACTGAATTTTAAATTTATGGTCTTTTATTGTTTTAATGTTTTACATGACATTTTATTGAAAGACTGTAAGCTGCCTAGATTTGCCTTGGCGAGATGAGTAGCATAGATGTTAAACAAACAAACAAACAAACAAAGTACTATTGTACAACTTCTGTTGGCAATCTGTTCATTGGATTTAGAAAATAGGAAGAAGTGTCAAGAGTGTGAAAATAGGTGAGGATCTTAACTAGCAAAAGAACTCTTCTGTATACAGTGCTAACTTTTACTGTCCTTCACCTAAAAACCCCATGGAAATTCAAAACACCTGCTTAAGTCACACATTCTGCCAGAGTTGGCAGACCCTATTTCTGAGAAGAAGTAAAACAGCAAATGAAGGAGGGGATGGTTTGGGTTCCCTCCAATAGTAATAGACATGACAGCAGTTCTTCATTAAAAAGTTTTGTCACATAACAGACAAAAGATATGAAGCAACCTGTTATTTACAAAACCGCAGTGGAAAAGGTCTGTTTTATAACACATTAGGAGAGATGCTCAACCCATTGACTGTTGGCCACATGTGGGGTCAATGTTTTGAATCCCATCCTTTCCAATGATGCCACTGGAAAAATCTCCTACAGCCCACCAACTGATGAGTTGTGGGCCCCCCAACCCAGATGTTTGCTCTCCCCTGTATTACGGCAACTGCCACTGATACCCTTTATGTTTTCTGCTTAACATTATGCATTAAGAACTTGAGAATGTTATTCACAAAGTTCCCTATCATTCCATTCAATGCAGAAAAATTAATTCTATTAATGCGAATGAACATTAATAGAATCAAGAGCTACTATACTGCTCCTTTAAAAAAAAAAGAGCTTGTTGGGCAAGATTCATATTCTATAGGTGCATACACAACTGTGAAACAGAATTCTAACATACAATTCCTTGTATTTAAATGATTTGAATGCAGACTGCAGCACCTGGCAGACTTTTGTCTGGATACAAAAACTAACAAGGGCAGATTTCATTAGAATTTTTTTCTGGGAAACCACCAGGGAGTTTCAGGATTATAGCCTGGACTGGAAAGTCAAATCAAATCAAAACCAGAAGAAACAATGGCAAAATCCATCCCTACAATTGCCAAGAAAGCTACACGAATGTGTTCAAGTGCATGTAGTCCTTGCTTACTGACCATTTATTCAGACTGTTCAAAGTTACACTGCAGGAGAATTTAAATCAAATCCAATTTGAGGTCCTCACTGCATCTCTGTGATCACATAGTTGTGATTCGTATGTTTGGCATGCATTTACAATGGATGCAGCATTTATGTGACATTTCATTTTATTACTGTACCACTTAGCAATAGAGCTGCTGGTCCCAAATGCCCTCATAAGTGAGGGCTATGCTAGACCTCAGAAGTTGAGCTCAACCTATTAGAATATAAAATGGCTGAAGAACAAGTGAAGGAAACTATGGTAAGATGGCCCCAAAATTTTGGTTATAATATTGATACCGATAGTTGGCAGGATCTATGGGAGAGAAACAGAAAACTAACATTAGCCACCACTTACAAAGAAAATTTATATAAAACGTTTTACAGGTGGCATCTCCCGTCCACAAGGTTAGCAAAGATGAACAGGAACTTATCACCATAATGTTAGAAATGTAATTTAGTAGCAGGATCAGGATCTATCACATGTGGTGGTTATGTAAGAAAGTCAGGGAGTTTTGGCGCCAGATTAAGATTATTATTATTATTATTTAATTTATATACCACCCTTCTTCCGAAGGACTCGGGGCGGTGTACAGCCAATTAAAACACAAGATACAAACAACAATTTTAAAAGTAGTTAAAAATATTAAATAATTTCAGCCCGAATTTAAAATCCAAAATTTAAAACACCCAATTTAAAATCATTTACATAGATAGCCCTGCCTGGCGGAACAGCAGGGTCTTAAGGGCACAGCGAAACACACGGAGGTCGGAGATCTTGCGTATTTCCAGGGGCAGTTCGTTCCACAGGGCAGGAGCTCCCACAGAGAAGGCCCTTCCCCTGGGGGTCGCCAGCCGACATAACTTGGCCGATGGCACCCTGAGGAATCCCTCTCTGTGGGAGCGAACTGGTGGGAGGCTATTGGTGGCAGAAGTCGGTCTTGAAGGTACCCAGGTCCTAAGCCAAGATATGGTTGGAGGAGATATTAGACCAAACAAAGATCTGAAGCCTGAATTATTCCTATTAGGAATCACAAAAGAGAAATATAGCAAAGAATTGATATACTTAATGCTGCACGTTATAACAGCAGCAAGGCTGGTTTATGCGCAATACTGGAAAAAGGAAGAAACTCCCCCAGAAGAAGAAATAATAAAGAAAATCTTGACGTGCAGAAATAGATAAGCTGATACTAGAACTCAAAAACAAGGATGAGATATAATACTATAAAATTTGGAACAAAGTGTACCAATGGTTGGAAAGGAGAAAAGGAGTTGGAACAAAAAAGAATTAGGGTTTGTAAAATGGATACTGGATAATATTTAGACAATTATGTAAATGAGGAAAAGGGATATGTATATAAGAACAAAATAGTAATGTATGTTAAATAGTAATTATATTTGTTGTTATGTAAAAAATATGTATGGATATGACAACACTGGGATGGTCACACTATGTCCAATGTTTTTAATGTTTGTTTAATAAACTTTTTAAAATAATAATAATAATAAAAAGTTGAGGTCAACTTCAGGACTTCTTTATTTCAAGTACTTGGGCAAGAACTATAATTTAGTTTTACTAGTATAAAAAGCAAGACAGGAAAATAATAGATCCTTCTCTTACTACAGCATAAACAAGAGAAGCCTACTTTATTCAGGGGGCAGCAGGAGATAAATTAAGGTTGACTATTTTTAATCTACCCTCTTAAATTCACGCTAGGATTCATGGCAAGAAGATTTATAAGTGAACTCTGAGAGAAATGGATTGCAGGATGAATAATTAGTGGCCATTCACAAAATAATTGTTTGAAGACAACATGCCATTCTAGCATTAATGAACCGATTAACACCTACTATTATCAAGCCACAATGAAAAGCTCAATAACTTTCTTATGCTAATCCAGAGTATATAAATTACTACAACAGTTTTAAGTCTACCTCTGCTGCTCTTTATTTACTAATAGATATATAATACCGAATCATACTCTGGAAAAGCAATTTCTAAATTTGTATTCTAAAAGAGGGGGCACCTCAAATTAACCTGAAAATGAAAATGACACATAAAAACAAATCTACTCAATGATTTTAACGAACATGAATTTCTCCATTTTATGCATATTATGCACATTCCATGTTCTCAGGCTTCTAATTGCAGTGCTTTACTCACTTCCCTTCTAGTAAGACAGAATGCAGGGAGACTACAGGTTTCTAAACTGGTGGTCAGAGCGACTATGCTTTAATACAAAAAGGAAAAAAACCCTCACATGATTGCAAAGTTGAAATTCAAAGCAAGTCATAGACTTCACTTTGAATTCCAAAGAGAAATTTTCTTATTAACCTATTGTTACCAGTTCATTTAAAAAATATATTTTTTAAATTAAAAAACATGCAACTATCCTAATATAATAAATTATATTTTAAGGCAAGATATTCCAGGAAGGCAATTTAGGAAAAGAGAACAGAAGGTTCACTTAGAATCTGAAAAAGGCTAGACATTTGTGTTGCTTTTTCATCAACATTATAAGGACCCTTCATACCACAACATCAATCTGTTGTGTTTCCCAGGTAGTTGATGTGTTAAATACCATATTTTTCAGAGTATAAGACGTACCTTAATTTTTGGGGAGGAAAATAGGAAAATAAGAAAAAAGCTGATTGGTGGTTGGATCGGCCTCCCAGAATACCCCCAATCAGCTGTTCCCAGAGGTGAATTTTAGCAACAGGTTCACTGGTTGTGAGCCCATGCCTTGCTTTTTTTTTCTGCCTCTGAAACTTCTGAAACTCTGTTTCAGAAAAAACTTTTTTTTTCTGCCTCTGAAAGTCTCTGAAACAGTCCTTCAGAAAAAAAGGCTTTTTTTCTGAAGCTTCTTTCAGAGGCTTTTATTCTGAAGGACTATTTGTATTCTGTTCAATCTCCTTTCTTTGGTATTGGTATGTAGATTAACATCTTCCTATCTGTTGGTTATTGTGTCATTCTCCAGATTTGTTAGCATAGTTTGGTTAGAACCTTTACTGGTGCTTCTTTTGTTGCTTGCCATATTATTTTAGATAAATGCCTTTCAGAGGCTTTTTTTCTGAAGCTCTGTTTGGAGGCTTTTTTTTCTGAAGCTTCATTTCTGAGGCTTTTTTTCTGAAGCTTCGTTCAGAGGCTTCTTTCAGCCTCTGAAATCTCCATTTGCAAGGCTGGGCAGGGCTACATTCAGAGTATAAGGCGCACCCAGATTTTCATCCTTTTTTGGGGGGAAAGGTACATCTTATACTCCAAAAAATACGGTATTTTAAAACAGCTAAAAGAAGGTGGATAAGAAAGTAAATATGGCTTGTCACCTCCCCAGCCTAAATGCTTATTTTGAACAACACACTTATGTACTTCAGCTGCTCACCATCTGTTTTCAGCTTCCCATATCAAGATATTTTTTCACATTGGAAAGGGGAGGAATTATCTTGAAAAAGAAATAATACATATAGGTTAGTTCTGTAACTCAGCTCTTTCTGTTTAAAGAAAATGGACATTTACCAGTAAGTTTCTGATTTAAGTAAAATAACAGTTCCAAATTGTGAGACATGGATCCTTGGAGAATACAAGTTATTGCAAGATGTCTCTGAAACACATAAAACATGGAAAATCAAACAGTCCCCTCATACTATTGACCATAAAATAGTTTGTTGCCTGGGGTGATGAAAGAAATACAGAAATAGGTTAGGAGAGAAATGGAAAGGACCAGCCCCACCAACAGCATCTTCACAGCTGAAGGTTTCATTGCATGTCCAGTGGATGCACTATAAACACATCTGTGTAGCAAAGACAAAGGGCTCTTGGGAGCCCCAGCCTTGACCACATCCAGGTGTGATACACAAAGGACTGGTGGTACTGAGGTTAAAACTGATAGTCATATAAATGCTTGACAAGCTAAGTGTTCAAGGCTACCAAACACTAAACAGTATGTTAATAAGTCAGAAGAAAAAGCTATGTTTGAGCTCCCATATATATAAGAGGTACTTAACACAATCAAATGTCTCTATGGCTTCCTTCTTATCTGCACTAATGATTTTTATTTAGCCAAGCTGGATATATCACACTTCTGTTAAATCCAAAATTTAGCTGTGAAAAATCAGGACTTCTATAATTTTTTTGCCAAGTCCTTGATTGGGTGACGTGACACCACTTGCCTGATGAGGCCTGTCATTCTGATAACAAAAGAGAATTGGAAGGAACAGTTTGTTGCCATCTTATAGGATCATGTTACTGGGGTTTCAAAGGGCTCTCACCCCTAGAAGAAAATAATAATTGTACATAGGGGCTGTTTTAATCAATATATACAAATTCACTTACTCATGGAATGCATAGTGCATAGATGTAAGGAATGTAAGTGCATAGATAAGTATTCTTTTGTCACTGAATTTATTTCAGACAACAGAAATAATTACTACCATGAAGGAATCCACAACATCTTTGACATTAAAAGTGTGTTTTCCTTCTCAAAAAAGAAAAGAAACCCAGGAAGCACCAAGTACCAAAACAATTAAAATTGTTTTCAGAAAGAAATGCTTTATAGAAAACATCTGGATTTTTCAAGATTAAAGGACATACAAATCATTCTTTTCAGATTACTGATTTCCATCATCTCCTTTTACATATTTCAATAAACACTTATTGAATAGAAGTATTTTCAATAGAGATAGTTCACCAATCTCTATATCCCTCTGCAGTTTAGCTTCATCATTTCCTGTAAAATTTGTTGATGCTAAGGAGGAGTAAATGACAAAAACAAAGTGGAACATGAAGAAAACATCCCTCACTGTTCTCAAATCCAAGCAGTGAGAGAGAACATTTGGATGGTTTGCCTAATCTATTCTTCTAGAATTGATCTGATCTGGATTTATTCAGCAATAGAATATAACAGGGTGAGGATACCTTGCTCATAGCTGGTAAAATGAGTTGGACTGGTGCCTGTCACTTGGGATGGGCAGAAGATATATTTAGATTTACAATCTGTTGATATTTTTATATTCTTAACCAGAATGATAGACTCGAAAAAGTACATGTAGCGTTTTGGAAACAGGCTTCTTTACTGAAACAATCTTAATATCTGTAACATTTTTAATCATATTGCTGTTTTCTTCCATGCTGCTCACAGAAAGCCGTACATGATCATAATGTTTAGAGAAGTGGATGTCAGAGCACTGATGGAAAGCGATCCCTTGGCATTCAGATTTCACAGGATGTAGTGGGAGGGGAAGGGATTTAACACCTCTTGTGAGCTCTCAGCAGCTTGTAGCATTCAACCCTTGAAGCATGGACAAGATACTAGATAATTCAAAAACAAATACATGTCTCTCCCACACACAGCTGCTTCATTTTATATTCAATTCAGCAATAAAAATATGTGCAAAGGTTAATAGAGCAGAATATTCCATTATTTAAATATATATATATTATACACTCTCTCTCTCTCTCTCTCTCTCTCTCTCTCTCTCTCTCTCTCTCTCTGTGTGTGTGTGTGTGTGTGTGTGTGTGTGTACGTACACCACATTCTGGTAGAGAAACGTTCCCTGAGGATGGGCTCCAGCACAAGTCCAAAAGCTCAGAAGACAAAACTTTTTGTCCCAGTGACCAACCCAAATTGGATGCTGCAACATTATTCGGGGACAGGTATATTTGTTTTCATTCATGAGAATTAAGAGCTTTTTGTATATATAAAATATTAATTACTAATTATCTTATTTATCAAATTAAGAGACTGCCCATCTCTCAGAGCAACTCTGGGTGGTTACAATTAAAAACATTAAAAACTCTATAAAAATACTGGATTTCAATAAAAGGAGCCGGGTAAAACAAGGATAGAATGAATTAATAGTTAAAAAGGCAAGGGGAATATCTTCAAAACACTAACCAATCCCAAGGTTGATTACTGCTCTGTAAGCATCGTGCGAGTCAACAGAGCCAGATCCTCAAATTCTTTTGCATCTATCTTCCAATATTACTGGAGAAATGTCACATGCCCATAAAATGTATCTTTTACAAGGGTTTCTTATCCCATCTTTTCTATAACAACAACAAAATGTTCAAAGAAGCAATCAACAAGCAAAGCAAGCTACTTGTCATTATACAAGGATTTTTGCAACAAACAGTGGTGGGAAACGTCTGCAATTTTAGCCTCTTGCTGAAAGAGCATCTTTTCAACAAAGTTCTGCATTGATAAAAGGATTATCCACAAGTCTGATACAATCCCATCAAAATTGTGGTGTTATCAACTTTCTTCTATGCATGTAAGCCACTGATTTATTTATCTCCTGAGTAACAATCTCTCACTATAAAACAATCTAAAATAAAGCCTAATCCTTTCCCAGCTCCATATATCATGCAAGTTAAGATTGAACCTGAGAGATACCCCCCAAAAAAGGAGAAAATTAAGATAGCACAATGGCATTTTCAATTACATATACTGTTTAATCTTTGTTGATTGCTTAAGTCAAGATAAGGAATGATACTAACAGGTTATGCCAAAGGCTTTGTGGAAAGAGATGTTAAAGAGGGATTTTGAATGAAGTCAGAAAAATAATACTGCAAAGTGTTCTGTAAGTATACAGGGAAGCAAAAAATAAAAAAAAGTAATGTTTGTTTTCAAATGAGCACAGCAGAATCTTTGGGCAACTGAAAAGGGTAGAATAAAGATCACAGGCAGCAGTGTACTGAGTTATACAATCAAATACGTAGTTTGCAGAGGATCAGGAAATAAACATATGCCAATATAGAGATCACAAGGGGATGAATTATTATGGTAGCAGAGTGCTGGATTGATATGAAAGATGCAAAGTGACATAAAAGCCTGTAGTAGAGCCTGTAGTACAGTGGTTTAAAGCACCCTGTTATTAACATCTATTAACATCTGCTGCTTGCAATTACTGCAAGTTCGAATCCCACCAGGCTCAAGGTTGACTCAGCCTTCCATCCTTTCTAAGGTGGGTAAAATGAGGACCCAGATTGTGGGGGCAATAAGCTGACTTTGTATAAATATACAAAAGTATGAAGGCTATTGCTTAACGCACTGTAAGCCGCCCTGAGTCTCCGGAGAAGGGCGGCATATAAATCAAATAAAAATAAAAATAAAAAATAAAAAGAATGCCAAAAAGATTGTAAGAATGAGATGACCAAGAAGTGAGGCGAAGTTTTACAAGGTAACAACATTATTTGCCTATTTCATGCTAATTTAATACTTGGTCAAAAGTGTGTACATTATGAGAAACCACAGTTTCTTACAGAAACCCTGAAAGAGAAGCTGCTATTATATCCAAATTAAAGATTGTGGTAAAAGCTAACCTAAGCAAATCACAACCTTGTTAAAAAAAACAAAAACAACTATATGAGTTCATGATTGTGGCAAAGCATACCAAGGACTCCAGCACTCACAGCTGAGGCTTATGAAACTAAGATGATCAAAGGCCTGGATACTAAACCTATGAAGAACTGTTGTAGTATTTGGTTTTGGCTAGTCTAGAGAAAAAAAGGACTAGGTGGGACATGATAGCAGTATTTCAGGATTTGAGAGGCTGCCACAAAGAGGAAGGGGTCAATTTATTTTCCAAAGCACCAGGGGGCAGGATAAAAAACAATGGATGGAAACTAATCAAGGAGAGAAGCAACCTGGAATTAAGAGAAACTGATTAGTGAGGACAATTAATCAGTGGAACAGCTTGCAATCAGAAGTTGTGATTGCTTCATCACTGGAGGTTTTTAAGAAGAGATTAGACAGTCACTTGTTTGAAATGATATAGGGCAGTGATGGCTAACCTTTTTGTCGTCGCGTGCCAAAAACAAGGGGAGTGCGGGGGGGGGTCACGTGCATGTGTGCCCACACCCATAATTCAATGTGCCCCGCCCACCCGCACATGTGCGCATGACCCTCCCACACTCCCCCTGCTTTTGGCACGTGATGTCATGGTGGGCCCAATAGGCCTGTTTTTTGCCCTCCCCAGGCTCCAGAGGCTTTCTAGGAGCCTGGGGAGGGCGAAAACGGCCTCCCCCCCCCCGAGGCCCTCCTGAGGCCAGAAACAGCCCATTTCCTGACTTCCGGTGGGTCCAGAAGGCCCAAAAATCATCTGGCCAGCATGCACATGTACACTGGAGTTGAGCTAGGGCAACACTCGCGTGCCCACAGATATGGCTCCTCATGCCACCTGTGGCATGCATGCCATAGTTTCGCCATCACGAATATAGGGTCTCCTGCTTGAGCAGGGGACTGGACTAGAAGACCTCCAAGGTCCCTTCCAGTTCTATTCTGATTATCTGATTGACTTATCCAATAATTTATTCTTAATACAGTTAATTGTACATACATTTTCCAGAAACATCCATAATTCAATGGTGTAGAATAGAGATCTGCAAAAAGTTGCCCTAACTCAGCAATCGAAAAAATTGTTAGTCAGTGGAACTGGCTGCTAAAATTCAGAAGAGCTAATTGTAGAGTAGTTATATAAAGGACAATAGTCTTTAGGAAATTTCTACAAATCTAATAAAAGGTGATTAATCTCCATCCCAATATGCTTTAAATATTGACAAAAGTTGAAAATGACGAAAGTGTAATAATGTAGCAAGTAAGTTTCATGTATTGAGAAAAATACAGTACAAGCTTTGTTTTTTCCTCCAACAATCTCTGTTACAATTTAAACTATTTTATTTCAACAAAGAAGCCCAGCACAAACTTTCCAGATGTGAACATCTGTTTCACATATGCTACAGCCAAGAAAACATGAGAAAGATTAATGACTCCAAGCACAGAACTGGTCAGTCATAACAAGGAAATTTTAAGAATACTCTGGAGTGATAGTTCCTATTATTAAGTCTCCTTTAAATTCCAAACCCAGGACATCTTCTGACCCTTCAACATGAAATATATATTTATCCTTATTCTAAAGTGAAATCTAATTGTGGTGTCTTTGAAACGTAGGGCAAGGAGCAAAATTCTTCACATACTTTTTTTACAACTTAGGATCTGTAAGAATTACAAGAGTAATTCCAGGCCACCCACAAATCAAAGATTTGGCAAGCAAGTAAACCCTAAGCTCTGAAATGATTAGAATCATCATTCAAAGTAGATGTTTGGTGCATAATTATCATTCAAAACTAAGGATGTGTATTTACCTCATAAGTATTTTCTCCAGCCAAATTGTGAATAGGAGCATATGATACTTTTAAGAGCTCACACTTGAGAGTAAGGCATGGGTTACCTTTCAGTGACTGTTAGGAAAATTTGCTCAGCTTCTGGGCAAGATGTCCTGCCTTTTCCATACTCCGGACCTCTTCGAATGCATTGGATTAAATGCCCCAGGATTCACAGCTACTCTGCCAGAAGTATCACAGTGTAGAAGGTTGACTGATTTTTAAAAACCCATCACCATACATAAAGGAAACTGAAGTAGCACCATATGCCTGACAACAAAATTTAGAAGGATTACAGAAATTCTTCTTGCAGTCTGAGATGACAAGGTCGCACTATTCCCTGCTGCATCCTTGAAAGGCCATAAAATTTGGATTGCAAAGAAATGCACCCACTCCCATTGCACAGGGCCATCAGACAGCATGCATCAGAAATAGGTGGTGATCTACGAAACAATACAGCAATTCTGAGAGCTTTTTGAGAGCAGTGGCATTTGCTCAGTGTTAAACTCAAATAATGTGATGTGTTGCTTCACAGTTCACTGGCACAATGCATGCTTAGCATGAGGTCTCATGTTCAATCCCTAGTTAAAAGGAAAGCTCTTAGTTTGCACCTTGGAGCACTAATGTAAGGGAGAAAAAATTGAGACAGGCAACCTGCACACTCAACCTAAATTTTTATGCAGCCCACAGCCAAATTTCAATAGTTCTCAACAAGCAGCCAGGCCAGATTTCTGGCTAGAATAATCTGATCTGTTTTGTTATGAGGAACTAGAGAGGAGAATGGGGGGGTGGGGAATCAATGATCTGCCTAGTTTGTGATCTATACCACTGAAGGCTTCAGCCTTTCTGTGTGGCTGGTTGGTGAATGCACTCTTGAAGGGAAAGGAGATTCACCATCTCTGCAACTGAAAATATTTCATTTTGTTATATTATGAATTCATACACCCAGGCAAATTAGCCCATGTGCTGTTTCACCTGAGCAGTAAGTAATGCACATGAGCAGGATGCATTTATAGGTAGTCCTCAACCTATGACCATGTGTATATGTTAACCTATGACTATGTTCAGCAACCGTTAAGTTATAAAGGTACTGAATGAATGGAAGTTATGACTGATCTTTAGAGTTCCAGCCATCCCAGCACCCTCCCATCATGCAATCGCAATCTGTTTGGCAACCAGTTTACACTTATAACCCATTTCAGGGACCTGCAATCATGTGATCATCATTTGCAACCGTGATTCCAGAAAATCAATGGCAAAGCTGGCAGGAAAGGTCTTCGGTTACTGGAATAAGTCTTCCCCACCTACACATCCTCTCCCAGCCCCTCTGTGCTTGCTCCGTGTTGATCACTTGAACACCTCAGTGCACCCTCATGCAACCTTCCCTGACCCTCAACATAACCTCCCCAACACACACCGCACCCTTGCACATTCTACCTGACCCTCATTGCATCTCTTGAGCATCCCCACACTCCCTCTCCCACATTGGCAGGAGTCAGTTACCTGCCTGCTGGCCTGGAATTTGCAACTTCCTACTGACTTCCTCACTAAATTTGGCTGTGGGAAGGCAGCAGGAAGTTGCCCCTCCAACAACCATTCGATTCTGTTAACATGGCAACCCCTGATCTGACATCATAAATCTTTGGCTTGACATTGGACCGCTCAGTTTGGAAACTTACCTTGCTCAGCTATGTCTGAGTGGCGTAGCAGGCTAATGCCTCCTATTAAGGCAGCATTTAACATCCAGCTGCCTGCAATTACTGCGAGTTCTAATCTCACCAGGCTCAAGGTTGACTCAGCCTTCCATCCTTTCTAAGGTGGGTAAAATGAGGACCCGGTTTGTGGGGGCAATTAAGCTGACTTTGTATAAATATACAAAAGTATGAAGGCTATTGCTTAACGCATTGTAAGCCGCCCTGAGTCTCCGGAGAAGGGCGGCATATAAATATAAATATAAATAAAAATAAAATAAAATAAAATAAAATAAAATAAAATAAAATAAAATAAAATAA